>CAXAMN010023572.1:430617-445881 GCA_963970005.1 Durusdinium trenchii
TCTAACCCAGGAGCAATGGCCTCCAACCTAATAGCAATGGCCTCCAATATAGGAGCGATGGCCTCCAACCTAAGAGCGATGGCCTCCAACCTAAGAGCGATGGCCTCCAACCCAGGAGCAATGGCCTCCAACCTAAGAGCAATGGCCTCCAACCTAAGAGCAATGGCCTCCAACCCAAGAGCCATGTCCTTCAACTTAGGAGCGATGGCTTCCAACCTAAGAGCGATGACCTCCAACCTAAGAGCGATGGCCTCCAACCTAATAGCAATGGCCTCCAACCTAAGAGCGATGGCCTCCAACCTAATAGCGCTGGCCTCCTTCGCTGTAATCTCTAGATCCCAATATCAATTGGTGCAGGTTTGGTTGGCGTGTTTGGAGTCATGCTGGGCCGATTCTGGATCAACACAGCCTAAATCAGCTGAGCACTGTCACCATGGGGTTGTCATGTCTGAAAGCTGGCTGAAAGGTTTTAATGCAGTAATAGGATAACTATATACAGTATACATATAACTACCATGAACTTTTGTAAAGAAATACAGGATGCTCAGCTTTGACGGCACTCACAAGCCCTGCTTTTGCTGCATATGTTGCTGTTGGTCGATCCATCCAAGCCTAAAGAACTGTGGCAGAGCTGTATCAATCAGCATGAAGTCTTGCCAGCACAGTTTGGAGACCCATTACAAGCTGATACGTGATTTGCTCTCAACTTGAGGTTGACAGGTGCTTTGTGGACTTTGTATGCAACGATACCCAATGTCCATCAACAGAGTGCTTAGACTATACTATCAAGATCCAATAGAAGTACAGCACTTCTTGGCACAGCCATCCACCCAGAATCCGTGCCACACCCTGGGAGCCACCAGTGTTTTCAGTCTGCACCAAGTCTTGGGAGCTCAGGATTCTGACGCAAGTCTCACGCAATGTGGGCCTCGTAATTGGTCCCTTGATCTTCACGGTCTTGAAGCTTGCCGTCACTGGTGATGGGGAGCGAGCAGCTTGGACTGAGATGATGGTTGGATCGGGGACCAGAGAAAACCCATCGTGTGGAAGTCAGTTGAACCATCCTCAGAGCAATTTGCCTTGCAGTCTCACAAGTGTAAGACCAACCCTTTGCCATTCGACAACACACTTCACCAGAGTTCCGTGGTTGCGCACGACTGCTGTGACCAGGTCAGCCCACGAAGTATGATGGCCTGGATCAATGTGCTGCCTGACTGCGACCATCTGTTAGCACGTCGGCAACTTCCCCAGATAGAACAGCCCTGCTGTTGATTCCTTCTCTTTGTGTTGATATATGCAGCTCTTTGATAACAAGGTGTCTCAAAAGTTGGTACCTGGCTGACACTGTGCAGCTTAGAAATCTTAGAAGTGTATAAAGTCGCACGGTTTAACCTCAAGATATTGGCATAGATATGCATTACTCCATTAGGCAAATCGATGAGGGTCAACAAATTGTTGCGCCATCTACCCCTATGTAGAATAGGCCGTTTTGACGTAGAGATGGCCCAACCGGGAGGTGGGGGGGAATACCATCCATTTTGCCTTTCCAGCACGCAAAAACGACACAATTTAGACTTCTTGGCTGTAATCATGCCCGGTTCTGAAAATAGGTCAATGAAGTGTCGATCACATTAGTGGGTTTGAATGGGTTTGGCCAATCTTTTCAATTCCTTTCCCATTTGTTCTGTGTCCAGTCAATGATGTGGAAAGGAAAGGAAAGGGACGGTAAAGGGAAAGGAAATGAGAGGGACAGGAGAAGAGAAGAAAGGAACAGGAGAGGAGAGGGAAAGGATATCGAGAGGGAAAGGAAGGGAAAGAGAAGGAGAGGGAAACGAAAGGCGAAGGAAAGCAAAGAACCGGAGAGCAGAGGTTGCGCATCTACTTGTTGTACTTGTGGGTTCGCTGGTTTCACCCAAGCGAGGGAGCATTCATCCCCCAATTTTGTATATTTGGCGGAGTCAATATCGGCCACTGCCACTATGGTGAATGGTGCAATCTACTGGCCCTCGCACTGTCTCATCTATTTGCCCGATGGTGCATTCATAGTGGATCATTCACCATGCAATGCGGATGCGTATACTGTAATATCGTAGAAAATGAACACTTGGGTCCAACCCACAATAAGAGCTGGGATGATCGCGTTGATCCAGTGGCAAGTGACCGTTTTTGGGGCAACTGCATTCTGTCTGACTGCACATGTAGTCACAATGTAGTCGTTGTGGCCTTTGTCCAGGCATCAACGACTTCAAGTGATCCGTTCGGGGTCCGTGGGAGCTCTAGCGGTTAGAGTATGAGAGTATGAGCTGGTAGAGATGATCCTTTTGCCCAATACCAACACCGAATCAAATTGCTGTTCGACTGGTGGATGTTCACAACAAGGGGATGTCCCCTTTGAAAGTCGCTAGGCAAGTCGAAGCAACAATGGATCTATTATAAGGGATGGTATTTCAGATCGATAAACGTACAATTCTTTTTGTTCCTTGCCAAGCTCAGGAAACACATAATACTTAATTAAATGGTGTAGCAACATGCCCTTGCATGATTGTTGACCACTGCTGATGGAAATCACTCACTTGCAATGCACAATATACAAATGCAACACATATACATAGTAACCACATGTAACCACTGCATTAATTGTCTTTTGTTCGCTTGTGTTCTTCCCCCCAAAGATACACTAAGATAAAACATATCGAAAATAGACCCTGTTTCTTTAGTTGGCGGAAGATCTTCTCAGGTTCCTACTTTGGATGGGCATGGTTAGCGGATTATTCGGCGTGTTTATCATGCCCACGGAGATCCCCAAAGAGCCACCCCAGAGCGACGGCACGGAGGAGCGGGAACCGCTCAGAGAACAGGCAACATATTTTTTTGGAGGGGGCAGTAAAACTGATGTTGGAGCTTTGACATGTACATATGTGTAAGTATATAAACAGATGTGGATAAACAGATGTATTTAGAACTACATACAAACAGATGCGATGTGTATGTATAGTATATTCTCAAGATTTGTTGGAGGTGTTGGGCTGGTCCTTTGTCTTTTTTAAATACCTTCTGAACGTGGAGCTGCAAACTGGCAAAACAGGGGTTGCCTTACACATGAAAATTTGCAACAAAGTTTTATACTTATGCTATAGCTTCTATTGTGTGGGGGAGGAAGGTTTGTTGCTGCGCCCCTCGATACCCACTGAACACACCTCCCAGCGCCTCCAAGGCCTCCAGTCCGCTCCGGTGCCTTGTCGCGTCAGATGCCGAATCCAAGCACCCCTCATAGGGCTACGCACTTGACATCCGGTCCCAAAGTACCGCAAACCACCGTCGTCAAGAGACAAACCAAAACACCATCAAGAGGGCGCTTTTGGGCCAGGACATCGCAGACTTCAGCGCGACGGGCGATTCCAAGCCGGAAGATCTGCCTGACTCGCAACGTGAGCAGATGGTTTGGCACATGATTTGGTATGCCGTCGCGGCTTGGTTGGACTTGGTTTGACTCCACCGCGTCGCACGGTTTTCCGCAGAGGGGGGTCGGAGGAACGAAGAAAGAGGGTTCGATGGTGGTTCCGGGCGAAGCGAGGGCGAGGCCAACACATTGGGCCGAAAAAGATGGGTTGCTGAGAAACCATGTCCTATTCCGCCTACAATGATTCTGTCCTATTCCCCAATTGCAGAGCCTCAAAGATACCATCAGTGTATGAGACAAAACATGGTTGATAATGATTTGAATGCATCCCAAACGACGTTTTTCGAGTTCTTTTTTCACCAAACCAATTGTACCAAACCAATTGTACCCCAGTCACATGTTGAAGAGCTTGTCGACAAGGTCGCCTCCTGTTTCCAGTGCCTCCGGCATCGTCGAAAGGAGCGACCCTTCACGTTGGCGGCGGTGGAAGTCTCCACCCTGATGATGCTGGAAGTCTACTATGGTCGCTCAGCGCAACGAGCGATCTTGGAGCCCCAACACAAATCGATGTAAGCGATAGATGGACTATGATGGACTTTAGTATTGGTTGGTTGATTAGTAGAGGGGATAGATAGCCCAAGTGAGCAACCTAATAGGTCAATAATGTCCAAGATAGGTAAAACTATTATCAAATATAATGTCACAAAGTGGACCACTCAAGTGTTTCTGTTTGCAGAGCCCTTCCATTGCGGATTCACCAATCAACGATAGCAATAAGGCTGGGATCCCTACTGGACAGGCGGGACAACAGCCGCAACGCGGAATGCGCGGCGCGGTTTTCTACACCGCGCGGCGCGCGACACCGTGCGGCGCAGCATCGCTGAGCAGTTTGGTTCAACGTGATGCCGCCAACGACACCCCAATAGAAGGAACAAACAAAGGCCGGCTCATTGCTTGGCGAATTCTTTTATCATAGAAAAAGCACGTGCACAATGGTGAACTACACTTCTCCGATGCTCTTTGATGTTTTTTTGAGGGAGTGTCCGACGGACACCACCAGATCTACCTCAAAACCATGCATAGTCAATAATCCAACAATTAGTAACAGGAACCCTAAAGAGATCGACTCAGCTGGAGCTTTCGCTGTAAAGCTCCCCTATATTTGAGGGGAAAAGTTCAATGAAGTTCCTTACTGTGAGTGGTCACCAACCAGGTTCAGGTTGTTGAACAGGAATAGCCAGAGCCATCTCCTTAGGGTTTTGCAGTGGCAAAAACGGGGGTCCACCACTGGTCGCTTTTGCTAAGCTCCCAGAGCTCCTGGGAGCGTCCCCTAGGAGACAGGAGCCCGAAACCCCGGGTGAACCGGTGCGCACGTGTTCACAAACGGGTGAAGCGATGCATGTCGACGCAGATCAGTCCCACGAATTGCGTTTTTCGCTGGTGGGTGTGTAATTTTAATGGCCTCCACCTACTATAGTGGGATATAGTGGGGTTGTGCGGCGTTGCTGCTTGTAGCAGACCCTGGTCTCCCTATTGCGCGACTTACGACCAACGGAGATATTGGTCGTTGATCGTGTGGCGCCCGTGGTGTGGCGTTTACGCGTTTCGTGGGCGAAGTGTTCAAGCCCTCGTCAGGGCTTTGCTTCACGGGGGTATGCTCTGTGGGCATTCTGATGTCGGCCTTCACGACAGCTCCTTGGCAGCGATCCCGCACAGTGACTGCGCTGTGGCCCGGCAAAGGCCCCGAAGTTCAAGGTGGACCGCCGGCAAAGGAGTACTGAGTACTACAATGATCTGATGTGATGCGTATACTTTACGCTGACCATCGCTGACCTTATTTTGGTTGGTGGTGTTTGGGGGTGTCGGGGTGTCAGGCTACAATTCTTTCATGACCTTTCATGTTTTTTCTTGGAGCAGTATATGCGCACAGAACTTGCTTGTGACGCAGATACAGAACCTTTGCGTTGCTTTTTTTCTCTTTGACCTGTTCATAGATGCAGACGTGCTGGCGCCGTACAAGCTGTGTTCCCTCCACAGGGTGAATTGAATTTCAAGCTGGGTTCGCCGTGCATCATCATGACAATGCCAAGCTGGGCCCCCGAGTCATGCTCAGAACCCCCGTGTCTTTGCGGTGCTCTCCTCGTGCCCCGCCGCGCCCCTAGAGTCTGTCCATGGTCGGCGCCAGCCCCCTCGCCCCTCGTGACCTCCACCGATGCTTCAGCCGATGCGGGCCTCGTTGGTTCCGGTGTCAGGTGATGTTGGTCAAGGGAAGGTTCCAGGACCTAGAACGTGGGAGACGCGCGGGCCGAAGAGTGATGATAGAGTGATGATTCTGCATTAGGAACCCCTAAGCCAAACCCAGCAAAAGCTCAGGGTCACAAGGTCACTTGAGATCTGGTAATCTTATGGGAAAGGTTACCAGAGCAAACCGAATCACCCGACCAGCTCTGGTTGAATAGTTCAAGAGTGTATAGATTCTTTACCCCAATTAGGAAACGTCCGCTATTTGAGAATTGACGTTTGCGCCTCTGTGACTGCACGTAACGCCAAACTGGCAAAACATCATGTCATTGTGTCATAGAATAGAGCGACCCCAGTAGCGACCCCTCAATGGATGTTAGTCAATCTTCTTTGACCTGAAGGGGTGTCTAATAAAGGCCCCTTCGGGGTTAAGGGGTGTCCATTCACCACCCCTTGTGGGCCCTTGTATACACCGATGATGTTCCTGTTATATGCGGGGTGGACTTGTAAGTTTGGATGGTTGCTCCGTTTCCAAAGTGTTTGTAGAGCGGAAAAACACCTGGCGCCACACATGCTATTTCCAAGCCACACGAGAGCCAGGCCCGAGCCTGGGCTGGCAAGGATCATGCCTTTGGCCGGATGCCTCGTTGTGCAGCACTGTGCAGGAATCCTGGGTCTTCATGATTGCGGCGGCCTCGTCCATTCTCGGTTGCTTCGTTTTGTTTGATATAGGCCAGGACCGATGGGACCAACGGGTTCCAACGGGTTTTGTCGATGGACTTACAGAAGCGTCATAAAGCGTCCACTTCCACACCTTTGCAGATGTTTGACTGGATAATCACATCTCTATAGACGCTTGGGGCTTGGGGATGGGATGTCATATTGATCTGACTCGAGACATGACTTGGACGAGTTGACGCGGACTTGTTTGACCGTCATGTATCGACTTGTTTGACCGTCACCCTGCGCCCAGCTGCGACACCTGGTTGGTTTCTACTGGTGGCTGACTGCATCATCTACACCGGTGCCACGGTGCCCTGGCGCAGCGGGACCGGCGGGTGAGACGATCCACCGGTCCTTGCTGGTTTGGTCATGCGCGGGCGCATGTGCACAGCAACTGGTGGAGAACGTCTGAACAAAATCATGGAAAAAAGCCGGCGGAAGCCAGCGGAAGAGCCGGCCCCTGATGGAATCAAGATTTTTATGACAGGTCTCTGAGTCTATGACAGCTCTTGATGTGTACCGGTGGTGAGTAAAGACATGTAAAGATCCTTACCTCTCTACGAATGGAATCCCGGTGAAAGACTCAGCATCTATGAATCGATTCTGTCTATAAACGATCCTAAAAATCCCAACGAGACTTCCTCAAACTCCCCCACAAGGTCTCCTAAACAAATCCACCATAGCTAAGCTTAGCTCCAAGAAAAGGATCCAGCAACAATAACCTCAACAAACTACCATCACCTCCCAAGAACTAGTGCCAGCTTTGGACACTTTGCCCGGATTCGCCCCACTTCTTTGCTACCAGGTGGCCAATGGCATCGCGGAAGGGTGGGCCAGTCGTGCAGCGAAGGAAGGTACCAGCTTCTTGGGCCAAATCTTTGACAGCTTTTGATCTTGAGAATTGTGTTAGTGGTCCATAGGGGTCCTACTCTCTCTCAGTACCTCTTCCTTCCTACCCAAATCCATGATCATGTATACTCAAATATGATCTTATATACGTATACTCATAACAGCTCGTGTTTCTTTCAAATGCAGATAAAGATGCGATGTGCACTGGCCCAGCATCTGCTACAATCTCGATGGTTCGGCCCGCAGTGTCATGCTGAGGATTCAGCAACACCGACTACCGGGTTCGGCAGTTGTCGGCAGTTCCTCGGCCTTTCTCAGATGTCTTGGCTCAGCTATGCGGGGTCTGCAGGTGTGTCCCTTACAGAGTGTATGCCAAATGAAGTGCACAACACATCAAGTGCCAGCCTGACCATTCCCCCACAAGCTCCGTCAACCAGGTTTTACCATGGTCAGCCGCCAGCAGATGGGGCACTCGAGGAAGGGGTCGGACCTTGGGAGGTCCCAGCAAGAACATCCATTCGAAGGAAGCCGACGCTTGCGGAAGACGGCTGTGTCACACGCCGACGTGGGAGACTGAGTGAAGGCTGGGCAACACCAGATGAAGCTTATGAAAAGCTTCTTAAGAAAAAACAACAACATGTCAGGTCCCCAACACCTAGAATCAACCAATATATTACTGTATATATATAATATATACTAATATATATATAATATATATATAGACCACCTGAGTTTCTTCGTGCAGCTTTGGGCCCTCAAAGCGGTGTCGATCCCGGGCTTGCGGCTTGGGATCTCGCCAACTTCGGCCTACGGACCAGTTTCGGTCATGTCGAGTAACTCGGTCGGAGTGCTGAGGTGACTGTTGGTCGCTTCCTGGGAACCTTGTCTGGACTGGATGTTAGGGATCCGGGATCGGCCCGTGGGGCGTGAAACAGCTGCGTTTCACTCACCGGGTCTGATCGGTCCGAACGAACGAACACGACCCACCGATGCGAGAAGGAAGGAAGAGGCTGGCTTCCCGTGAAGCTGACTTGTGCTTCACTTATTTTAGGTAATGAGGGTGGCTGGATCCTCAGGTATCATTATAGTCAGGGGATGTGAGGGGCCATTTCAACTTATACTCTACGAGGCGTCCTGCCCAGCGAAATCTCCAGAACAGAGGCCGATGTGAGGGCCTACGTAGATCACAGAAGGATCTCCATGCATTTGCAGGGTCCGGTCCAACAGTTCAACCGTAGCATTTGGATGGCATTTTTGAGGGTGCTTGCAGCGGAGGAGATCATAAGATCTGAATAGATTCATGAGGTCTTGGGCAAACAGAACACTAGAATGATTCACTTTTCGACAAACATCTGGCTAAAAGCTGGAGAAGAAACGCACCACACCATTTTTTGTTTTAGCAGATGGTTGGCCGCATTTGGTTTCCAAGAATCATAGTGCGTTTAATTCTGAGTTCTGCAGTGCCGTCAAAAAGCATCCCAATGCGATAAATGGTGGTTCGGTTTGGACTCTTTGCTGGCAACATAGTAGAACGCCAAGCAGAATACCCCTGACCATTAGACCAGACCAAGTGTGTCGCATTCAGTCGTAAGACGCAACAACATCTATGCAAACTGGACTGAAAAGGAAAACACACCTTCCTGCATGGTACGTAGTTGCAGTCTCCTATAAATTGCTGTAGCTGATTGTAGCGGGTTGAGAGCCACTTTTGTAGACTTCTATCAGGATTCGGTGGCGGAATGTTGCCTGTCAGATGAGTCAGATGTTTTTTGCCCAGCTGAGACACCAAGAAAAGTTATGAAACGCCCCGACCCGTCAGACGGTCCCTCCGGTGTCCCTCCAGCGTCGTACACAGGCATACGGTTGTCAGGGGTTCCCCCAAAGTTCCAAAAGGATGGATCTTGGAGCGTGGGAGAATTGGTGTTGAAACACATCCACTGCCAAGTCGGCACCTCGTGGATCTCCAGCCCTCCCGAGGTCCCATCGTTGGCCGATTCCTGGTGGACTATGGTGGCCGCCACCGGGCCGAAAAAACGTGCGCCCGAAACATGCGGCCAGTCAGAACCGGAGACGTTCCGGTGGCCTGGGTCGGTCAGACCAATCCGGCCGACGGCGCCAGACCCCCAGACGTGGTCGGTCGCGCGGCGGTCGATGAAGACTTCGCCGGAGTCGCGGAAGCGGTGGAGGGGGGTTCGAGCGAGCCATTGTCACTGCGGGAAGAGCGTGGATGCAGCATGATCGTCTTCGCCGTCTCTTCGGAAAGGAAGGAGTCGACGATCCTGAACGAGCCCGAGTCGAGCGATTTCGGTTCCGAGCGTGGTGATGTTAGGGGAATGACCTGCCAGTCCATCAGGTGACTGGATGAAGATAAGAAAAGACTGTGTCCCTGTTTCATTGAAGACTCGAATACTTGGCACAATGGAGGTTCATCGATCATCAAGTTCCGACTTTGTAGGGCACTGAAGCCTTTAAATTCTTCAGTGTGCAAAGTTCAGAACAAATCCTTTACAGAGAGTAAATATGAGTAGACATGAATAGACTCTAGACCAGTCAGTCAAAGCTTAATTCCAGCACCTGAAGCAGAGAGAAGCAGGGATCGCAAAGGAGTGTTATCTTCAGACATGTTTGAGATTTTTTGAGGTTTGTTATTTCATTTCCACGAGCAATCCATGAGTCATTCATGCTTGCCACTAGATACTAGATGGGACATGTAAAAAA
This sequence comes from Durusdinium trenchii, assembly GCA_963970005.1. Classification (NCBI taxonomy): domain Eukaryota; class Dinophyceae; order Suessiales; family Symbiodiniaceae; genus Durusdinium; species Durusdinium trenchii. The sequence continues at coordinate 440,549 of CAXAMN010023572.1, forward strand.
GTCCTGTCTTTGGTCGAGTCACACTCTTGGAACAGCCACGGAATGATCATACTTCTGGCATCAAACAGCTCCGAGAAGCTGCAAAAAGCCGACATCGCATTCCCTTGCAGCAATCTGAGTCTGAGGCAATACCTATGCTGCATGTCAGCTCGTGGCCTGTATCTTCGGAACCAGGACACTTCCCTACAACAGTTTACAGTTTCTCGCCCTCGTCGTCCTGTGAGCATGACTGATATTTGCCTCAAACAGTTGAAACCGCATGTTCCTTTTGGTCATGTTCCTTGAGGCTGACTACAAATCCCAAACCCTGCATGTAAATATGACCTACAAATACCACAAGTGTTGATAAATTCGAGTCCTCATCCTGGCCTTTGAGTCAAAACGTGAGTGATTTCAGAGAACAAGTTCCCCCCCCGGCACCGCTGCTTCCGACCAGGACGGTCTACAGGACTTGTACCTTGATTTGGAACCAAAATGCCCGGAAGCTGGAGGCCCCCAGTCGGGCACGAAGCGAACGAAACGAGCCGTAAATTAATAGCTTTTTGTTACTACTAGTAAGGCACCTGTTACTACTAGCGATGCACTTGTTACTAGTAGCTTCCTACCCCCCCCACATGCATAGGATTTCGATGGTTTTGGGTGTGCTCAGGATTTCGATGTTTTTTCCAATCTTGGAAGAGCTAACGTATACCGACTCAGGGTTGCAATCTATATAGGCACCCGGGTCGGTGTAGTGGTCGGTGTAAATTTGAGCTTTATCCTTTCTGAGATGTTCTTTCGCGTGTTGGTTGGCTGGTATTCCAAGTCTTTGAAGGGTTTGTTCTGTTCTTCGGCCTCCTTTGGCTGGACTTCGACGTTTGTGCCAGGCCGCTGAAAAGGCCAAGCAGAGCAACGACAAACTGTTGAGCGTGCCTGAACCAACAGATGAGGTGAAGACGGACCGCCCAGGGGAGGGGATGGGAGGGGGAGACCTGTCGCTGGTGGCCGCTTGTGGAGGGTGGTGGGTCCATATTTGATTTGGTTGGATTTAGCCATACATATAGTCATACTATTCTTTGAGTCAAAAGCCATAAGATTTTTTCTATTATTTGCTATAATATGCTATATTATGCTATAAGTATACATACAACTATATACTGTAATAATTTATGATGGTTTTATGATGCTATGATGTCGAGCCAACAATTGAACAGGAGATTACAAAGACGATCAGGACCATTTTGTTCATGCGTGTTCCTTGTTGCGGCACAGAACTGCGGGTGTTCAGTTTCACAAATGGGGCATCGCCAGAAGCTGGACAACTCAGGAGTGGTTATGTGTTTTCCACAAAATGATTTGCCGTATGTGTTTGTTCAATTTACCAGCCTTGACGGTGGACTGGACTACTGGCTTGCAGTTGTGAGCGTGAACCGAAGAACCATGAGGTCCTGAAGTGTTCAAGTGTCAAGGCAAGTTTCAGCATGTGACCAGCTGGATGTGAGCCCTGTTCTTGGAGCAGACAATGATGACCTCGATTGTACTTGGTGCTCGGCCTATCCAAGAACCCTTTCAGACTGCCGGTGTCGATGAAGGAGTCGACGGTGCTGTCATTGGAAGAGCAAGCTCTGGAGGATCAGCCTAGCTGCTCGATTAAAGTTTTCCCAGCGAATTCAGGACAGATCGTTGAGTTTTGGGAGGTTTGCCCCGGTCTTCGTTTCTGGGGGTGATTATAGGAAGATGAACAAAGGACAAGGGAATGTAGGCGAACATGATGATCGCGCTTGCCTGTTTGAACAAAACTTGAGCTTCATTTTATTGTTGAGTCAAGGAAGCCTCGGTACGGGGTTTACGGGGTTTACGGAAGAGTTCTGAATTTCATCCCTGATTCTGTCATTGCATTTGGTTTATGTCTAATGATTAATGATCAGGAATGCAAAGACACATCATCTAATTGCAAGGCGTTACTCAATACATATAACTATAATATATACAATTATATATAATATATGTAATACTGTATACATGTTGATATTACATTGTTACATGTTGATACTGACTAAATGTCCTTCAATCCAACAATGTTATCTTCGTTGAGATTGACTTGACCGTACTAGTACTATATAATCAACCTTTGGATACTGAAGTGACACCATAGTCTACAAATGTTGAAGTGGTATTATAGTATCAAGAATTTGCCATATGTGGTGTTGAACCGACCTCACATTCCAGAGTTCAAGCGACCGGAAGCCGGAAGCTCCATGAACATGGCTTTGAACACCAGAGTGTCAGATCCTTTTAAGGTTCGTGAGTCCCTCCATTTCAGTGCATTAATGACCGTACGTAACTGCCATTTCAGCGGACGCTTGGACAGTCTTGGTGTTAATATCGTGCAAGATGATGGAGGTGAACAAGTAGAAATCAATCAATGGAAATGCCATCCAATAGCATCCCTGGTTTGAATATATCTATACATGATTGATCACTCAACAATGCTATCAATGTCAAAGGTCTAGGTGGTAGCCCCCTGCTTGGTTTGGGAAGAAACGGAAGGAAGATCATGTTCAAAAGAGTTTCTCGTGTCTTCCGCGCCTGGTCAGTTGGTCGTCTTCCCTCGCAGAGCGGGAGACTTGCCGAGCTGAGGCACTGACGGAACGGTCTCGCAGAGATGAAGACATGCCGTCGGCTGCACCAAGCTTGCTTGCTTGGGTGAAGGACAGTCGATACAATATGAAGCCAGGCCTAGAACCCATGTGACCGCTGATCAGAAGCAGACCATCCACTTGATTCGTGTGGCGTTGATACTTCAAAAGAGGGGTCAAGGGAGGGTTCTAGGTGAACGCGCCTGTTTGATGCGCGCTGGACTGGCAAATTTGCTTGACTGGACGTTGAGCTGCTACGGGGGTCGTCTGTAAATGACAGTCTTCAAATGCTCGATTTGATCAACAAAAGATTGCGGGCTTTGACCGGGGCGGCTTGGGGGTCGTTAGTATTTTTTTGGTGCTGGGTGTGCGGGTCAAAGCTTGATTTGTCATTTTACTGCAATATATATATATATATGCAGCAGCATGCATGGTTACAGTTAGAGTATGAGTCTGAGTGTGTATGTTCTGTTGTATAATTACTATACGCTTGACATATAGATTGAGCATATCAAAGTGGTTCACATGTGGTGGTGCCTTAGGGCTTTGACAACCGAACTGCCCAAGTGATCTCAATTGTGTCCTTCGAACTTCTCTCGTCGATGCCGAGGAGGACCAACGATGGTCGGTTCATCTCGCAAGACTATAGAGTCCAATGGTGCAGCACCCACTCTGACAGCTTTTCTCAGGCATGATTTTCAGGGGGGGCGTGTCACACATTCCCTATACAGTATCCAAGTATAGCCAAGTTTTTCACTGTTCCGATGACCGGGACGGCCTCATCGAAGCGAATCAGCAAGACCAGGACATTTCAGCGAAGGCACAGGCTCAAGCCCAGAGTAGAGATGCTGGATATTTGCGTTGCATCAGGAAGCTAGCATTAGATCCAGGTTAAGGTTTGGAGAGCTTCTTTCTACTGCTGTGAACAATCATTTCAGTGTGGCCGTATTTTCCGTTTCAAAGATCAAAGGCCGAAGGATGGGATTCCATGAGCCTGGTGGAACCAAAAGACCCCGAGAGCGTGCCCTTGTGTGTTTCAACAGAGCTCAGTTGACTTATAAGTGTTGAGATTATATAATATACTCCGGACATTCTGCACATGTTTCTATTTCAGTGCAAGTGCTTTCCTTGCATCTAGCCAGTTTCCTACACTGGCCTTTCTTCCCAAACAAGAGCGCCAGTGAGACTGGAGGGTCTCCGTGTGTGCGATGGACGCTCCGGATCAGTGCTTGGAAGCCTCCTGGTGTCGACGTTTGGTCCAGGAGGTGGAGCCTCGGCCGGAGTCATTGGACCGATGAGGTGGTTTGGACGGGTTGGCACCGGGGTGTTTGTCTTGTTTTGGACCAGGAATACCGGCAGAACTTGATGAACAGGAGAGGCAGGAACTTAAGCGAAACCCGCAAGCGGGGTTGTTTTCAGGTCTTTTGCAATTGAGAGCATTGGATTGGTTCAGAAATGGTCACTGGTCACTGTGCGTTTACAACCCTGGTAGCTGACAAGCACAGAGAGAGAGAGAGAGAGGTCCACCCACACAGCCACCGGCACCTGCACGCGACACACACACAAACGCAACCACAACAGAAGTTGATACATGGATACATTGGACCATGAGGCTCAGGGAACATGAGGTCCAACTAGCAGAGTTTGGTGCGAGCTCCATGTCCACCTATTTGAACATGGCCACTTCGTCTCAGGAAAAGGACTACATGGCCATGGTTGATAGCCTTTTGGCGGAGAACAAACAGCTGGAGGAGCCTGTGTCGATGTCAGATCGCCTGGGGATGACTCGATGACCATATGACCAATGTGACTAGACTAGATTTACATACAGAGACACGGATAATATGGATCTATATATCTATCTATCTCTCTATATATATATATCTATCTCTCTGTGACTAGACTAGATTTACACATATCTATCTCTCTAATTATATATATATGTATATGTATGTTGAGTTTTGATCTACTTTGGGGAGCCTTAACAGTTGCAGTGTTGTTGCATATGTTTTATATACAATTATAATGTAAGTCCTGGAGATGGAACTACCTTTACTTCAGACGCGACAAGTTGCCTAGTTTTGCCAAATCTACTCATAGAATGTACAACAGTTGTGGGGCACCGGCACCAGGAGAGTAAGTTCTCGAGCAACTGATTATATCATTGTTGTGAAGGGTGAGATGGGCATCACCGAAACCTCACCTCACCATTGACAGGTGCCTAAACACCTTCTGGCTTCCGGATGTCCAGTTGGGACATTCCCCAGAGAATCTGAAAATGGATTGTTACTAGCAGCTTCTTGCTACTAGTAGTAATGCCAGGAGCCCCCAGTAGCTTCTTGTTCCTAGAGGCAATGGCCTCCACCGGTGTTTCGGGTCCAGGGGTCAAAATAGTTCTGAATTATTGGCACGACCCCATCACATTTTGCTGAAGAGATCCCACCTATGGACTATGGATAGGACAATATATGACTCAGATGATCTCAGATTCTGTTTTTTTGAGATCCCTGGGGATTGCTTGGTATGGTCTCCCTGGATCTCCGGTGAGGACTTGTTGGGCTTGATGGCTCATCACTTGGACAACTTGACGTCCAACTTCCAGGGCCGTGAGCTCGCGCCCCGCCATGAGGTGTAGTTGTCTATGAGTTGTTGAGAGGGGATCAATCAGTGGTAGGGTTGTGGTTGTTGTTGTTGTTGTTGTGGTGGTGGGTTGTT
>CAXAMN010023572.1:450881-471581 GCA_963970005.1 Durusdinium trenchii
ATATATATATATATATGTTTTAAAAGTATTGCATTTGCATATAGTCATCATTGGGGATTCTCTATGGTGTTCTTTTTCTCTTCGTTCAATGCTTCGAATTTCAGCCCAGCTTGGCCCCTCGAAAGCTGTCTCGAGGTCTCGCTCCAGAGGCGCTGGTCGGAGGACGGTCGACGGGGACGAAGCGCCGAAGGAACGGTCTCGGTGTTCGGTTTCCGTTTGGGGTTTGGATTCCGTTCTGAGAAGGGAAGAAGATGGAAGAAGGATGAAGAAGGTATCGTGATGTAAGAGTATCGTGATGTATATGGAAGGTTCTTCATGTCACTCAGGAAGTTATACATGAAGAGCAGGCAATTCAGGTACGATTCGGGTGCAATTGGGTGGGACGGCAGACTCCTTCAATGACTTTTCCTTAACCTTTTGAGATCCTCTGAACCTGAGACTCGCTTCTTCTTTTGGATCTCGGAGAGGAAGATAGGACAGATGAATAGCAGTGGCATGTTAGGGTCCACATGAAGAGGTTGTCAGAGAAATGCGGGATCCTTCCAGCGAGTGCTGAGTGCCGCTGCTTTCGATAGGTGGGTTCACGTGGGTTCTCCCATCCTGCATGGCGAAGACGCTTCCAGGGGCCGCGAACCGAGCGAACCGAGGAGCGTTGGAGGTCGCTGCTTTTCAACGGTCGCGGCCGGACTCCAACGGTCCTCGCTTCGTCGCTGAGGAGTAGGCCTCATCCATCGGGAGTAGGCTTAGAGAACCTCCTCGGCCTCCATCAGCCAGCTCCCCATTCATTTTGCCATGAGTTGGGCCTTCAGCGACACCGAGTGGTCCGCGGTTTCAAGAGACTTCAGGACTCCTTGTGTCAAGTGGATCCAGTTTGGGCTAGTTTTAGACAAATAGAGGATATAGTTGGATAGACAAGGACAAGGACACCGGCTTTGGAGCCCCTTTACTTGGTCGAAGAGATTCCTCCGCATTGGTACGACTCCAAGGTGGAACCCAAAATATCTTTCCACCCGAAAGTACCACACGTTTCTAGGGGGTTGCCCTTGGACACAAAGTGAGTGGATCATGGGCGCCCGGGTAACCTTTCTTCATCCCAAGTTCTTGAGGAATCCATGTCCCAAGTTCTTCAGGAGGAGATCAGCTGCCAAGAGCTCCGCCGGCAGTTGCAAGCCCTGCAGATTCCCTCTGCATGGAATGCTGAGGCGATGCTGGGGAGCCTAGTAACACAGTCAGCGACGCCGCGATGAAATCGAGTGGGGCACATACCATTTTTCCGGAAGCCCGGCGCCCTTTTTGTTTGCCACTTTGATGTGGCAACTAGGTTGGGACGAAGCAACTGGGAAACCAGAAGACTGAGGCACTGTGAAGCATCTCGGAAAACTCAACCTCTGGTTCATTTCATCAAAGTCTAAGGTCTGAGATCGACGAGACCACGGGGAAAGCAGCTTTGATTAGCCGCCTACAGGCAGCTGAGGAGGCATGTTTGCAGGAGAGATCGGAATGCTCTCCTCACAACTCATGGCGCTGGCGTGTGTGATCCACTTTGTCAGGGGGATTCAGGGGGTCAAACACACAGGTGTGGAAGCTTTTTGTAGCTTGGCTTGGAAATGCTTGGAACATCTACGGATTTGCCCAGCAAGAAGTTGTACATCGCCGATCGCGGGGATTGGATGTGGATTTTGCGGGTCTTTTTCTATGGTCTATGGAAGCAAAGAAAAGCAAAGGGAAGGGAAGGGAAGGGAAGGACAGAAGGTGGTCGGGTTTTGTCTATGCCTGGTCGTCCTATGTGTGTCCTAGGTCCTCACCTTAGCCCAAACCATACAGGGGTCCGGTGTTGACAGACTTGGTCAAAACTGACCACCCTTGCATCGCCTTCTGAGCCAACCGGCAAATGAATTCGTCGTATGCGTTCTCCATTTGTCGCAGTGTCCATTCTTCCTTCCCCCAAATAGGAGAGTTCCTGCAAATTGCAAGGACACACAGTCACACAAGAGTTTTGTTCCCGAGTCCACAGGTTCAAGCAATGGCATAATGGTCCACTAGGGTGGCCTCAGGAAAGCCATACAAGGTGGTTTATTAGGCTACGCGGTGACGTGGTGACCGGCAGAATGCGAGATGAGATCAGTGGATCAGACGGACATGCAGACAAGCACACGTGTTTTGTACCGGCTAAGTCTGCCTGATCTAAGTCTGCTAAGTCTGCAAGAACCGAAATTCGATTCCAAACGCGTTGTGAGAAGGAGTCCCGTGGACGAGAGCTGGCCGAAACCCGGTGTATGCTGCTGGAGCGCCATTGCCGGGACCAAGTGGCACGTCTGGAAGCAGTGACTTGGTTGGGATTGGACTTTGGAGAGGAGAAAGATGGAGAAGAAAGTAGGGTTCAAAGACTTTGCTTCGACCATCTTCCCCAAAGCATGGCATTTTCATTCGTTCATCTAGGGCAACATATAAGTTGTGAATTTATGTTATACTATGTTACAATGTTACTAGTAAATACTAGTAATGTTGCTATATTATATTATTGTCTATACATGGGCATTCATGTATTAAAATACACAAGACTGTTGAGCAGATATGTGTTGGACCCTCTCATGTGGTGCTGAGAAGGCCCCCGGGGCCCATCGGGTCCCACCGTTCGATCTATTTTGAGGTCACTACAAGTCCCAGACACGACTAATGGGAGAGTGCCATACATTTGCCCACCTTGGGGTGGTTTGGGATCCATGGGGCGGCCGGCAGTCCCAGTCCCATGGGAGTCTTTGGTTCGGTGGGACAGCTCAGGAGCTGCTGGAAGCTCGAGAGCTCCTGGAAGCTCGTGGTATCTCGGTCCGCGGGAATCTCTCGGGGTGCATGTGGCATGCCACTGCTGGCCTGCAGCGGCTCAGTGAAGTGGTCCAACTGCAGTGCTTTTTGTGTGCTCTCGAAATCTTTGGGGGACACGCCATATACAACAAGACGTGTCTCCAGAGTCTCGGGCGTCACCCATGGACTGACCACCACGTGGATCGATGACTGGGCCCGGGAACCCGTCCGTGGTGCACTCGAGCGAGAAAAGACCACATGTTTTGGTCCCGGTGCAGGATGCTGAGGCAGAGGAAAAGAACTCATTGAAGACAAGAGCTGGTATGGATTTTGCCAAAGTTCTGCTTCATGCTTCATCTTGGTTGTATGCTATATATAATGTGTTTGAAATGTGCTCGTGGACGGACAGCTGATGTTTTAGGGGTGGCATCAACCCCAGCGTGTAGCGGATAAGACAGCCCTTGTCAGTGGGAAAGGTTTGGATCTCACATACTCACCGCACAGGATAGAACGGATGTAACACCGGTCTGCTGCAAGTACGCTGATGGTTCCCGGTGGCAGGATCTCTAATGAGTGGCGGCATTTATTTGACTGTTCTGAAAAGGTTAGTAGGTGATGGTACGCTATGGACGATAGCAGGTAGGGGGTAGGTTATGGGAGGGTTCTTGAAACCAGAGCAGTGCCAGGGCTTTGTGGACATTCAAGCACCAAATGTAGACGGACAACACAGCAATGCATTGTATAGCGGCCCCAAGCTTGCAACAAACATACTCGGATGTTTGTCATCATCATGCATGTGACGTGTGTCAGAAATGTGTCATACTAGAAACTCTTAAGAGTCGCTTTTGTGCAGAAGGATCACCAAACAAACAATATACAATAGGTGTTCATCTCTTCTCATCACTGTTCCAATTAGGAAGAACGGGAGATCACTCACTTCTTCAACTTTTGCGTAACTTGCTCAAACTCTGAGGCAGTCGCAGTAGCTTTGGAGGCGAGGAAGAGAGGAGTAGATTTCAACCAGGTGGTACAGCCCCCTAAGTAGTACTGAATGAGGAAACCATCTACATTCGTCTATGAGTGCCATCTAGTGAATCTACTGTGGTCACCTACTGTACTTGGATCATCCACCAATGGAATACAGACTATGATATCTAGAAACTATAATATGTATAACAAACTAATTACTGTATATTATGTACAACATCCGACACAACCCTACACTCCTTTGTACTGGACACCCCAAAGATCTCCCTCCCAGCGGATGGTCCGCATCACCCAATTCATTTGCCCTATTGTGCAAATCCGCATGTGTTGTAAATGAGGGGCCAATGAATTAGAGGGACATGGCCATTTGACTGGTGCGACTCGTAAGGAAATTATAGGTGGCTGGATCCTGAGGTATCTACAGGGGTGGTGAAAATTCCCTCGTTCCCTATTCAGCCCTAGGGCTCCAACGACCTCCGTTTCGGTTCCTTTCGGTTTCGGATTTTTGGCGGGTCGAACAGAGGGACGAAGCACGGTGAGGACGAACTGCACCGAACCGTTTTTGTTTCGCACGGACCGGTCGCGGAGATTCTGCGGTGCACTGCTGTGACTCACTTTGGTGAGAGTCAAAGACAAGAACAAATGACGACTCACATCAAGGACGCTTCTAGGGGCTCCTGGCCCTACTACTATAGTAACAAGAAGCTACTACTTGTAGGGGCTCCTGGCATCGCTACGAACGGAGCGATCGGACGCGACCGAGGTATGAACTAGGGTCTAAGGGCTCATCAGGCAGTAGGTGTTTTTGGTCCAGGGTGCCTGATTTTGAGAACTTCCTTTACTAATTTTTACTCCGAAGTTTGGTCGATGTTGAGAGTTGGACGGTGGTGTCCGTCATGGACGTCCCCAGTTGGGCTGGGACAGAACTGGTACCCCAACCGAAAAGGTGAATCAGGTGGGCGTGGTTTCGGTTGCCAAATCCGAACATCGGATTTTTGTTGGAGCTCTCGTCTGAACGGCGGATGATTGGTGTGGAGAGACTCTCATGGAATCGCCTCTACCTCGGCATCCACGGGCGCCCAATCACTGGAATCGCCCCAATGGGCCCATTGGTCTCTTGGAATCGCCCCCTTTGGTCTCAGGCAAGAAGGACTTCAAGGCGAACGGCGACGTCTCCTCGCCCTTGAAGGAGGAGGCGAACGGCCCCGTTGACCACCGAGCGAGGGGGAACGCGCCGGGCACCGGGCAGACCTCTCAGGGTGCACCCAGCGGAAGGGTCCAACGGCAAGCATCGAGAGATCAACCGAAAGACCGTAAGTCATAAAGCGGTAAGGCGTCATACCCCTTAGACATCACGCGAGTTCTTGAAACACCTGAAAAAAGGGGTGATGATATTATACCAGAACCATGGCCAATGGGCCAATGACCCTACACTACTTAGGGATAGTGTGTTTCACACCTGATTCCATTGGATGGTCTACAGAGTACATCCCTGGTACAAATTGGACATCGTTTCTGTCCGAAGTTGAAGAAAACTCTATACGACTCGACTGACATCCGGAAGCTCGAAGAACAAGACTTGTTCACCTGTTCTTTGTGGCACACACTCCTGTGACAGTCTCTCATCAATCGATGTCGTGTTCTTTTCTTTTGCCTTTGTGTTCCATTTTGTCGGCACTGATGATTGGACCAACTGAGTTGCACTCGGATGTGACAGGCACTCGGTGCAAGGATGGAAGAAAGAAGCGTAGTCTAGGGTTGATAAGTATTGGCGGATGCAACAACCCTCATTCTACCCATGGTTAGTGCAGAAACCAACTATCTAATAGTCACCATCCCCCTGTTGCGAAGCAAATCCTACTTGTCACCTTGCGAAGGCGAATTAGATCATCGATCTGTACTGTTAGGATTGATTGGCACTGCCAGTCACAAGGAATAAGGGGATTCGCAACCTTTGTTGACAGACAACTCTTGCACGTCCTGTCCGTTTGCCAACCGCTCCAAAGCCTCTGATTAGGCATTTGTTCCACTGGTGGCTTGGGGGTAGCTGTGTCGAGGGATCACAGCCCAAAGCTAATCATGAATAATCTGAAGTCCAAGATCTCCAAGATCTGAAATGGTATAATGATCTCCAAGATCTGATTCATTTGAGCGACACAAAGGCATCTTCAAAGGCCCTTGGTTTCTTTTAGATGTGGTGTCCATCGCCCACACACAGCCGATCAATCACCAACCCGTCGAAGTCCTGCAGGTGCAAGCCTTGACTGAGCAGATGGACTTTGAACGCAAGGTCCACGGCCATCGACAAGCTTTGCACCGTCCTCAGTCGCCACCATCCTTACCGAGGGTCCAACGAAAGGCGTCTCGCTTTTCTTTTTTTCCATCGAAGGAACTCGGAGCCGAGGACTTCAACACGTTCCGAAGGCAGAGTCCTTGGAACTCGGAGCCAAACTGAAGCTCTTTTCCCGGAGGCGAAATTCATGGCCATTGAAGGATCGGATCTGAACATATGAGGCAAATCAGCTGGTAGTTGTTCAGAGAGCTGAAGAGCGGATGTTGGGATGAAACTGCTTCGACCTTCGACATGGCAGAACTACATGTTTGGCACAACTGCTTCAGAGGAATGATTTTTGGTTTGATTCTTCAGCCGCTTCAATTGCTAGAATGCCAGTTCATTGCATAAAGATCCCTCCAAACATTCCCAAACCAACATAAAACCCTTGTTGGCTTTGAGGCATGTGATAAGAATAGAGCCGGCCGGTTTATCTTGCAATGCATCTCCCTTTTCAGGCACTACAGACGCACAGATGGACACGCCGAACTACTTTGGATGCGGATGCACAAACTAAAAGGAACAAGTCCCCATCCGTGTCAACAAAAAGCAGGAAAGACAGAGCATGGCCTCGTTCGATCCTTCCACTTCCTTCACCGACCTCACACCGACCGAGTCCACCCGTCTCCCCAAGGCTGGAGCGCTACCGGTGGCCTGAAAAGGTGGATGCCAACCTGGAGGAGGAGAAAACCGCTCGCACCCCATTGGCGGCTTTACGGATATGTTTCGCTGTTACGGGGGGTCTCAGGATCGTTCTGAGAAGAACCTCATAATTGTAATATTATATCATTCACATCCAGCACCACAGAAGGGACTGAATGGGGTAGCTATTGGATGGACATACATCGTCACAATGTCCATAAACCAACCATTCCGTGGAGATCCGTGGAGCTAGAATTCCCATTCTTTCACCCGATTGGTCGACGAGCAACCACCTGGGTTGCACTTGGGCGAGTGTATTCTACACAGGCCAAACATGTACGGATATTCTTATGTTCAGGTATGCCCAAACCAATGTGTTTTAATGTTGAGGCATGTTGAAGCACTATTGCAATGTATTGCAAGTCCATTTGTTTTATGCAAAGTTCCTGGTTTTTTTCCTCCCAGCAGACATTGGCTTTTGCCGACGGCTGTTTTTGGCAAGCTATGCAGGGAAGTGGCACTCTTTTGATGTGAAATTGCATTGTTGATGACACACATTGTTTTGTCAAGAGGCAAACACTATGCACCCGTGGAAAGGTCTCTGGTTATGCCGCACTGTTGAGATATGAACGACCTGTTTGGCATTCAATCCGAGGCGTAAAATGGCCTGACTTGACCTTCACCTACAATACTTTGATGTGAAGCCTCCATACCTCACCTACAAATGCACCCTTTCGTGAAGGAAAGACTGGAACCCCCATCGGGTGGTTTCGTGCGTTTCCCCGGATCTGATCAGAGGATATACCATGTCTTTGATACCAAAAGCCTCCCATGCCCCTGTTTTTTTTTTTTTTCGCAGTAACTTCATCGTATATATAGCACATACCCACGTGTAGTGTTCACACAGTATATGGATGTTTACTGATGTGTTCCTTGGTTTTCTGGGGAGCAACAAGGAAACAATCTGGAAGGTGATCCTGCTTTTCTGCCTGGGAGGGAATCATCGGGTGGCTGACCCTGTCCAATCACTTGGAGGGATTCCCTAGTAGCAGTGATAAGCAGACTAGGATCAGCCACCCCAATGTTTGATGGACATCCCTGGATCGCCGAATGCACCAAACATCCCCAAACCGAATCACTGGACGTCCGTCTTTCCCCGTTTTTGGAGCCACGGTATGAAATCGATGTGGTCATCTTCGGGACAGGAGGCTCAGGAGATCAAGGCGAACCATGAAACTGGAAGGACTGAGTCGACACGCCGAACTCGCTCGATCGAGAGTCGACGAGCGTCCCAAGCGGCGGACCTGGACCTGTGAGGGCCAGGCGGTCTGGACGCTGTCTGTGTGTGGTTTGACGCCCAGGCTTCCCAATGAGACGCCCAGAAGTACCATGGCCACCGATGATGAGGCGAAGTACCATGGCGAGCCGTTCTATTGGCGCGTCACGGAGTGAGCTGTTCTATTCAATTCTTTAGAGAAGAGGACGAACGATGACTAGCTACTATTCATTTCATTTCATTTCTATATAATATGCATTATCCTATTTTTGAACAAATGATACTCATCAGTGATGAATGCTGAATTATGTAAGTCTTTCTGGAGGCTGCCTTTGCACAGCGACTTGAACATGTCCAAATGAACCATGCTATCCAGCCACACAAAGCACAGATCCACGCCTGGCAGCCGACCTGGTTCCACCGGTCGTGACTGGGATGAAGCAACAGGTTCATTTGAGGCAAACAAGGAGCCTGAACAGAGGTCAAAAGCTTGGTCTTGGACCGGTTTTGAAACTACTTGGTTGACACCTTGGGATTCGAACGATCGGGACGGAGCAAGGAACCTCGAGGATCATTTAGAGGCATAGCGCCCAGAAGACGAGACAGCTGCAGATGATATCAGATGATCGTTCTGAACTACATTTGCCATGGTGAGATGTCTCGTATGCTGGGACGTGAGGAAGCAACACGTGACAAGCTTTGGGGGGTGTCTCCCAAACAACATTACACAAACATTAGGATAACTCATTTCTGATTGGACATATGTTCATGTAGGACAATGTAGGAAGGCATACACAAGAGACGGCTTGCCTGTAGCAAGATATTTATGGATGATTATGGATGTACTTTGTCTGCCGTCAGTAGCTTGCAGATGGCGCAAACCCATGGCGCCATTTGGGAACTTTCTCCAGAGCAGACGACGCAGATGACCTCCATGTATCCGGCTTGTATGAGGTCCCCATATGAGGTTCCCATATGTCCCCCATTGATCAATCAAGTATCCACTTTCTCCACTACAACTCTCACAGCCAGGACTACAACTGGGAAGGCTACCTGGAGCGGCCGACCAGCGACCACCGTTTCGAGAAGGCCAGCGAGGTCGTTGAGGGTGCGAGGCCGACCAGCGTGTCCCCACGGGCAGTGGCTTGACCCGCGCGTGTCACGGAGTGACTTGACCAAGTGGCTTGACCCGGATCCACATGAATGGCCTGTGAGCGATTGAATTCATGAAATTTGTTTTATGCTTTCCGTACGGTTCATGCATAACAGGTCCAGGAATTCATAGCCAGGGCTGTCCTGGTTTTCCGGTCTCAGGGTCAGAGTGATTGTAAGTGGTCTTTGGGGTTTTGACACCGATCTGAGAGAAACAGTTCGAAGGTGTTCCATCATCCCTTGTTCCGGTCGAATAGGAGGCTCCCTGGGAGTCCGTTTGTGACTCCCTGGAGTCCCAGTCCCAGAAACACGTTCCAATATGGCTTGCTTGAGATCCTTTACACAACCAGTGGTTGTTTGGGTGTCCAGGTTTATGTAGCTTGAACTGGTTCAGTTGATTGGACTTGCACTGGCCAGGTTTTTAAGATGTTCAGCATCCCAAGTTGGTGAGCCCCAGTTGCCGATGTTACATGTTCCTGAGGTGTTCTCTTTCCAGCTGAACTTGTTGAACTCCCCAAGGATCTCCTTTCTCCAGCATAGACCCTAGTCTTCCAAGGCCATTCAAATAGGGCGACATGGTTTGTTAGGGCAAATTCCCTCGTAAACTCAGCAAAACGAAGGTTGTTTAACCATTACATGAAATACATTCCCAAATAAAACAATCATGAAATACATTCCCAAATAAAACAATGGCTTCTCAGTTCTCAGTTATAAATATATCCCTAGCGCTCCAAGTACCTCCTCACAGGTATTTGGACCCTCTAAACCCACCCCAAACACCTTCTCAGAAGGTATTTGGAGCCCTAGGGTATTAAAAAAAATATATATAATTATATATGATGGGGCCTACCGTCGATGAGCTGTGAAGGTCTTTGTGGAGATTCGTGATGGGCAGCCCGGAAGCCCGGAACCGGAGCGCCGTCGCCTCGCCTGGTCGGAATCGGAACGGCAGACCGTCACGTCGTCAAGCGGTAGGACCATGAAACAAATGGGTGGACAATCTGATGCAGATGTCCATGAAACCATGGGCCTTTACTTTACTGAACAACTCACTTGAATCATCTTGAATCTCTATGTCGGATTCGGAGGAACACAAATTGCTGCGTCCTCTTGCGAACTCACACGGCCAGATGCTCAGACGGGTGGCTTCCAAGGTTCAAGGTCCTAAAAACGAGAGGATCGCAGAGCCTGCTCAGCGAGTCCGGAGCCTCGTTCTTCGTGGCCGGATGCCGTCTCGTGCCATCGGTCCGACCGACCCGCTGACCCGGGGGTGCACAGCCGCTGGTGTTCGTGGGGGCGAAGAAGAACGTATTCGTGCTTATCCCAGGCACCCAGACTGCCAGGGCTTTGCAGCCCAAGGCGCTAAATGGCGTAATCGTATTATCGCTCTCTACCAGCGCTCTACATGATATTCCTGTGTTTCAGGGCCACAAAGTCATCTAGAGATAATATGAGATAATAGCACTGGGATGCACTAGGCATCCCCCAAGAACAGCACCTCTTCCCACCGTTTCATGAGGTTTTATCCATTCACCATGGGACTGGAAGAGTTACCTACATCTACCTACCCCAGAACGATTCATTGATGAGCCTACTGTAAGTAACGATTCATAAGGTTCATCACTATTCCGTTCATCCAGGATCAGTCTCATTTTTGAAACCCATCCCATGAATCTTCCTTCGAAACCCCACTCCATCACTGGTCACAGACCTCTTCCCAACGAGCGAGCCCAGTTGATGAGACCCAGGTCTCCTTTGAGCTGCTTGGTATCTGCGGCCAAGACAACCAGCCAGTGCTCCCGATCCTTCGAGGCCAGCCCCGGTCACTGAGCTTGTGGTGAGCAGGTAAGCAGTTGTCTCCTGTCACTCAAAAATGGTCCTGGTAGTCTCAGCTCGCCACCTCTCAGGAACAGACCCAAACAAACAGGTTCTCAAGCGCTTTCCGGGACTTTCCGGGCTACCAGGTGGACTGGCCGGGCAAGACAGACACCTTTCGTTGTGTGTCAGAGCGACGAGCTGCCCAGTGGGTCGAGGAGCGGGTTCGACCGACCTTCGACGACGGCCGTCGAGTCGAGTCGATGGCGATGGCGTTCGTCGAGTCCCCGGTTGATCCAGAGACCTTTTCAGGTCTTTGGATTCATCAGGGTCTACAGAAACCACAGGTTTTGCAGGTGTTGGTTCATGGTTCATGGTCTTTTGGTTCTTGGCAAGGCCTGAGTGATGATGCCCCCCGGTTCGACTGGGAATTTCTCGTATGTTTTTTCCCGTACTAATGACTTGTAAGATCTAAGGGAAGGAGCAGAGCCACCAAGGCATCGACGGTTGGGCGCATGGACATGGCCTGTGTGACACCTGATGGTTTGATCCTCACAGGAAAGCCCAGGGACTCCAGGGCCTCTGGACGTTGGTGGAGTGCTGTTAGGGTCTTCCCAGAGGCCATGCCATGCACTTCCGAACGGGAGTTGGAGGGTGTCAGCTCTTTCGCCTGCACCCATCTGCACCCTATTCCTTTCAGTGCGTCATCGTCCTCTCTTCTTCAGGCCATCAACGGCGCACGGCAACACACTGCTGTGGTCGGTCAACCGCGGGTGACAGGTCGCAGGGTCTTTGCAGCAGGAGTCTAAAAGTGCGATCTGGACACAGTGTTTCAGCATCTAAGAACAAGTTGGTTGGCTGGAAACCTTGCATGGGAATCATGTCAAGAACTGCTGCAAGTATTTGCAAGTTGCCAAAAAAGAACCTCTTCCAGCCATGGGCAGGGTGCTCAACTGAGGCGGGTTTAAGTTGCAAGACTTGGCTAAATTCTCGCTCGGACATTTGCAACCCGTGAAGTAAGTTCCATCCTCAATCAATTATTGGAACTGCAGAGGATCGGCATGCTAAGGCGACTCACGGTTTTCCAAGTGATTTTTCATGCTTTTCCAAGTCATGTTTGACAGTTAGAAACATGCTGCTATGTCATTGAGCTGAGGAGGGTAGGCCAGTAGCCTCCTTGGTTGGGCGACCTGTGAACCTTGAGCGTCGGCCTTTGATTCTCAGAGAAGAAGCCGTTGAAAGCTGCACTGCATCAAGGCCAAGAGCAGCAATCAACAGCAATGATTTAAAGACAGCAGAGAATCCTGGTTCACAGCCCAACATTCAATCATATTCAATCCAATTTCTCGGGTTCTCCGATGATGCGCATCATCTGCCCCAACTGTGGGGAGGAGCCCATCAAAGGTCAACGCCACCTTTGTGCAGCCCAGCCGAGCCCGCTGGGGGTTCCGCCACCGGCGCCCGTGGCGCCCGTGGGACGTGCCGTGGGCGGAACGGCGCCTGGCGGACCGCCGCGGGAACGTCGACCTGCGCGAGGCGCTGTGACGGCCCAGTCACTGTGTGCCTCGGTGGGGTCCTTGGCTACAAAGAACAAGGGCTTGTGGAAGTCCAAGCGAAGCTTGGCCAGATGCGGAGGGGAGGACTGCACTGCGGGTGATTGATGTGATGTTGAAGGAGTTGGTGTTCTATAGCGTTCTATAGCTTCTATATAGTTTATTCCTGAAGGCCTTGATCCAATGTCTCAACTGACTAAATTCTGCCAGAAGCAGCTCCTCAGTTTAGTCTTTTGGAGGACTTTGTGGCTGGACTTCTCTTCATGGCCAGCAACCCTGACTGGAGCCGCGACCCCAAGCGTGCGCTGCTCATGGCTGCTGGTGAGGTCGCCCACGAAGCAGCCAAAGCCTTGCAAAGCTTCTGGCGACAGAGCTGTCAGCGGAGAGAGGCGGCCATCAACCTGCGAGCGAGGGAGGCGGTGGCAGAGTACGCAAGGACGGAGAAGGCCGCCTCAGGACTGCGTTTTTGAGTACAGCCGACACTCCGAAATGACTGAAGCTTGATGTGGGTGACCTGTGGGTGTTACTGTCCATTTTCTTCCAGTTTCCAATTTAGAACCTGCCTCAAATTTGTAGTATATATATATATACCCAGAAGGGCACACCATGGGGCCTGCGTTTTGGAAATCTGTATTTTTAGATGGTTATATAAAAATACAAAATAAACACAACATCTTGCTAAACAATAAAGACAATCAAAAACAAAACTTGGGAAAACCATAAGGCAAAACAAACAAACAATTCTCAGAGACTCTTGGCTGGACCACCCCTTCCCCAATACTTCCCCAGAATTGTTTGTGGTTTTTCCCAAGTGTTTTTTTGTTTTTTTTATTATGTTCCTTTCTAAGACAATCTGTGCTATTACTATATCGTTCAATCTTCACGCATTTGAGCCTAAGTCTCACCTAAAGTCATTTGTTCTTTCTCCTTACAGCTGAAAGCGTTTGAGCAGAACACTTCCTTTGTCCATGTCCAAATCTCCATGTACAAGTCTGTGTGCATTAACTTCTGATTGGTATCAGTGTGATTGCCAATTGCATTCCCAAGCAGCTTGGCATGAAACTGTAATGACACAACTTGAAAAAGTCAAAAGAGTCGGAACAAAAGTTAAAAAAGGGGCACACTAGTTAAAACAAAAAACACAAAAATAACAACTCGAAAAACACGTCAGATAACAAATCAACAACCAGCAAAAGTCGGAAAACAGTTTTAAACAAGTCACAAACATGTCAAAACTAGAACACAACTCAAAAATAATATCCCGGCAAGAGACCCCAAACAGTGTGTGTGAGGTCTGTAAGCAGAAAGTCTAGAGATCTAGACGCATTGGGGTCCAGAGAGGTGATGGTGGTGATCAAGTGAAGTTGGTGTGACTGAGTGTGGGTGAGAGGGAGTGTGAGTGTGAGTGAGAGTGGGAGAGTGAGTGTGAGTGCGAGTGTGAGTGAGAGTGACTCACTCACTCACTCTTCCACTCCCACTCACACTCACACTCCTCACTCCCATTCGCAGACTCTCACTCGCTCTCACTCACACTCGCACTCACACTCACACGCACACTCACTCACCCACACTCACTCTCACACTCACTCTCACTCTCACTCACACTCGCACTCACTCGCTCTCACCCAGACTCACTCGCACCCACCTTCACGCTCACTCACACACTCTCATTCACTCACTCTCACTCTCTCCCTCTCTCTCTCTCACTCTCACTCTCACCCTCACTCTCACTCTCACACTCACTCTCTCACTCTCCCACGCTCACTCTCACACTCCCACACGCTCGCGCTCACACTCACCTTCAGTGATCCCACTCATATACTCACACTCACTCTCACTCTCACTCACACTCACTCTCACCCACACTCTCCCCACACTCTCACTCTCACCCACACTCACTAACACCCACCTTCACTCTCACTCGCGCTCACTCACACTCACACTCACACTCACACT
Organism: Durusdinium trenchii; assembly: GCA_963970005.1. Classification (NCBI taxonomy): domain Eukaryota; class Dinophyceae; order Suessiales; family Symbiodiniaceae; genus Durusdinium; species Durusdinium trenchii. The sequence goes on from CAXAMN010023572.1 coordinate 465,397, forward strand.
CACTCTCACTCTCACTCTCACTTGCACTTGCACTTGCACTCGCACTTGCACTCGCACTCGCACTCACTCACACTCACTCCCACTCTCACTCACACACACTCTCACTCTCACCCACACTCACTAACAGTCACCTTCACTCTCACGCACGCTCACTTACTCACACTCACACTCACTCTCACTCTGAGTGAGTGAGTGTGTTGAGGGAGTGCGAGAGTGAGTGAGAGTGGGTGTGAGTGGGAGTGAGTGTGGATGAGAATGAGTGCGAGTGAGAGTGAGTGAGTGTGAGTGCAAGTGCGAGTGAGAGTGGGAGAGTGAGTGTGAGTGCGGGAGTGTGAGGGGGTGTGAGTGTGAGTGAGAGGGTGCACAAAGTACTGCGCCTGCCACGAAATTTGCACTTCGAGGTTTACCTAGCGCTGTGCCTGCCACGAAATCTGCACTTCGAGGTTCACCACGCGCTGCGCCTGCCACGAAATCTACACTTCGAGGTTTGCACTTCGAGGTTCACCAAGTGCTGTGCCTGTCACAAATCTGCACTTCGAGGCTCACCAAGTGCTGCGCCTGCCACGAAATCTGCACTTCCAGGTCCACCAAGTGCTGCGCCTGCCACGAAATCTGCACGTCGAGGTTCACCAAGTGCTGCGCCTGCCATGAAATCTACACGTCGAGGTTCACCAAGTGCTGTATACCTGTCACGGAATCTGCACGTCAAGGTTCACCAAGTGCTGCGCTTGCCACGAAATCTGCGCTTCGAGGTTCACCAAGTGCTGCGCCTGCCACGAAATCTGCACTTCGAGGTTCACAAAGTGCTGTACCTGTCACGAAATCTGCACTTCGAGGTTCACAAATTGCTGCACCTGCCACGAAATCTGCACATCGAGGGTCACAAATTGTGCTGTGCCTGCCACGAAATCTGCCAACGAGCCACATGTCCAAAAGTCACGATTCACTGCACCTGTCACGAAATCTGAGCTCCTCGACGATCACCTCCATGTCCAAAGTGCTGCCCCTGCCACGAAACTTGCACTTCGACATAAAACCATGTGCGAAAATGCGCACTGCGCCACAACGAGAGCGCAGTCGCTAGAAGCGCCCAGGCCACCCAGATTCTGCGAGCCTGCGCAGTCAAAATGCACATGTTGAGAGGCATGAATGTGCTGTAAATAGCAACGAATTATATAGCCGTTCAGGCCCGCGCGCTGCAGCGATCTAAGCATCAGCTGTTTTTCTACTACCGTAAGAACCCCTAGTGTGTCCACACTGTTTGGGGAAAAACAATCGAACAAAAAGTCAGATCTGGTATAATTGACTTCTTTTTTATTTTCTGAAACTTTCTGATTTGTGATTTTTTGACTTTGACTTTTGGCACCGACTACTATGTTGATTTTCCTTTGTTTTAAATCTTGAAAAAAGGCTCTCCAATCAAATAATTCTATAGTTTTATTTGCAGTATCAGATATGGAGGGCAGGCTACCACTTTAAACAAACAAACACTGGCATGTATGTATATAAATATATATGTATATAACTTGCCAGAATTGAATGGAATTTTGGATTTTTTGTTGTTTTTCACGAAAGCTAGCATGCTAGCTGAGTTCTTCTTTGCTTTAGCAATGTTGTGGTGGGAGGGGCTGCGTGCCTTAAAGATTGATATATCAAGCTAACCCCCCCCCCCCCCCGCGGTTCAACTCCCAGCTGCGCCGTGTAGGGGGTTGGTTGAACGTGTGAACGTGGTTGGTTGGGTGTAACGGTGGCTTGGTGTAAAGGGTGCTGCTGCTGCTGCCGCTCTGCTGCTTGCTGCTGCTGTTTGCTGCTGCCGCTGGTTGCCGCTTTTGTAGCTGCTGCTTTGCTACTTGTTGCGGCTTGGTGCTGCTGCTGCTGTTGCTGACGACGCCGCTGCTACTGCTGCTTGCTGCTTGCTGCTTGCTGCTGCTGCTTGCTGCTTGCTGCCGGTGGTGCTGCTGCTGCTGCGGCTTGATGCTGCGCTGCTGCTGCGTGGTGCTGCTGGCTGGCTGCTGGTTGGTGGTTGCTGCTGGCTGCTGGCTGCAGGCGGCTGCTGCTGCTGCTGCTGCTGGCTGCTGCTTGCTGCATAGGACTTGTACTTCACCGTTACAAGTTGTTTACCCCTATTTCTAACCTAATGCATGCATAAGCGGGTGGTAAATTTACCCCCCAGGCTTGCTATAACCATACACCGGCTATTTCCTCAAAACACTCTATTCTTGATACCTTTTACCAGTGCTTATCCTACACTACGGACGCCCTAGTGTATGCACAGTCCTTGTGATGCTTACCCCTCGTTCCGGCTCAAGGCATACATAAGCGGGGTGTAAATTTACCCCCCAGATTTGCCATAACCATAAGCCGGCTATTTCCTCAAGACACTCTACTCCTTATACCTTTTACCAGATCCTACACTACGGACGCCCTAGTGTATGCACAGTCCTTGTGATGCCAGAAATGCTTACCCCTCTTTCCAGCGCAAGGCATACATAAGCGGGGGGTAAATTTACCCCCCAGATTTGCAATAACCATACACCGGCTATTTCCTCAAGACACTCTATTCCATATACCTTTTACCCGTGCTTCTCCTACACTACGGACGCCTAGTGTATGTACAGTCCGTATGATGTCAGAAATGCTTACCCCTCTTTCCGACTCAAGGCATACAAAAGCGGAGGGTAAATTTACCCCCCAGATTTGCCGATCACGCATCTTCGTGCCTGCCAACGAGTGCACCCGGGTTGTTCCAATGTACCCTTCCCAGTCAGCGATGTCACATTTACATTCTTTAGCGCAAAGTATGTACATAGCAACCTTCCTCCCAAAACATGTCATCCCTACATGCTTTGCCGACTATGTAACTAGTACATCTGGTGCGATTTGGCTAGCTTTCGACCTCTCCCCCTGGCCTCAAGTTGTTATGCTTAAAACAAACTTAAGACATGATGACTTGCAAACATTTTGCACCAGTGGAAAAACGATATTTCTTTTCCTCGTGGGAGATGGGCGCATGTCTCGTTTCAAGTCAATTTTGGATATTTCTGGTGCATCAAAAGCTATTTCTACAAACGCTATTTCTACAACTCGTTTCTTGTCAATACGGGTCTTCAAAAGATCACATAATATATATGTATATATGTGATTTAAAAAACCTCAGTGTGAGCTTAACCATGCCCGGCACCTAAATCCAACACAAAATTCCAAGTTGGATGGAAACTGAAAATGTGTGCATTGGAGATATTTAGTTTTCTCGTTGAAAATGTGATGAGTATATTTCTATTTCTCGTGCATTGAGGAAATTAACTGTAAACATCGGGAAGTTTAAAAAGAACCAAAAACACACCCCAAAAAATCCAAAATTCCATTCAATTCTGGCAAGATAAGGAAAACCAAAACACGGGCCTCATGGCGTACTGCTCTCAGTATATCCGTCCGTTCTTCGGATCTTTCCGCTCCAGGACCTCGATCCGACCCGAAGAAACCCATCGGTGCGCGTGCGCGCGCCGGCTCGCACGAGCGCGCCCGGCCCGCTGGGCCGACGGAGCAGACGTGCTCTGAGCGCGGGTGGAAGTCGAACCCTCGGCCATCGCCGGCCCGTGGGGTCCCGCCCGGGCCCTAGTGGGCCGATCTACATCGACATAGCCGAGTTGGAAACAATTACCCTGTTCACAAACGGCAACAATAGAACATGTGCATGCGGTAAGGACAAAATCAGATTTAGATCACCAGCCTACATTGGTGCCAACGTACATTTGGTGCCACAATAGAGGATGCCTGGATTGATACGGTTAAGTGTATTTCCTCCGGGGTGCTGTCCCAAGCCGCAGCAAGAATTGGCTGTTCTTGTATGTTCTTGTCACAGGCTTGGCTTGGAGCACCTGACCCGTGCAAACTTTATAACGATTTGCTTGTTTGCTGAAGTTGCTGTTCCTCAGGATGAACCCGCTACAAGCGATGAAGCAGAGACTTGCTCAGCAGCAGTGGGGACACCTAGATGATCCTAGATGGTTTGAGACTATTCCTTAGCCCACGCGAGGGGATGAGACACACATTCATAGACCCCTGGTCCCTGAGTCTCTGAGCTCTATTTGCGACTCACTGCGGCAGATTGGAGTTGACTGACTGGCGTTCGGTCACAGCATGGTGCCAGAAGATCATCCCCCATGCTTCTGAATTCAGATCCTTCAATGTTGAATTTCAAGCTTTCAGTCTGCATCCGGATTCGTCATGCACTTGCGCCTGCTCATGCCTGCTTGACCAAGAGCTGCAGAGGAATGAAGTTTGGTTCATTTGGAGGTCACCTGCTGTGAAGTTTTTCTTGCATTAAAGATGGAAAGGGACACCTTCGGAACATCAAGGAACCGAGGGAACCCCGCGTTTTGTCATCCCAGTTTCTGGTCACCACGCGAATGATGGGAGGATGGATCAATTAGATTTGCTCCTTCCAAGTGACCTTTTCCCCCTCAGAAGGTCAAGGAGATCCGAAAGAAAGGCGCGCGACAGATGGCATAGGCATAGGCTACGTGACGGCTACGTGGTGTCCGGGCACGGACGGACAGCGCGAGCTGGTCGGTGCTCTCATCCGCTCGGTTCGGCCGAACGATGAGGCACGAGCTGGAGGAACGGCGCTGGCAAGGCCGGCAGGAAGCCGAAGATGCACGTCCGGGGTCCCGGCGGCCTTTTTTTCCCGATTTCGGCGGATGAGATGTGGAGATGGATGATGGGCCGCGGAAGTGGAACAGTGATAGCTATAGGACCATAGTGATGTTGGCCTTTCATCATCTATTATGACGAGTCTTCCCACAGAGCGTTTGCAAATCCAGTTGCGTAGATCGTGGGCCCATAGATTAACTGGCCAGACCTAGATTGGCCAATTGTAATGTGCAAGGATTCGTTTCCGAAGAAAGCAACGGACCTCAAACCCATTTATATGGGTCTATAGCGTCTATATATTGCCTATAATATGGCAAATTGTGTCGTCATGGGTATACAGGCGTTATGTTTGCGGAGCTCCTCCGTTTTGACCACATGACAGCTCAACACGACATGCATTGTTCTTTTTCAGGCCCGTTTGCAAGGCCCCAGAAGCTCAGGGGCCGCGCACACCAAGGCCAAGCCAGAAGGACGCCAGCTTCGCCCGAGGTCAGTCAAGCAGGTGGAAAGATGATGAAAGATGTGGGAAGTTGTCTTTTCTCGTCTTGTAGATCTGGATCCTTGATTTACCCAAGCTATTGGAGGGTGACCTGTGGAATCCCCCTGACCATGTCGTTGACCATAAGCATTTGTGTGTGTTTTCTGCTGATCGATATACGGTTTTGACGTGAATGAGGATCCACGGTCTTTCGATATTGCATAGTATCCGCTTTCTTTGGAAGGGTGCAATCCTTTGTAAGGGCAGTCCATGAGTCGCCCTTTGGGCGATGTTCGGCTGCGAACACCTCCCCGGTGGTTCGAGCGAACAAAGAGGTGACTCCAAGCCGCTCAAAGATGTTTTGCGAACAGAGGTGACTCGATCGAAGGACATTGGAATTCCGGACACCTGAAAACTGTCACGTATCGCAGTGAGTTGATTGACAATTGACTCATGTGTCTTTTTGCTACACAGATGTATACACAGAATATCACATAATGCTATATCGTATGGCAATGGTTGTATAATATGTTATCTATATATATATACAGTAATTAGATAAATCAAGGAAATGTCCTATGTCTCTCTCTCTATAGTATATATATACATTATATATTTATTTATTTATGTACTTGTTCGTTCATGTTTGACTTTGTCGACAGTAAAACAGTCCAGTCGTTGCTTGAGAGAAAAGCATCGCAGGGTGTCCTTCTTCGGCGCGGGGCGCAGAGGTGCGCGTGGTGAGACGCGCAACGTTCGCGCTCCAAGGACCTGAGATGTGCCTGCCCGAAGCGCCCCGAAGACCCAAACGAAACCGACCGAGTTCCGGACATGTGAGTGGTAGGGTGCATCTTAGATGGAACATGCGCAGGGTTTGGGGAAGGAGTGCTGCAAGTTCACTGTCAAGGGCGATGTCCGGCGAAGATCAAAGTGCTTGCAAAAAACAGACTGTCTCGGGGTCCCTGAATCACTGGAAGTGGAACATTAACGAGTATGATGATGATATAGATGATGATGATGATGATGATGATGATGATGATGATGATGATGATGA
>CAXAMN010023572.1:471591-553837 GCA_963970005.1 Durusdinium trenchii
GTTGTTGTTGTTGTTGTTGTTGTTGTTGTTGTTGTTGTTGTTGTTGTAAGCATTATTGAGTATTCATGCCCTACAGGTCAAAGGTCAAAGGATGTCAAAGGCCTTATTTTACTGGAGTTGGCGATATAAACACTCCTCAGTCTGAGGTCTTCAGGACCAGGTTGGGACTTGGGTCCAAAGGCACCTGTCCTGGGGAAGCTTTCCAAGCCAAAGAGGATCAGAAAGAATCCGCCCAGCGCTGCCAGCGCTTCCGACAGCGTCCGTTTGCCTCCGCCAGGTTTCGCCGGAGTCGTCGACTCCGCCGGAGGAGTCCGCTGTGGAGGAGTCGCCCGAAAGAAGCCATCGGCTTGGGGAAAACAAGATACGTTGGGGGAAAAGAACCACAAAAGCCGCTATAGTCATAAGATGTCAGAAGTCATAGTAGCTTTACCAAAGATGACCAGGGTGCGCCTTGCCTTCGTGGGGTATCATGATTCTGGAGGAAGTTTGACACAGTGGAAGGTGGCTAGGATTCCGTCGGAAGGCTTTTCCGTGGGAGCAATCCGTGAACGTCCGTGACCTCTCCAGGCGTTGTTGGCGAGCCTGGCAGCGGACTCTCGGCCGCTGGAACGAGAGGGGCAAGACACGCAGGCAGGACGCGGTCCCAGTGCGTGGGAAGTCCAGTCCATCCCTCGTGCCATGATGAAATCCTGGGGGTTTGAGGTCAAGTCCTGCAAGTGAACCCTTACGTGGCGGTAGCAAGGGGGTATATATCACGTAAGGCTATGGAAGGCTGAAAACGTTTGTTGCTACTGCTTTCACCACCTGTCGCCTCGTATATTACTGATACTGTTTTTGCTAGCACTGGAACTGTCAAGGGTGATAATCTTTGACACAGCACGGAACTCCATTTGGCTGTGAGTGAAACCGGGGGACCAACCGGCAGACTTAACGTGTTTAGGAGATCCCACATGGTAGAGAGACCCACCAAGCTCTCACTCGCCAAGATTTGATGCCCTGAAGTTCTAGGACTTGCAGTTACGAGCTGTGTGTGTTTTTTGTTTTCCCCCACCAGTGCCATGCACCCCTGTATATTTCATATACATCACACAGAGGTGGTGGGAGCTGGCTGTTGTTTTCGGGGGCTGGTGGTTGAGAGATGTTGGGAGTGGGACCTGCACAGATCGGGTGAGATTCCAAAGGCTCGAACACAGACATAGAAGCCTTGAGAGGTTCCTATTATACAGTGCATGTAGTGGGAACTGTAATGGGGGCTGGTTGGTGTAAGATATATGGTCCCCGAAGGCCCCGAAGGCACCAAAACCTGTTGTAGAGTCAGTTCCTGGTCAGGATCCCAGTTGAAGTACTCAGGCAAACCATTGCCAACCCAAAACTCAGAACTCCTGCAACATCTTCACTCACTGAAAATTTCAGCCGGGTCATGCAGCTGTGACGCAGGATTCCACCGCCACGGCTGCCTCCACACCAAGCGGCAGCTGCGGATTTGCAGAGGCGGCAGGCAGAGACTGGTCTGGAGGAGGTCGTGTAAACGGAGGTCGTTGGTGTTGAACGAACTTCCCCACATGGACTTCCCCCTGTGAGACATGCCCGATTGATCATACTTGTGCGTATTCTGTGTGTTTTGTCATGTGTTCTTTATGTTTTTTCAAGTTCTTGAACCTAAATGTCCCCACAAGATTGACAATATTCACAGTTCAGTTGGCGGGGTGGTAGCTCAACATCATCCCCCACAGAGCGGCAATGAAGACTCAATCTTGGACGTATACATCATAGACTCATCATATATCATCATATTATATATATATAGACATGATTAGACATGTACTGACTGACATGTAAAACATCAATGTTTAGACCACTTTACCATACTTCTGCCGGTTGACACCGTGACACCAAAAGACCCCAGGCGAGGCCATGCCCACGCCGTTGGAACTCCGGAAGCTGCGGGAGGCGAAGCAGCGGTGAGAAGTGTCCACTAAAGGAGAGACACCGACTGAGTCGACGGCTTAGGTGACTTAGGGATACTCACAGACCCTAGGTTTTTAGGAGTCAATTCACTCAACTGTACTCACAGTCCACGGATTTTTGGTTTGACATAGGATTTTAAAAATCACGGGTCATGAGATTTCACGGGTCGCCTTGTTGGGTGCCGCACGGGTCAGGATTTGTGGCATCCACGGGTCGGGATTTATTGGATGCGTCCTTTACCACACCGGTGGATGCTTTGAACCACTGCCAGATGAATATTGACAAGGGCATGATTGACTGGGAGACAATGTACCAAGAAGCATCATGTATAAAGAATTATACAGAACCACAAGAACCACAAGTACAAGCATCACTATCATTGAATCCTCCAAACAATATTGAGAACATATATTAGGTTGGAGGCCATCACAATTAGGTTGGATGCCATCACTAGGCCATCGCTCTCAGGTTTCTTTTGCTATTCGGCTGGGAGTTTAATTGTTTCAGATTGCTTGCAGTCCTTATTGACCACCGGCCTGAGCATGTTCTTTGCCTGAGGCATCCAAGGTCAAATCCGAGGCCTCTCCCACTGCGAGCACAGGACAGTTGGTGTGAACCGAACGCATTCAGTATGCATGGGATCCTCAATCATCGCTTTTCCGCTTTTCCAACTGGTGATCCAAATCCAGGAACCTGAAAGGGGGAAGTGGAAGGAGAAAGGCATAAAAGACATGCCTGCAAGGAACATCCATGGCTTCTGCATGCTTGGGGCTGCTCTTGACTTACACTGGTGGTCGGGTTCTGGTTTGGTTCGCTGAAAGTGCAGATCTCGATTTTGTGAATCCTGACGGCCTGATGCAGTGTGTTCTTTCTTTTTTTGGTTCGTCGCTTTTCACCAGGAGTTCAGGGTGGCTATGGCAGCCATGTTTCATGCCACGTGGGAGTGCATGTTTGCAGTGACTAACAGAACAGGTAGGTAAGTCGAAGTTTGCGCAAGCCTGCAACAACCGCAGGGATGATCCCTAACCAACATCCTAATATAGAACATGTCGCCATCCGAAGCTTCATGTCGGCAGCTGAAAACAATCGAAGGTATATATATATATATATAGCGGTTATTCTCCTAGCCGTCCTAGCCTGTAAGTGACTAACCTTCAATCGTCTCAAAACCTTGTTTAGGATTAGTTTCCCCACTCAACATGAACCGGGTTCAAAGATGTAGTGTTGACTCTTGATTAGTAATAACTCCCCTAACAATTGAGACTCAGGGGTGAAGAAGTCTCAGTCGGTGATTTGTTTCAACTGAGCTCCTCTTCGATCACGCAGGAGCGCCATTCCTTTCGGCGCCGTCTGGAGACATGTGGACGGAGCCGAACTGGGGTCGGGACAGCTGGGACACAAGCGGTTTACCCCCCAACTGCTTGGTCTGTCTACACGTGCGGACCAAGCAAGAATTTTATTCATTTGGGATGGGTGGGGGCTAAACATTGTGGCGAGTGCTTGATTCACTATTCAGTTTGGGTGTGGGTCTCTTAGACAGGGTCCATGAAAGTATCCCCTCAACCGCGGAGAGTGATGATGATCCACCTAGGGTTTCGCCACACCCCAGGAACTCACGCACATGTCGTCTCAATATGTTGATTTTTTCAGAACGTTTTAGTAAGACCTTCCAACAGATGCTGTTCGTCAGGAATCTGTTGAAATCTGCCAATCTTCCGCATGCGCCAAACTTGGTTTCATCCATGAAAGATCACGGCCAAACCAAACTGGTCAGTCAGATCGCATCCACCCGAGCGATCGCTGAGGCTCGCCGCCACCGAGCGGCTCCGCGACCGCTTGAAGAAGCGACCCGCATCAAGAGCGGAGTTGGTTCCAGGTCTTCTCCATCTTGGAAAGGGCTATCGCGGTGATTGGAGAAGGGATACAAAGTGAGTTCAAAACAAATCCTTCAAAGACCCACTTTATGATCTACCACCCCTGAAAGTTGGTGAGTGTATTCATGTTTCTTCTGTTACTGAGTTCAGTGGGTGTTGGTTCGCTGCTGTGGGTGGTTCTTCTCCAGAACAAGGCCATTTCAGGGGTTGTCACCCGAAGTCATTACACTGGAGTTGACAATGGCCCGTTTTGCTCTATAAACAGGGTTCTTCCATTAAAATGTGAAGCATTGGACTGCAGCTCCAAGCGACGTAATTAGTATCCGTCTCAACCAGAACGGTCACCACATACTTCTACCCAGCGCTTGCCTCAAAAGCGGAAACGCGAATGCTTGGTGGTTCGTTTTCCCTACCAACTGATTGGAGGCTCCTACAGTCCACTTCGAGAATCACCGATTTGATTTTCTTCCCAACTTCTTTGTTCAGTCCCAAGGCGGGAATCTGGCAAAGGCGAGTTCAGGACCGTCCCTGGAGAACCGGCCCGGGGCACGAGGTCATTCTATATTATATATTGTTATATTATATACAGATTGTATTATATAAACATGTATTGATAATAAATATATATATATATACACATACCTGTATGTATGATGTATATGGCTCATGTTGGTTTGGTATAGGGTGGCTGCAACTTTAGTAGGATACCACACCTGGTTTGATCCTTGAAGCAAATCATGATTGAATGGGATACCTTCAGATGGATGTTTCAGATGATGTGAATTCATGTGTTTGTTCCGGACGCTTCACGCCACATTTGAGCCCCATTGAGCCCAGGACCCCTCGTCCTCCAGCAGAAGCTGGAACATCGCAGATCAACTGGAAGGAGCTGAATTTGAGGCGTCGCAGGTGTGAAGACCTTCAAGTCAGAAAAAGTTGGAGAACTGCCAAGAACAGAGGCGAACCAACAGCGGAGCTATATGAGCTATCAAAAAGAGCCGAGGCATGTCGTACAGAGATAGAGCTATCTCAGCTCTATGCAGTTCAATGTCTCAGAGATGAGAAAGCTGCAAACTTGCCATCGATTCTGGAGTCAACCAAATTTAAGTCTTAGAGTTGCTTTAGCAACACGACACCGCCGGAAAGACATTGTTGTAGAAGGAAACCGTTATTAATGTTGAGGACGATGCTGGGAGTTGGTTATTTATAGATGTTTATAGCATACGTGACGTGATCATAGCATAGTTGTTGATGATTGCAAGGTCCTGCAAGTATGAGGAACACATAAAGGTATGTGGAGATAGGAGGTTCACTTTAGCCAAGAATGATCGCTTGAACTCAATTAATTTGCCATAAGATGGCAACGGTGGGTAGGAGCGCATCGAGATCAGACACAAAGAGGCTGAGGACATCTCGCGGTTGTTGTTCTGCGTCCGGATGATGCTGCATAAAAACCTACCCAATATCTACCGATTATCTACCTGTAGTTGAGGCCAAGCAGTTTTGACTTTGAGTGTTTGACTTCTGAAGAAAGTTCTTTTTTGCCGCCTGGGGCCTGGGCACTGCTTCCAAGGTCCTTGCGAGTCCTTGATGGCAGAATTTGCGGAATTTAGCCAAGTCTGTAAATACTGCATAATATAGTAATGTAGAAAGCTGCTCGTGCTATAACTCCTGTGTTATGATCAAGGCTGTCCATTATCTCCCGCTCTTTGTTTCCCTGTCAACAGGCTTGCCCTGTTGATATTAACATGCCGGAATTTTGGAGCTTTGCAACGCACCCCAACTGCTACTGCAATATGTATCATTTTGTGTGGAACCTAACACTTCCGTGCAGTCTTTGAAGCGAGCAAAAACCAGAGATTCACCATGTCCAGGTTGGCCTATGATCCAGCTTAAGCCACATAAGGCAAAGAGGTCTGGACTTCCTGTCGATCAACAGGAGCAGCAAGTGCAAGCCGAAGAAGAAAAGCAGCGGACGGCCGAAAGGAGGGATGCAGAGGTCGCTTCAGAGTCCTTGGGAAGCAGGTCCTGCAATGTCCTTGGGTCTTCGTGTAGAGACCATCCAATCATGTTTGATGGTGCAGTGCACAGCTCTGAGATAACTTTTGCATTGTCATTGGCATTGGTCTTTGTTTCACAATGATTCACATTTGGATGTGTGTCTTATATAAGCTAGCTGCTAGCCACCCGACTAAAGCACCACACTGCAGTACAGATACAGGAGACACGCTCCTGGCTGGGAGGTCCTTTGTTAAGACACACCGATTTGGTCTTTAAATTTGGGAAATTGCCTTTCCAGCGTCAAGATTGCCAACACATTCCAGGAGCACAAGGAGAACTGATGCTCTCCGCCGTGTTCAAGAGCGCTTCTTTGAAGCAGTTCATGGACTGAAATCAGTTAAAACTACATGCTCTCACCCTGGTCATTAGAAAGTAAACATGACCACTTGCTGGAGCTCCTTTTTGACAGATGTTATGAACCTAGGTTGGAGGCCTTGGAGGCCACCACTGTTAGGTTGGAGGCCATCGCTATTAAGTCGTCGATGTAGTTTGGACAATCTGCCTGTTCGACCCTGAGACCGTTGCCTGGTTGTTCCAAGTCCCTGTTGTTCCAAAGCCTTGAGAACGGACGAAATCAAGGACGCGAGCAACGGCATCAAGAAGCAAGTGGTCTTGAGGTGAGGGCCATGTTCTGTGGAATGGAAGTTCATGCTAAAGAGAGCCACAGAGATGATGAGTTCCTTTGTCGATGTGAGCCACGGCTCGCACACGGCGAGCTCGCTGGCTCGATCTCAACCACATGCCTCCCAATATGGAGGCCTTTAAATGTTCATCCATACAATAGGTAGAACTCCATGCAACGTGTATCTACTTGTACACAAATAAGGGAGAAACATATATAGGTTTAAAGGTCAATGAAACATGAACAGGTACACAAGTGAATTAAAGCGACGGATCTATTCTTGTACCAACCTGTAGAGTCAGGTGCTGGTCTTTCGAAGCATGTTTCTTCAAGAATGTTCTAAACACACATATTCACGTGTCTTGCATACTGCATACAAGATGCCGCATGCATATTCGTTAGACACTGGAAGCAGTTGGAATGCACTGGCATGGATTTGTGTGAAAACTTCAAAAACGCAGACACTTGGTGTGCTTACATGGCAACAGTGGCGGGTCGAAACAAATCAAAGCTTTCGTCTCATTCCACATCCCTATGCTGATGCCTATACACCTGAAGGAGTAGTCAATTTGCTTTGTTTCTAGGGCTCAACTCCGGGGTCCCCATGTCGGTTGACCCTTTTCCTGTTTGCCTTCACTGCGCTTCGCAGGAAGGCTCACCGATCCAAGCCATCCCGTCCCTCACTCAGGAATTGGTAGAGGGAAAGTGCAAGCAATCTCTTCAATAAGAAATGCCCTTGTTCGAGCTGAATAACCAGATGGCTTGAGCTCATGAAGCCTTGAGCATGGACCCGGAACGCAGCCATTGTAGATCAAACATATCTTGCGCTGTGTGTTAGGGCTGCTGCCGCTCGATTTGCACAACATTCCGCATCAGTATCAGCTTGGTAATCGATGCCACTGAACTAACTTCCTAGGAGCCTCAGCTGGAAGATGTGTCAATCTTGAAGAAGAACTTTGGAGGTACTTAATGTGTTGCAACATGACCTTGGGATATGGAACCCTCCCAGGGAAATCCGAGAATGATCGATTATGTATGTGTCCTCCATTGAATGAGCCTCCTCAATTTGGCAGCTTTAGGATGCCACGTGACATGACATTGAGTTTTCAGGGTTTCCGACGAACACATGAACGAGTGCTGTGCCGTAGCTGGTCCCGGTACCGTGGTTTCAAAAGCTGGTGGATTCCTCAAGATGGTTCTTGAGATGAGTCGCAGGTTTGTCTAAGGCAGTGAGGATTCCTTGCTCAGCGATGCTGCGCATTGCTGTGCAGATTTTGGGACATAACATGGCAAGCAGAAGATGTTTCAGCATGAAAAAGTCGGCAGCAAGGTTTCACTTGGAAGCATTCTCTAGAGATTGGATGAACTGAAGACCAATCCCACTTGGTATCCCCTGGGTTGTGTGAGCATTTGGTTGAAACGCAGCTATGGGCAATGGGCTTTTGGAGAGCTCCTTTCACTGGATGGATCCTTCCTCAGCTCCTCTTCTTCAGGTAGTCCAATCCACCGACCGCACAATCGAAACACATCAAACCTTATAGTGGTCCCCACATAGATAGAAACGGTTTTGACTACATGTTCAGTGAACATCTACTTTTCTATGTATTTGAAGGTCTATATACACACACCGGATATGCTCGAATCATCCATTCTTTGTGAACAGACAACCCGCTCGCGCAGACAGACAACCCGCTCGCGCCCGCAGCTGCGAGGCGTGGTCCAATGCGCAGCCTGCTTTGGTCAGGTCTGTTTGTGGGGCCGTCCGTGTGCAAATGGCTGCTCGTCTCTTTTGACATGGGGCACTTGGATTGAAGTCCCGGAGACCCCCGACTGCACCGGAGATCGGTGAGAACAGTGCCAACGGTGACGTTTGCGTCCGCAGTTGGGTGGGAGGACGTTTCAACATGTTTCAACGGGCTGTTCGGGAAGAGGTTTCCAGTAAAAGTCCTTTAGACCATGGGAGGGGGTGGTGCATGGGGGGATGGTGGCCGCCTGAACGGCGGCCTCGTGGATGCTGACGAAGGGAAACCAGAAGCAGTGACTCAATCCGGACCAAAAGATGCTCAATGTGATCATAAGCAAACTTGTTGACGTGGTGATGCCTTACCTTGATCGTCTGCAAAATCCACCTCATAATCAGGGTGTTTGTGGCGATCGGGAAACGAACCAACGGAACAGCCAACGGGACCTGGGGCGACTCCGGGGACCCCACGCCCACTGACCTGGACCCGAATGACAGATGCTTTTTGGAGGGGAGTCTTGCTGACCTTATCCATGCTGCTAGTAGATTGGTGGCGGTTTTCCACCTAGGCGTCCTGAACAAGAACTCAAAGGTGGGCCAGGACACCCCAACGGATGGTGATTGGATGGTAGAGACATGGTCTACAACAAAACCACCCAAAGTGGGTGTTGCTGAAGACTGCTCCATCCTTTGTCATCTGTCTCATGCAAACCGTACCTTGGAGCTGAGGTTAGAACCCGAGGGCGTGGGTTGGCAACAGTTGGAGGGCCTTCCACCCTGGCAGCCTCACACGGGCAGTTCCTGCCTTAGAGAGCCACGCTTTCTCCGGCCGTTCCACACGGAGCACGGCCGTGCCGGTGCCGGTGCCGGTGCCGGTAGGTGGTGGAAAGAAACCGCTGTTGGGTTGGATGTACCTGATCAAGGAAAGTCTTTAGAACCAATGAGAGTAGAACGCTGGAATTGCTGACATGACCTATATTGCCCAGGTTTTTGGTGGTTGGGGGCCTGGTGATCCCACAAGCCCATCGACATGTCTAATCTTCACCAACTCCGGAGGCCCATCGACCACCATCTTTCTCGGTGTTTTAGGGGCCCAAAGACTCCTTTACAGAGAGAATCAGCCACCACGGAGAAGATCTCCAAGGAGTGGAATGATATGGATTTCTTTGACGTGGAAGATTCCAAGATGGGTAGCCCCCCTCTTCCACATCAAAAGAACTATATGGATCAACACCATCGGATCATCGACGAAGTCGGTGATGAAGTGGGCCTGTTGGGAGCTGCCTAGCAGAACTCCACTGAGGCATTGCTGCTCCACTCTCAGATGGAAGCATGCTGCTGAAGCCTGGCTTTCCTAGAAGTTTAATGCCAGTCGTGTTCTGTGGTACAATGTGGTACACAAAATGCCAACATCCTTGCTCATTCGAATCCGTGGGTCACTTTGTAAAGACTTCTTTGGTTTATCCAGCTTGCAAGCAATGAGCTGAAACAATTCTTGGTGTCATGTGTTTGGTGGGTTTCCCGGAGCAGGATCAAACACTATGGTCCTTGGTCAAGGGAATGCACCCTTCACATGCGGCTGGATGATTTGGACGGAGATTCTTGGTTTTGGCCATACCAGCAGGGTGCCATAAGTAAGTGGATAGTCTTTTTCCATTTTTTCCACTTGATCTGAGGATCGGAGGTCAAGCCGGAAGGCACGCTTCTGCCCGCGGGTTGTAGAGGATGTCCCTCGTTTTTGTTGACCTGTTTGGACAAGTCGAACAAATTAGAACATGCATGTTGAGTATACATTTTTTCTGCCTATGAGAGAGGTCGATTTATTTGTGCATTGTTTCGTTGTTCATGTTGTTTCTATTTTGTCTCACATGTCTATGGCTTTTGGCTTCTGTGACTTGTGTGGCATTTGGCTTTTGTGGCTTTGGTTTCGGTTCCCTTTGGCTTCTTTGACTTGTGTTTAAAACTCCAGAAACAGCTGTGGCTATATATTATACCATTGTATACCCAACAAAACCAGTGCATATGCTATCTGACCTAGCAACAAGAACAAGGAGGAACCCGAGAGACATTTGTGCACTTGCACATCTACACAAATGTCCTAACTCCAGAAGGACCTACTTTGACTTGTTTGGAATTTGTGGCTTTTGGCTTGTGTGGCTTTGGGCATTTTGATGGCTAGGTTTTGACAGTTTTCTCCGTTGTCTTTTGGTTGCTTTTTGGAACATTTGACATTTGGTGGTTTGTTTGGCTTTGGCTGATTTGGTTGCGGGTTGATTTTTGACAGCTTGCTTTTCGTTCTCGCGGGCTTTGTTGGATTTTGGGTGGCTTCGTTTTGACCACATTCTGTTTCATGGGCAGTTTGTAGTTTTTTGGTGACTTGGCCTCCCCTCCAGCTTTTTCAAGCTAGGGCAAAATAAAACAAACCATAGCCGAAGTAAAGCCAAGCTCGCCACCACAGAAAAACTGCACCCTCCTCAGAGGCACCAGGGGACTACACTGCTGAGAACCTTCCCAAGACTCCATAGGGAGCAACCTAGCAAAGCCACCCGAACAAGAAACCATAAGCAGTAAATGCAAAACTAACACTGCAGCCACAACTTATAGCCATATCAACAGATGCAGCCTCGTGTCAGCCTGGGCGTCCCACGGTGTTCTCGTGAACGGAGCTATGGGCGAGGCATGGTGGAGCCCATTTTGATTGCTTCAACTGCACCAACGAAGTCTGGCAGTTTAAGGACAAGACGGAGGAGCGGGTGCAACAACCGGACCGTTAAACATGTGGAAAACGATGGAAAACGTACATAGTTGCCATTGGACGCCCTTGGAAGAGGGGCTTTGAAGATGACACGGAATAATCGTGTCGGAGAAGAAGAGTAATTTGTTTCTACACCCCAATGCGTAAAGAAGGAGGACAGCAATCGTTAACATTTGTCAACCAACTCCTTGATTAGATGAACGATGACAGCATCCTGACGCACTTTGGCAGTATGTGTGTGGTGTGTGCGTGTTTGTTCTCATTAACTGTGTTGCATTGTTTTGCTTGTTGCATCAAGTTTACTGGTTTACCAGTTTCCATGTGTTTTTCTTTTCAATTATCGTTTATAAGTCTACACCACTCCAGCTGAACAAGGTGTGAGATAGTTTTGATCTATCCAGCGGATGTCCTTCCTTCTTGAGGTCAAGGTCCGGGGCATCAACTTCAGATTCAGAACAAACCTTGAACAAAAACCGACGCTTGGCCGAACATGCAAAGGCTGCGACTAGGTTTCCCATCAAGCCGCTGGTGCTTTGGGAAAGGTGAGACAGCAAACATGAAGCCAACATGTTGAAACAAGCCGTCAATGAAGCAAGCAAGCAAGCAACCAACCGACAAAACGAAACAGCCAAACAACTCACCAGACGAGCAAGCAACCTCACTTACCTCCAGATGGTCATGCAAAACAATGTTCCGCGGATTTTTGGCACGTTGATGCAAATGTGCATGTTTTGGCACTGTATCCTTTTTGTGGATCACGGACAAACTGATCCTCCCAGGTTTGATGCAAAGACAGGCTGGCCACAAGGTAGTATTATGGTAAGACACCATCACTCGTGTTACCAGTCCTGCACTGGTCATTCACAGATCCGGAACAGGAAGGAACAGGATGAAGGAGCTTCCACTGCGACCGATGTTTCCTGGGCCCACTCCACTGGTCTCAGCCGACATCAACCCGTGGCGCAGGAGTGGCAAGATCTCTCCAAGGACCCTCTCGAACCGGCCCAGCCGATGGTGACAGAATGTGACAGATGTGAAAGCTCAACAGCCAACATCCAAAGGCCCGGGGTTGAAACTGGTCTCGCATTGACCAAGCATAAAGAGATCTTTAACATGAACAGCCATGCCATTCACTTTGAACCCAACAGTATATGCATTGCACAGTTGAAGTATCCCATGGCGGTTTGGAAGGTGAGAACATGCCAAAACCTTCCCAGAATGATACTGAGTAGTTTACAGATACTGACTCTCTCTATATATAATATGTCACAGTGTGTTACATACACCATCTAAGTTTTTGATGCAGAAGAAGAGGCCCCAAGCCATGGTTTATTTAGATCGTCAGTTCCTTCGATCAAGAGCAGGTCATCGGTCGAACTGAGGCAACTGTTTCGCGCCAGTTCGGGCGAGAGGGAGCAGTCGGAGGGGAGGTTAGGGACCAAAGCCCAGAGCAGTTTCAGGGGAGCATCCCAAACTGGATCATGCGGCACTTCGATGACGGATCATCGAAATGGCATGAGGGATCGAACGGGCTGGCTGTTTGGGGCATTTCTCTGAGAGTTTTCTGTGATGAAGACCGTGGATTGGTAAGCTTTGTTCACACCAAAACCACCACTTGAAAGTTCCTTGGAGTACCAAAGATCAACATATTATGGACAAAAGCTCCACATGACTTCGAAAATAGTCTGGATCCAAAACGAATGGCCCCATGCTCCGGGTCTGGGGATGCCAACCGTGCTGCCCACCGATTCCGCGGGTCGTCCTCACCTGCGGGGCCCACGAGGAGGTGCCCTGGGACCCCCGCTGGGGACACTCCGTGGTGACGCAGGACGGGGAGTGGCCCTCGAGGTGTTAGAGGATACAATGAATTGCACATTATATATATTATATTATATGATATAAGGTATATATTATATGATATAAGGTATATATGTGTTTATTTCGATATATTAAAATTAGTATATTATATATATACACATAGTCACATAGTTAGTTGTTATGTCAATTACTTTTGAGGGAGTTTCTATGCTTGGGAGGTTTGGCCATATTGAGCATAACCAGTTTTGGTTAATTTCGTGGACCCATGGGTTCGTCGGAACTTAAGGGGTTTTTAGAACGTTAAGCAGTGGACCACATTTGCGTGACGGAAATAATGCTTTTGGGGAGCTGGACATCAATTTCCGTTTGGGAATACTGGAAACTTTACAATTTACGGGTATCCTACAGGAAAGGATCCATCCAGGTGAGTCAAACGTGGTCTGCCACTAATTGTTCTGGATTGAGTGAGTAGTAAAAGCCAGATGCTTCGAGGCCATATGTTTGCTCTGGACGGAGGGACTCACTACAATACTCTCAAGACAGAATTTCAAGACTTCCATGCAAACTTCCCTGGATTACTACCTATCAAATATATTTAAATCAGGGGAGTCTGAGTCCTATCTAAGTCGGGCTTAAAGTGGAGTTCCGACGAACTCCGACGAACTTGGCCTTAAAACTCTTAAATTTCTTGTGTTTTTTCAAGTTTTTGCTCGTGATAATTGGCTGTTGGTGTAGCCAAAACCAACTGAAAATAGCTCTGAACAAGCAAGTTTGGTGTATTTTCTAATGAAAATTGCACTTGCGCCTCTGAATTTTCACGTAAAGAAATTGGTTGAAAACAGCCCAAAGCTGCCCTCCGACGAACTCCGACGAATTAAGCTGGAATCAACATATTTAAGCTGAAGTCAAAATGTTTAGGCCCTGGAGGCTACAAATAGCAGTGTGCTTGCTGTTCTGAAATCATTCTAGGTGTTTGCGCTCTCCAATTGGCCAATTCAATAGCCATCAAATCTTTACTACCAGGTACAATGAGAATTTCACTTGGGAAGTGGGAATATTCCCAAATACAGTGGAGGCCTATCCACAGCACTAAATGCGGCCGATGGGGAGGGGTAGACAGAGGAACGGATATATTTTCACATGTTAAGATATTTTAAACTATTTAATGATTTGAAACCATTTGAATCTGATCAGTTGTTGGAACACCTTAATTGATGCTATGAAAACTGGGTTGGACCTTAACTTCTTGAAAAAGCTTAACTCCCGACCAACCCGTAATCCACGAAATAAATCAACCAGTTTCTTTGAAAAATAACAACCCATTTCCATTGAACAATTATTGACTATCTAACATATCTGAATTGCCGGTGCTCCATTGACTCAGACTTCAGACATTGACCTCGCCTGCACTTGAAGGATCCTCCCACTCTTGTGGTACCAAACACCACTTTCCACTTTCCTGGTGATGCTGATGCTGATCAGAAGCCAGATCTACCAGACAGGAAAGCCTGCAACAATCACCATTAAACATCATTCAAGGGTGGTGATCCATGATGATCCAGCCTCAGAAAAGGTCACTGGTCCCTGACCGTCATACAACAGACATCGAACTCACATGCCACACTGCTACGCCTCTAATATATACAAACCAGGGGAAGCAGCCGTGGACCGAGCCCGTTTTTTTAGCCACTCCCGAGCCCGACTGCGCAGAAAGACGACACGGTGCTCCTTTTCTTTGGCTGTTGTGAACGAGGTGGGACTGCTCGTTGGACTGTTCCAAGAGTGGGGGAGGGACACCTGAGGGCGCCTGAGTTGACTGTGAGTTGACTAATTAGATCATACTAGATCAACCTCCTCTTCAACAGGATCTCCAGCAAGGGTCTCAGTGGCTGTGGTTGGCTCATGTTGGCTCCCCTTGGGCACATCAGGAAAAATAGACAAATAGACAACTGCACTCCTGCGGTTCTTGTTTGTTGAGCCACATCCATTTGTTCAGATTCAGATTTTTGAAATACTCGGGCCTCACTTTTGGGGGCACAAACATTTGCCGGTGCCGTTTGCCGCAAAATGGGGAGACCCGTCTCGCATCACCAGGGAGTGTCCGGTGAGGGTCCAAGCAGACCCTGGGAAAAAGAAAGTACACCCTCACCCTGACTCACTGGAAGAAAGCAACATGGAACTACACACTTGTTACTAGTAGCTTCTCCAACCTAGTAGCGATGGCCTCCAACCTAAGAGCGATGGCCTCCAACTACACTCTGACTATCTCTGACTCACTAACATGGAAGCGGAAAATGGCCCCTGTGAAGACAATTTTCCTCTACAACCAGATGGTTTTCCATTTCCGTCACCGCATTAGTGAGTCGGAGTGTAATAAGTAGATCCGCAACATATTGATTGTCTTTACTACACCGTCAAAGCCTTTGATACGATTGGCAGGAAAAACTGAAATGTAGGCTGCCATCACTATATAATACTATATACATGTGTATATTATATATATATACTCAGCAGAAGTCCCAAACGATTGCACCAATTTTGCTCGTATTGGCAAGCAAGTCTCCTTCCGGTTGACTCTCGTTCCAGCGGTCATGCAGTGGACATTGATAGCGACTTCAACGAAGAGATCGCAGGAAAGCCCACGGTGATGTTCCGGGACGTTTGGTCCTTCAACCCCATGCGAGCAGCTCAGTTAGACGAAGAGCTCTTGGCCATAGTCCACGCAAATCAGATAGCTAAAGTTCAGTCTGAGCAGAAAGCCATGTGGCCGCAAGTGATTGAAACTTCAACCCACCAAATGGAAAGGGCTACAGGCGTTTGATCCACAAGCACACCCAAGTGCCTCTCCAACTCTACCGCACTCCAGCACAGAATTTCTCAGGAAGGGTGTGGCCTGGAGCAAGCTCGAGACACAGCCTCCCTTCGAGGGGATTCAGGCGACTTCAGCCGCCCTCACAGGCGCGGGCGGCCACGAGACCTTGAACCTCAACTGCTTGAACTCATTGACACATGCTATGGTTTTGGACAAACAGATGCTACAGCAGCTTTTACGTGGAGAGTCTGGCCCTTCAGGTCTGCAGTCCGCTAGCATCGACTCACATCCGCCATCGACAGACAGTAGCTTCTTGTTAGTAGTATAAGGCCAGGAGCTACCACTAGCGTCGTTGACTAGTAGTAATGCCCTTGTCACTAGTAGCGGCAGCTTGGTTGTGCAGGCAACGACATTTGGTTCGTGGGCGGATGGTCGCAGCATCGCGGCACACTCTCGCAGGCCTTCCGGCCAAATCGCTACATCGTTGTGGTGCTATGTTCCACAGTGGGACAGGGACGGCGATGTTGGAACAAGTATAGGTTGAGCAAACATGCACACCGGACAAAGGCACCAAGGCTGGATGCCAGTTCTTTTTAATGGCTCAAGCCGAGAGAAAGCAAGGATGTAATAAGGTTTCTCCTGAAGAAAGAGAACCATCAGACTCATGGAGTCTGCATGAGTCTGCTGTGTTGTTGCTCCGAAAAAAGCCTTGAGACCTGCAGACCTCAGGTGAGTGTTTTCCACACTGACACGCGTCTTGGCAAGTGGATTTGGACGAGAAGGGTTGAGAAAGCACCAATAGCCGCTGTTTGTGCAAATTTTGAGGGAATAAGACGTCAGAAGACGTTTGATTGTTGATTGTCCTTGTGGACTCGGGATCACTCGGGGTCTTATAGACCAGGCCTAGCTTTCCAGGAGCGTGACCAGCGAAAAGTCCTCAGAACTGTGCTTGGAACTCCTACATTGGACTGTTTTCTTTATTAAAATATAGGCGTCAACTTGTTTGGCGGTTTCGGGTCACGGAGAACGTCCGTCCACAGGAAACGGTCCCAGCAAAGGATCACAGTTCATCTCGCTGCTGTCTTTGTTTTGCATGATTTGGTTTCTCAGTCATTTGCCTGTCCAGTAGACTCAGTCATTTGTGCCTTTCTCATGCTGAACTCCTACGCTCAAACCTGGTCATCAGGAATAGCTCATAGCTCCAAGGCTCAAGTGGACCATGAAAAGTCCACATGGGGCTGCACCTTGGGATTCACGGGTGACGTGGCAGCAGATTGGTGTTTCGCATCAGGTCCTTCTGGTATGGCCAGTTGCCCCATGCCTTTCGTCGTAACAACAGACACAGAAAAAAGGGTAGCACGCACCTTGGACTGTGACAGTATGTGAAAGTCTTTAAATCAACTTCATGTTGGGATGTGTTTAAGGTTTTGGATTTTAAACAACATCATGTTCAAGTTGTCTGTGTGGTGCCTCCCCCCAAAAGGGTCCGAGGTAATACTCACTTAAACAGTGAAGTCTCGCGTGTCTCGATTTCGCTCCACGTCTCGCTGCCTCCGATGCCTTGGATGGACTCTCCCTGGATGGACCATCCAAGTCCAGCGATCTTTGGACACTCCGAATCACCTCCAAGAGGCAATTGTTTGTTTAAGACACCTCAGAAGGATGGTCCTGGTGGATGCTGGTGGCCACATGTTCAGACCCCAAACTCATGCTCCACATGTTCAGCCGAAACGGTCTTGTTTACATCGATGAAGATCAGGCAGACCATGCCACCGCCATCTCGCCAGATGGAGCTTGGCTGGTGACGTGGCAGACGACGTGGGGCAGATGGTTGGAAGACATCCCACGCAGAGTTTGGTTCAGTCCAGCGGAGGGCGATTTTTTTTGCGAGCCACAGACAAGTGTATATATATTATATATATACATGTGTATCATATACAGTAAAAGCAGCCAACAACTGCATGGAACCTAAGAATGAGCCTCGATTAATGATATGATTCTGATAACGACTCAAGCATACAGGATACCATTTATATAAACCCAGTACAAGGAAAATAGACGAACACTTGTACACCAGCAGCCTTTCTAGGTTGGTGAATGGCTCTCCCCTCAAAAGCCATTCAAGCTGCCTGTAGGGTGGTACGTGTTCTTGTGTAAGGCCGAAGTAGTAGGTGTTTCATCCCAACAGCATCAGACAAAACCCAGTCATAAGTAATGAGATGTTATAAGTTTACAAGGCTATGCACCAATTGGAGATGACCTGAACCATTCAGCACCACTTGCCCAGCGCCGCTTCGCCCGTCGACCCCCAAAATGGCGACCAGTTCCATGGCCGACCGGCCAAGGTCATGTTTGGAGGTCAGCATGCAAAGCAGGGTGGACAGCAGGGATGCCTAGCGTGAACCGAACTCCGTTGTGGACTCTGAAAAGGAATCCAACAAGATAGAACACAATATCCCAGACACGCCATGTATATATATATATATATATTTGTACTGTATATGTTCAATTGTTATATATATATATGTGGTATATATGCCTACATAACCTACATTTTCCCCTAAAAGCAACACCAATGTAGG
Source organism: Durusdinium trenchii (assembly GCA_963970005.1). Classification (NCBI taxonomy): domain Eukaryota; class Dinophyceae; order Suessiales; family Symbiodiniaceae; genus Durusdinium; species Durusdinium trenchii. Next base: position 489,825 of record CAXAMN010023572.1, read on the forward strand.
CAAATATGCAAGACATGGAGTGTTTGGCATATAAACATGAGACCCAAACTTTGGGCCGCGGGGTTTGCTCCGTTAGGGCGTCGCTTTTGATCCGCTCCGCGCGGGGTGATGAACTGGGTAGACGCGATGGACCGGGTGTGCCCTGAACACGATCCGAACAAGTCCAAGAGAACAGCTGAGAGGCAGCTCTTGGGGAGAGGGTCGAAGAATTGTTCTTTGCCACGCTTTAGAATCGATCAATCTGCACCTCTAGCACTATAGCATGCATGTTCGGAAGACTAGAGCTGGTCTCAGTTGCAGCGAGATGGAATGCACTATATAGATATGTTGGAACCATTTGGAACCCATGAGTTTGAGTGAGAAGCACTGTTCACTCAACATGCCCCGCTCACATGCGTGCTGCATTGACGTTCACTCAATCAAACCTGCCGCAGAAGCACCAATTCAGCGGCAGCTCGTGAGCTCCCTCCGCGTGGGACGCCCTTTTTTACACCGGTGGGCCGGGCTTTCCCCTTTCCTCCGTTCGACGCCAGGAAGTGGAAACGATGCGAAGATACTTGGCGAGTTCCACTGCCAGGCGAGGTGACGAGGTGACGAGAAGTGACTGGCTGACCATGGCATTGGACCAAGGGGGGGCGCCCTTAGCTTTGAAAAGGGTCGCAAAGACCATGGGAACAATTCTGGAACTTGTGAGATTCAACATGTTTGGTGGTGCTCGACCCCCCCAAAAAACGAGACAACCCAATTGGCCATCTGTTTCGTGGACGTGTTCCACCTCAAATCAGCGATCCTGCTTTTTCGGACATTTGTTTGGCACCCCGCCGGCCCGCAGTCTTTGGAACTACCTCTCACCAGACCGGATCCAAGTTCCGATGACCGAAGACTCCAAAATGGTGTTCTACAATGTGAATTACTAGAAGTTTCTTCCAACTTCAGAACTGCAAGTGACTGCAAGTAACTTGAAATTACTCCAAAGTGCGCAAAGTGTTTACCACGTTCTCAGTCTTTCGATCCGCGGTTGTGCGCCCAACCTCCAGGCTACACTGCCGCGCAGTGGCACCGCTTGGGGGACCTGCCGGCGGCCCGGAGCTCGCCCGGCGTGCTGGTGCGGGGCGCCCGACCTGACCGGATGGATTGGACAGGCATAGCAGGCACAGCTTGGAGGTATTTCCCAGAAATGAGTTGAGAAGTGGTGGTATTTCCAATCAACGATGGGCGAAGGGTTCGATGATTGGAATAGCCTAGTAGTTCGCCGAGTTTCAAGGGTTGTCTATTGCTAGTAGGTTGGAGGCCATTGCTAGTAGCTTGGAGGCATTCCTTCCCTTTCCATGTGATCCGACTCGTCCTTTCGCCACATCGTCCGTCCTTTCGCACCCTCAGGTCCTGCAGGGCTGGTTGCTCACCATGGGCGGCCACTGGACTCCGGACACCGAGGCCTTAGCGGTGAAGCAGGCGCTTTCGGTGGGCGCTCTTGAGGTGTGTCTGTGCTTTTTTGTTGGAAAACCGGAATACAAAACCATAAATAAAGGACACCGGGGATGTGGAATTCACTCACAGGAGAACAACATTCATGTAGCATCATGCAATAGGAAGAACATATTGTTTAACAACAATTAACCTCGAATTTAGCCTTTTCGACTGAGAACAAGATGCCTTTGAACATCGCTGGTTATCAAGATTCTGGCAATTCATATGCCAGCCAGTTCTTCGTTCAATGTGAACATTTTTTCCAGGCGCAGGGGTGAAGAGGATGCATCCGTCACATGTTCTTTGACTGGTTGCTGGGATGTTCAATGGAGATGAACGGTCAAACACCCGCTGTCATGTTACACCTGGCTTTGAAAACACCTCGGCTTTGTGGTAACAGGTCGAGACAGGCTGACAGACTATCTGAGATGCAGATGGTCCAATAGCTGAGATGGCCCTTAAGACCTCCAACCACATCCGAAGTCGAAGGCAGTTAGAACCCCCAGTCACGCACCCACCCCAACAATCTTCGACTTCGGATGTGGCTGGAGCAGCGAGAGTGAATCCTAAATGATGATCCCATCGTTTGGAGGGACTCGACTGACCTGACCTTAGATCTCGGCCGATACTCCAGCGAAGCTTGCTCAACTCTTAACAAATTCGGCACATCATTTATGAGACCAATGTGCTATCTAACGAATCAGGGGTTGAGAGGTTCGTGGGGATCCAGGATCGTTTCTGTAGTTTGACATGACATGTGTCGGGCTAGACAGACTTGTTTCAGTGTCAAGCTGGGATGTTTAGTTGACTAGTGTGCCCTTCCAAACAGACGCAGGGACTGACATACCTACTGATGATGGTTACAGTAAAATCAGATGTAATTATAGTTCTATTGTTACAAATGTCATATTCGAACTTTTTTTGCATATAATTACATATATAATTAATTAATATTCAAGAACTCCAGGTACGAGGGTTTGGTGATGCCAAGCTTGCAACTAATAACAATACTTTCTCAGCTTCTATCCGTGTTCCTGGATTCCTAAAAACAGGATGCAGCTGACTGCAGAAGCCGTGTCCTTCAACAGAATCAACAACAGGAGTGACTCCCACCTCCTTTTGCTACCCTCCCCACTCGCTGCGAGGCGGATCGGGAAGGCATGGAAAAGCATCACGAGGCATCCACGAGACGAACGAAGAGCGCGCGCGACACAGACCACTGGCAGAAGACCGGCACATGATGTGATCCCTACAGTCCCTGTAGTTGAAGAGCCTCTTTGAGCATCCCACTGACAACTCCCTGTGTCGTCGCGGGTGCCATAAGGTCTCTCAACCTCTTGGAATCTCGTGTGATAGACAAATTCCGGTGCTTCCCTACCATGTCCCAGACCGTCCACACGTAAGACCCACGTTGACTGGAGTCTGCTTCCAACCCATGGCCGTCCTGTCGGTGTCCGGGAGTGGTCCGGCCTCAGGCCACGGAGTTCAAGACCTACAACGCGCCAGCCTTAGACGGGGCAGATCTGTCTGCGCGTTCTCGACATGGGAGAACAGACCTACGGACCTAGACCAGGGGTTTTTAACCAGGATGTTCGGTCGTGTCACACTCTGAGGAATACATAGGAATAATTACCGAATTCCACAAAAGATCGTTCAAGTTGAAAAGACCTTGATACGTTTGCATAACTCCCCAGTCTCAGCTTGTCAAGCGCTCTATTTTGATGCTGGAAGCTGTGACTATGGTGGTGCTGGCTTGTATCTATGTTGTTTCATTCTCAGTTTTCTTAGGCAAGAGGAACCACCATAGATGAAACATAGATATACAGACGTGACATACAGATGCATACAACATCATATACAATTATTATATACAATATACACATATACAAGCACTGGTTGTTTTGCGGTTCCCTCTGCTAATCCATGTCCATTGGGTTGGTCGAATCGAGCAGTTGCTGAGGATGTCGTGGCACTTGATCTGAATACAGCAAGCAAGACGTGGAAAGTGCTGGAAGCAAAGGCAAGAGGACATGAGAGGACTGGGAGGATGGCTATGAACATTGGGCTTGTCCTCGTGGTGAACATGATCATCAATGCACATGATTGCACCATGTATACAATAGGTTTTGATAGTTTCATCAGTTAGCTTGAATGGTGAGTTCATTGGACCATAGGAGGATTAGGTGTTTGACTCCGAGCAGCAACAATATACCAAATATATGTGTGCTTTTTGTGTTTACAGTACGTTAATTCCTTCTTGTTTGTCGCCGCAGTTCTCTCTTTTTTACATCCAATGTTTGAGCCACACACACAGATTTAGTGATGGTGCTACCAGAGTTCAAGAACACAGATTCCAAGAATCCACATCTAGAAAGCTCAGGCCCGCAACCACTGGACCAAAACCAGAACTAGCAGCATCAAATTAAGACCTCACTTGGCTTTGACTTGTTTTTTTGAGCACACCACCGACGGTGTTCGTCAACTGCACACCTCGACTCCGAAGAGGCTCCATGGCCAGCCCGAGATGATGAGGCCGTAGGCGTGGCAGAACCGAGCCGAGAGGAGTCATGGAAGGTGATTTCAGCCGGGGAGAGGACTTGAGTGATCAGCAAACATGGTAGTAGTCAACGATGTGTTGATGGTCATCACTAGTCACTTGTTTATATTGTATATAGAGAGAGACTTGCACTGCACTAAATCATCGATATATATATATATACTAACTGAACCGCGGTTGTGGATACAGGCTACATGGTCCTGTGTTTTACTACAACTTGTGCGTTAAGCTTCTTCCAGTCAATCCCTTTTGACTTCACTTCTGATGGCAGATAGACTTGTTATCTTCTTGGTTCGTGAGTCGATTCATGTCAGTGGCTCTACCATGTTCTTCCAAACGCCACAGCATTTCACCAGATTTCACCAGGACCGGGGAAAAATGGCTTGGCACCATGCTTCGCACCGTGTCACCAGACCGATCCATCATTTCATCGCGACAAACACAATAAAAAGACCACGCGGCGAGACAGTTGTTCCTCCAGGTGTGACCAGTGAGGGCACAATTCTCATCTTCGGAGGTGGCACAATGTCACATGGCTCGTGTTGGATCGGTCGTTTCGTCGGAGATCCAGGTGAACCATTCAATACGTGCGTAGATTCAGGTGTTAAATTTGCAAAGACAATTCACGAAAGGGTAGCCCTTTAGGGGATACCTTGAGTTTGTCTTGCGAAGCAAGTGTCGGCGCGTCCGGGTCTAATAATTGATCATTCAATTCAACCCCCGCCCTTGGCATTGATTTCTCAATACAGGACCCCCCCCCCCCCCACAATTCCCCCGTCGGTACACGTCTTCGTGAGCCTCTCATGATTTCAGGATAGTTGAAACCCTCTTGAACATTCAGAAAGAGTGCATATGATATTCTAATCACGAAAGGTGTTCCCTGAGGGGATACATACCTACGATACCTAGAGTTTGTTTTGTGAAGCACGTCAATTCTCTCCTGGGGAACGTCTTCGTGAGCCTCTTATGGTTTCAGGATAGTTCACATCCTATGATGCTCCGATTCAATGCTCACCGATGCTCTGAGCCATGGGGCAAATTTGTTTTCCTAAGAATCTGTTTGAACATTTCGAGAGCATATGTTTGAACATTTAGAGTGCATATTACAGTGCATATGAAATTATATTTACGAAAGGTCGCCTCCGAGGGGATACATCACCATGTCGAACATTGCATTTTTGTTCCTGCCTCTCGCGTTCTCTTCTCTTCCAGCTGTCCTACCTTTCGTGTCTCCCTCCTCTCAAGTATGTTGACTGCTACGCACTACATATAGATGTATATATGATAACTGTATGTGTATATACGTGAGTTAATAAGCTTTGGAAATCTTCCAACTGGATGAACTCAACCCATTTTTTTAAACGTTTCTCCACATGTCCAATCAGCAGGCTTCCAGCTTGGGCGTTGCGAACCGTTTCAGAACACAGCAGATCGGTGGAGCCGATGGTTCTTGGAATTCGTCCTATCCAACATGTAAGGATCGCCCCCTGGCCCCTACTGGTGATAGAACTCAACAAACCTGAGATGGGACCAGGGGGCCAGATACATGTTACATGTAACTGGCACCCTTAATGTTCTACATAAAACATGATAGAACTCAGCAAATTACGGTACAAACCCTAAAGCAAAGACATGCACGGGCCTTGCCTGGGCCTTGCCTCCCAAGCAATGTTCGGATGATGTGTGGGTGTGTGTTTTGCAACTATACTGCGTGGGCCGCGGCCAATGGGGGCTATAGATGGCTATTTGCTCATTTTAAAGCTATACAGTTTGCAGTGATGTGAATCTGTTGGTTTGGTTTTGCAGCAAACGCTTTGGATTTGGTTTGGTTTCCCAGTTATACACTTAGGTTTGCTAAGCTTTGAAGTAACTTGTTGGTTTTTGCACATGAAGTCCCCAGCAAGTGACTTCCACGCTTAAAGTCGGGCGATTCGCAGCGGCGGGTCTATTCGATGCGGTATGTGTGGCTTGCGGCTTGCGCACGTGGCCATCGGGCATCTATATGCGCAATGAATACCATACCCATTACTGTAATATATAGGTATAGTATTCATTCGATAACATGAATGACCACCCATCATAGAACATGAATGAACATGATAGTCTCATGACATCATGATAGCCATATGATGTCTCCAAGTGATAGAACATGACTAGATTGACTAGATATCCAGCTAGAAGATGCTAGAAGCCATGGCATTCAGGGTCAGATTTCACTCACCATGCATGGGACAACTATTGTTTGTTGACAGGAATTGCCCACCCTATATGCCCAAATAGATATCAATGCTTTCTTTTTTTAGATGATGTGTTTTGCCTTTTTCAACTGACCTTCTGGGGCCAGTCCAATTTCCAAACAATAATGTTGGACATCATGGACCAACTGGAGGCTATGAACAACAAACTCGTCCACTGTTTGATTGATTGATGACAAGTTTGTGGGCAGCTGCAGGGATTTACATTGTATTTTCGCATGTTGCAAACCCGTGAAACAACATTCACATCTCTCATGGGTCAATTTTTGTCCAAGAGTAGCCGCAGCTAAGCTTTCTCATGAGTTTGGTACATATCCTCAACTGTGATATCGTGGAGTGAAAGAGACCCAAGAAGAACAGCTTCACCATCCCGTTCGGGCTTTGTTGAGGGTCCCAGCGCAACTTTTGAGGGTCCCGTTCGATTCACTCAAAGCCATGAAACATCGTGACTTGTGGCATTTTTCCCAATTGCTTTCTGGGGGACGAACCAGGTCTGAACCAGGTCCACGTTTTTTTTGTTTGATCTCCCGAGGTATGGCGGTGGTGGCTACCATCAGGATGCTCCTCGGACTTTTCAACCAAAACGAGCCCATTTGTAAACCTGGGACTGAGTGAGTGAGTTTCCATCACAGCGCTGTGTTTGAAGGGTTGGGGTGTTTTTATTGGTGCACTTGGGTTATTATAGAAATATTTTGTTGGGTTTCACCCGGAAAACTAGTTGAATAAATCAGAACTTGAATCCTGAGCGTGGCCGCATATCATAACAGTGTGCCAGGTTGCAAATTCCAGCGAACTGATTGTCTAGTTTCATGACGTTTTGCAACTCCTCGCAAATTGATGACAAGGAAGTAATTTTGAATATATATATATATATAATATATATATGTATAGTCTACTTTTGTCGGAAGTAAGGATTGTGCACGGTTGCTATCAGAGCACGTTTGTTCATACCTTCAGTGTTGCTTTGCAGGATCCTTTGCAACTACACTGGTTTGTATGCCCACAGCATAGCTGATACATGCTGGTACCCACAGTGACAGAAAGGGTCATGAAACAGTAAAACATATGAAACGCCTGGCGCCCCTGGCACCATGTTTTCTTGCCTAGCCCCACGCCATGCATTTGTTGAAGACTCGCAAGGTATTGTTTCCTCACTGCAATGTGTTGTGTTGCTGATCAAACAAATGATATTTCCATGTATTTCCCATACAAGTGTGACAGGTGTGGGTGATTTGTCAGAACACTCGTGCCTCCAGATTGATTCATGTTTTTTTGCATCTTGCCTTGAGGTAGCTTAGTTTTTTTTTTGCTAGATGGCACTGGTTCCAAATATACGGACCAGGGACGAATATACAATTCGGATGATGTTCATCATCCCAGTGTTTGCTCCGGCCAAGCTCAGGATCAAATTCGGTCCCCAAGGCTAAGCTAAGGCTATTCACATGTTCCATCTATCCCAATAGAATTATCAATCCCAAACACTCCATATATGGCATATTTACATTGACCCCTTAAACCACCCCAATGTAACTATACCTAGATCTTCAGTCCGGCACTTTTACAGGGTCCGGCGCCGGACTTCCAACTCCGGCGTTTTTCTGGATTTGGTCCGGCAGTTTGTCCAAGTCACTTTATGTGGATTCTCAAGGCTTTGCATTCTTTGTGGTCCGCATGTCTTTGAAGGTAAATCCACTACTGATGCAATGATTTTGCTTGCAAAGTGTGCTCGTTTGCCTGTTCCGCTGTTTTCTCATTCCACTGGTTTCAGCATGGTTCACACTGGATCAATCAGATCCGTTTAGGTGATGTTCTATATGAAATCAGATGAAATCAGTACAGTGCGATGCACGTGTTGAAAGACCCAAGTGGGTGTACCTAAGCTGAAAGAACATAGGCGAAAATGTACTCCCATTGTTTCAGGATGTCGGGGCGCTGGGATATAGTTCTAGCTGCGCAGGCTTGCAGAGCCTGCCGGACATGTTTTGGGCTGTGGAACATGTGTTGTTCAGAATCTCAGTGTTTTGCAGAGAGTTGCTAAAAAGAAATGCGCGTCGCAACTCCGGCGTAATTTCCCGTAATTAACTCTGGCGTATTTTTTGGACTCAGTCTTCTGAAGGTTTTGAATGTTGAAATGTTTTTCAAGGAAGAGTTTTGACTAGAACCATGAGTTCTGCTGCTTCATTGAGGGGGCCATCCTGAGGCAAGCTTAAAAATCCTAAAAACCGGAGAGCAACCCACTTTGTAAAGGAACTTTAGAGGCGCGGTTGCAGAGAAAGAGGGGCTCCTTGCCACATACTCCTTGGTTTCTTCTTGGAAGTCTTTGCTTGGGCACAAGTTTGCTCATATTTTGTGATGGTTCTGCTCTTATAGGCCATTCGGAAGATGAGCGACGGCAATGGGAACGGGAAGGCTCCAGTGATTGGGTTTTTCAGAATCTTGGATCCGATGTTTTTTCAGGTCCCCGGCGTTTTTTGGAATCCAGCGGAAAATTTTGCCGGATTGAGGTCCGGCACTTTTTTCCGCCCAAAGGAGGATCCAGGTATAAAGTATGCCGCGAACCCCCACTGTGCAAACTATTGCAAACTTATTATTGATTCTTGAGAAGCTAAAGAATATCGCCATCAGCAAAGACCGCCGTTTGGAAAATGTAATGCCGTTTGAGGTTCATGTGGCCGCTACCCATTTGTTGGCTGCAGAAGTGGCACATTGATGCACACTGCAAATAGCGTACAGTACTTGTATACACCCTTGCTTCCAAAAACCACAGTTCTCGAAACATCTTGGTCTCAACGCACAGCAATCCTCTTGCCCTCGCAGACGGGTAGCAGCTTTTATGATGTAGAACTCCAAAGCCCTGTGGAAAGCCACCCCGTTGTCGACTCCCAGACTCAGCTTGCAAAGGCGGTGTTCACGTTGCTGACAATCCGTCATAATTGCGGCGTATTGCGGCGCAACCGGTTCAATTGACCATTGACATCGGCCAAAACATAAGACCAAAAGTACTGCGTTGGCTTGATCGCAAAAGAGGCACGCACCGTGTGCTGCTCAAATGCCCATATGTCCGTTGCAGGGTACTTGTCCTTTCTCAGCAAGTTTCCGAGCAGATGGACAACAATTGTTCTGTCTTCCAAAGCCTACCAGCGTACCACGCACTGTGCACGAAAGCCGAGGCGAAGGACACACCCAGAAGCAGACAAAACGTACGCAGCTGCCGCCTTTGCAGTATCCTTCCTATTATTATTGGTTGACGGGGCGAAGGAAGGAAGGCAGGAAGGCAAGGAAGGACTGAAAGAAGGCAGGGTGAAATAAAGGAAGGGAGGAAGAGGGCAGGAAGCAAGCAAGCAAGCAAGCAAGCAAGGAAGGAAGGAAGGAAGGAAATAAGGAATGATAGGAAGGAAGGAAGGAATGATAGGAAGGAAGGAATGATAGGAAGGAAGGAAGGAATGATAGGAAGGAAGGAATGATAGGAAGGAATGATAGGAAGGAAGGAATGATAGGAAGGAAGGAAGGTGGGCACGAAGGAAGGAAGGAAGGAGGAAGGAAGGAAGGAAAGAAGGAAGGGAAAGGAAAGAAGGATTGCAAAGGAAGGAAACGAGGCAGGTGTCCGCAGCAGTTGTGGCTCAAGTAAGGAACGACAAGGATGTTTCGCGATGTTTTTTGTCACCTGTGTGTTTTAAATATGTTTTTTCTTTGTAGGTGGCGTATTCAGGCGTTTTCATTCTATTGGTGAATTCTTAATGTTTTTTGTATATTCTTTGGAGGTGGCGTGTTTATTTAACACTTAAGTTTCAGTGCTTTTATAGTGTTTGCATGCCCTCATTAGTGTACAGCGGCGCATCCCGTCCCAGAACGATTCTTTTTGTTCGGTTTCTTTGAAGAATCGAGAGATTTTAGTATAACGAAAGTTCGCGGATATAATGCGTAGCTGTGAGTCCTCGATGTGCGAACGAAGTGAGTACAGTGACGCAGTTGCGTGTAGAAGACAGCGCTGCAGACGCAGTCCAGAAAGAGCCGGTGGGCACTCATGTGATTGTAAACAGCAATGCCCAACCGTGCCGTCGAGCGGACAACGCACAAAATTTTTTCTTTTCGTCATCCCCAACAACTTGGTTCAACAGCAATGATCAACACCCGCACAAACTTGAGCAAGAGGTGCAATCTGAGCCCTGAACATTTGACCAAGGGTATGGCTTCTTGTTTTTTAAGTTGAATAGGCTTTTGGAGAACTTCGGAGGGATGCAGTTTTCCCGTTTGAAGCGAAGACATGTCGAACTGGCGGTGGGTCCTTGGCAGCACCAAAGAGCGTCCACTCAATGAACAAGCAGAGCATGCTTATGCTGTGAAGCCCCTAAAGACTCCCAAACGTTGGCGCAAAGTGTGGAAACAATCTTGCCGTAAAAGTGCTCAGGTTTCTTTGGGTCAAACGGCACTGCGTGCGAGGCTTGGCTTCCTTCCAGGCCTTTCCACATGGAGCGTCTCAGGCCACGCCGGAGTGGCGGACATGTCTGGTCCGATGCCTGCAGCTTTTACTGAAGTTTCCCTTGCAGGTGACCCCGGCGCAATACAAAAAGAACAGTTGAATGTTGTAAGCGATATTTCGAGACTTCTTGCTGTCATCTTTTGTTGTAAAGAGCGGCTCCAAAACGGATCCGCTGTGTCTTGTCCTGGCCTGCGTCAACTGCAACTAAGTTCAACTGGAACCATGCCAATGGAGACGTGTGAAGGGCGAACAAGTCGCAGGTTCTGCAGTGCAGGGTGTCTGCTGGAAGATAAAACATTGGGCTATTAAAAGTGAATTCCTTCCTGCTTCTTTTGGTGTGGTGCTAGTCTGGTTGGAGCGAGTCCTTGATAGAAATTGTTTGGTGCAAGTTGCCAATCTATTTGCGTAGCACTTAGTGTGTATGGGATTGATGGGGACAGTTTGCGTTCAGGCTCAGCAGAGCCCCACCAATCTGCCAACATCTCCACAGCTGCCAGTTGTAGGTCATCTACATAGGGCCAAGCTCCCAAGGTTTGGCTCCTTCCAAGCTGCCAGTTCTCCCAGTCCAAGGTCGATGACATTGCGTTTCACAATGTCTCACACAAACTTCATGTGAGCCAAGACCGCTTGCGGCGATGACAACAAGTTGCAATGACCACTTGGATTGCAACCGTACTGCGTTCTGCCGATGCATGCCAGCGGCAATGGGACTGCAAGCAGCGGAGGAAATCAAAGCCAAATTGAAGTCCATTCTCAAAGATCTGATAGAGATAGGAAGAGTCTTGTGAGTTGCGCGTTGTATAACTGTATGTTATTTTTTGTTACGAAAGCCAGCCTTCGTAGAAGGCGCCAGCTGAGTTGTGTTTGGCGAACGAAGTGAGTAAGTAGGGGGTCTGGGGGGGCTGGCCCGAGAACCCCCTACGAAAACTCGAAATTAGGTGGTGTTTAGGGGTGCGCGGAAGCAAGGTTTTGGAGGTTGTTTTGGAGGTGAATTTTTGTGATTTTTGAGCGTGTGGTGGTGATGTAAGAAAACAATTTTTTGCACTTGCATTATCTGCATGGTAAGGTGTAGTTTTACCGAGGCCGATGTGTTGTAGCTTCGTACAGCTGTGAATACATAACCTCTTACACACCTATTAAGTTCAAAGCACTAGTCACTAATGAGACCTCAAAGCTGTGGATTGCTGCGCGTTTCTCCAGGTTATCTGCGGCTTAGGGAAAGGGAAATTGAAGTGCTATACCTGGCAACATGCTGTCTTTGGCCAACCACGTGTTCGTTGACAAAAACGCTGGCTAATTTTGCCGCTTCTCAGGTTATGTTATACTTTCAGGAACTACTTCTAGTGAATGACTTGATGATTGGCACATGTAGGTTAAGTAAAAAGAATCACACTCGTAGTATAGTATATGCCATACACGGAATGTTTGGGAATAGTATTTCCAACAGTATGCAGCGTCAATCCGTCCATATCGGTCCGACTCTTCTGCCACCCCCGTTAAGTCCCACAACATCCGCGAGTCGAGTCCAGCGCATGCACGGCATGCACATATTTTGTCCAGGTTTGGCGGCTTGAGAGGGCCTCCCAGGTGTACAAATTGACGAAGTCCAGTGAACAGGAACTTTGAAGTGACCAGTCAACAACTTTCCTGAAGATGAAGATCACACAGCATATGCGGATAGGTCGGATCGGCTCAATGATTTCCAAACCGCTCCGTTAGAGGTCCCCAAATGGATGGATACGGTTTCCGAAAAATTCAGAGATGATTCATTGTTGTTTTCTTTAATGTGGTCACCATGGTGTCAATCTGTTGACGTCCGTGGGCAGAACACGGAAAACAACTGGAGGGTGCTCGAAAAATCTTTCGGCGTTTGGACGGCTGTCCTGTGGAAATTGCAAAAGTAAACACCAGGGGTCATGTTGGAAGGCATGTCGTGCAGATGATTGCCAGCCTTTGCTCTTTGAAAGCAAAAGGACTCTCTAGCGTGCCAAAGTGCACCAGACGAGACGTGGTGCCTGGCTTTAACAAAATGGCATGCGGTTGATGCGATGCATTGGAGGACCATATTTATCAGGGCAAAGGCTGGGACGGAGTAGTCCTTTTGTGCGAATGCATGGATGAAGAGTAGATTGCACAATCCCCCAAATTTGGTGGTTTATGTGGACCCCATTTGAAGGACAATGTTGAGGTTTGTGCCATGGAACATTTGAAACCACTATGTTGATAGCAGCTTGAAGATGTTTGAAGAGAGGATCTGTCACAGAGCATCGGCCTAGATGTAGCTTATTAGAAGGAATCCTTTCGATGCAGAAAACCCAGCCTCCGGCATTCTGGAAAAAAATCAAGTCTGGGGAAGACACGACCATTTTTGGTCCGTGACCATTTTGGATCCGCGCACATGTTTTTGTTGTTTTTGCACTCGTTCTTCAACCAACTGGCCAAGGCCCTGATGCGATGAAAGTGACGCATAAAGAATCATCGCTTCGAACCGTTAATCCTTTTTCATCGAGTCGTCCGTATGAACGAAGAACAGGATCGATCAATGGAGCACCCTAAAACCCTCCAATGGATGGCGACCGGAATGCAACCCTCCCAGTCGACTGGAAATATGTTCGTTCCTGGCCAACTGGCCGAGCTTAGCTACAAGTTCGTCCTTCGGGTCCAGCAAACAAAGAAAACACTCTTCTCTTGAGCAGCTGCGTAGCTGGCATGACTTCACCCCTGGACTTCACGATGAACTCTGATGTCCAGAGTACTTTTTGGCTTCTCAAGTTACTATTACTTGCAATTGAAATGTATTAATTTGGTTGGTTTAGATTTCGGGGGTCTAGAATGCAGTTTGGTTTCACTTCTGCACTGAGCTGAACGGGGCTCATGTGCAGTGCATGCGTGAAAACCTCGCAGAAAGCGGCTGAAACAGAGAGATTGAATGGCATCACGGTTGGTCTCAAAGGTCTACAGACATTCCAGGCCTAAGTCACCAAGCTTTTGGCAAGCCCAGCTGACAAACTCTATTGGTTTGATACCTCGAACAGCCAACAGAGCCAATGACTTGATGTATATAAAAGAAACATGCCCACTTGTTTGTTTTTTGTTTTTCTATGAATTGGTTTCTTTAGTCATAATGCCGCGGCATAGTGTTGCATGAAGAATGTGTTCCAACTCTTTTCTGTTGCAGTACATGCCTCTGAGAACAGTTGCACTGGAGCCCTCAGGGTTTGACACCATGTGCAGCTGAACACTCATGCTCAAGCGGTTTTCTGCACACAAATGCTGGATAGTTACAGACAGTTACAGACGTCAACTCCCGGACCGAATGCATTTGAGTCGCATAGATCTCACTTGATCTCACTATCCGGACCTGTCTGTGCAACTTTGCACGCTGTACTCATGTAATCTCAATTAATCTCATATACATCCAAATTTAACCCAAGAAAAGATGTCTTTGCCTTTTTAAGGACCAACATCAACACCCATCAATCAATTCCGCACTTTCAGGGTCCAGGCTCAACCAGGACAGGCCACAACTGACTAGGCACGGAGCATTGAGTGAAATCCTGAGCCCAACAAACACAGCTCCTCTGGCAATTTCGGACATTGATGAGATAGTGGAGGTAAGTGTCCAAACAGTTGCATTCAAGCGTGGAAGACTACGATCTGACGAACCTCCGCTTGCGCTAGATGATTTGCCAAAAGATGCTTCGCACATGATCTCAGTATGGCAACTGGAAAAGGCGACAAGGACCTGATTGCACCAAACCAATAAAGTTGTACTGTGGTGTAGAGTCTAAGAAAACTAGTTGTCCTAGTGGTCAGACAACGAGTTTCTTTTTGGGACCTGCTAAAAACATGTTTATCTTCGCAAGGCGATAGGGGCCTGATGTTGTGCGGTTCTCCAGGACATATTCAAGGCCTTTGAAGAGGAGACCGATGCCTTCTTTGATTCCTTAATGAATGAAGGCCGGCTTGATGTGTGTGACTCCAATCCAATGTAGTTGTAGATCTTCAAGGAAGAGCCTAAGGCATCCCAGGCATAAGACTAAGCAGATCTACGGTGGCATAGGAGTGACCGTTCAGAGGGTTCTTGCGAAAAGCAGTTCCCCTGACAGACCTAAAGGCACAAAAAGGTGGACACACATGACTGCGAATGAAATGCAAACGAGAAGAAGCAAGCCTTAAATCTCAGGGACACCGCTGTGCTCAGTCCGACCAAAAGATGTGCTCCATCGATTGCAAGAAATTCATCCTAAGTCCAGTGTTCAGCAGGAAACAACTTCGGAAACAACCTCCCAAGCGCCTATGAAACTCGATGGAGAACAAAGAAACTCCAACGCATGCACATCGTCCTTCCGCCAGGTCCAGCTCCCAAGGCTTCGGGTTATGCCTCGGACTCGCCCGTTCGGGGCGCCCGGCGGCCAGACGCCACGGAGCCAGATGTGGTGAAGCAAGAGGATGGTTTGACCAGATGTGAATTGGAAGAATTCGAGCAACGCAATGAGAAAAGCAACACAAGACATACCAGGACCTTCAGTGTGTTTTGTTGTTCGTGGTTTCAATGGATGTTATAATCAAATTTATTCGACATCCCTTAAGGCCCTGGCACGCAGATGTTTGATGGATTTTGGTTTGGAAGTGTGTTCTTCTTTGAGAAGTGTTTGAGGAAATTCAACTATTTCGGCAACCAAGGGCCAAGGGCCATTTGGGTACCAGCTAGGTTTGAGGATTCACATGGATTCACGGTGTGGGATTTAGTATACTATGTGACCTACGTAGATGGTGCTGGCGAAACGAACACCTTGGACATCGGCTTGGAATATCTATAGGGGATAACGAATTGATGGCATGAGGAGGGAGCCTATGATATGCCATCCTCTTGTGGTTTAAACCATCTCCATCTACTTGTGCCGAGCCAAAAATGCCATCCACTCGTTATCCCCTATAGATATAAGCCGAGCTTCGAACTATCTCCATTCACATGTGGAGACGAGGGGTTAACCACCGACGTCGACAGACCAGAGGCGCACGGACGGACGGCTCCGTGGTCGTGTCCCGATGGGACCCGGCCCCTGGGACCCGGCCCCGGCTACATTGAGGTCAGCCCTTCTCATTGTACGTAGCAGTTCAATGAGGTGAGACTCAGACACATGATTCGCGGTTTAGCATAGCAAATCCATGCAAAGCCTCGTCAACGGACCCTGGCACACACACACACACACCAAACAGACTTTCCATGGAGCTGTGCAAGACCGAAGGTGCAAGATCCTCACATCTTTTGGGATTTGCCATCTCCAGGCGACCGGTCGCATACATTTGCCATGAGGTGCCGACACCTGCGAGTGCCGCGAGCGCCACGCTGCCGACACCTGAACCGACGCGACGTGTGCAGGTGCGAACACGGTATACTGGGATGTACTGGGCCAGTGTTTCTTGTTCATTTGACTTGCATGTACGTAGAATTATATACTGTATATACTCCGCCCGCAGTTTGTGACATCTACCCCTACTAGGCTACTAGGGGCGTATCCTAGTTGTGCCATCCTTGATCCGGGTTTATATAATCATATCAGACAGTGTTACAAAGACCCTGTCAAAGAGTCCGAAACGGTTGCTTGGGGCAGACTCCTTTTCTAGTGCTTTTCACTGCACCAGCGCTTCGTGACGGACATTTGACATGTGACCCCTACGCGACATCGGCGCTTGGCCGAGCACACTTGGGGGCGACGTCCGAAGTCGCGCCGGTCCCCCCACGAGGCACGTAGCAGGAGTCAATCAGCCGTGCCACAGGCAGTTTGTCGAATCACAGGCAGTGTGCCCCGATCTGACAGATCTGGAGAATAGAGACCCCTGGCAGATCGTCTCATTCCAAGTCCCCAAAGACCTCAGATTCATCTCCCCCAAAGGACCAGAGCCGCCCGCCCTTGCAGGCGTCAATGGCTGAAGTTGCCATGGAGGCTGTTCTCCAATTGAGTGTTCACCAGGGTTGTATTTTTTGCCACGAGGGGCACATTGTCATGGTTTGCATGTCTGTGTTTTTTTTTCAATATCTCAGCATCTTCAGTTGGTGAGCAAACAGTCTGATCATCAACATCAGACGGACACCGGCAATGATCACCAAATCTGAGGTTCTTGACACAGAAAAACCGTGGCCACTTTAGCGGCTCAGGGCACTGGGAGTGCCTTGAATGGTTGCTTAAATGTTGGGACCAAAGCAACTGGTAACGGTAAAGAAAAACAGTGGTTTGGGAGTTCTTGGTGTTCTTATGACACATGAAACGTGTAATTCTAAAGGCCACTCCACACAGGTAATGGGATTTGTCAGGGTGTGTTGTGCAGGAGAAGAATGAGTAGTGTCAACAAGAGCTACAACGAGTATGATGCGCATCCGTTGAAGCTTTCAGAAAAGAAATCATCAAATGGTAGGGAAACAGTAGGGACACAGGGCTCAGAAGATGCTTGCAGCACTATTGTGGACATCATATTATGTTCCTTCTCCACGATGATCCTTGATGAGCCATGTTATCCTGTTTGAACATATGACAACTTGTTTCATTGGAGAGTGTACCCCTGAGCAGAGGATGACTGATGCTTCCATCAACACCAGCGGGCACTGACAAGACTTACAGGATTTGCTACGATCGACGATCGCACCAAGAAGACAAGAAAGACCTTCAAAGAAGACAGACCAGCTCTCACAGTCTTCCGGTCCGTGTCTATGACGACTCACTCCAAGTACTTTTGGGGTTTGTAGTCCATGGAAGAAGTTGAGTCAAACCACACTTGTAGCATCTTGTAGCTTGTTTGCACTGGATAGTTGCACAGTAAGTTGCGCCCGGTGCTACCTCCTGATTGAATGCGCGGCGACGAGACAACGAGTAAGCTTTTGCACCTGCATCGAACTTTGACTTGACACTTCAAGTGTCCAACCAAACCTATGACAAACGCCATGCCTTGTGGAGAGTGGCCTTCAGGCCACTTTGCGCATGTCATGGGCTTTGTCAGGGTACGTTATACAGAACTTGCAGGCTGCATTTGAGGAGCCAAAAGGGTTCTCTTTCACGGCGAGGAGTGCGAACAACAAGAAGAGCGCCTGCAGATAAGATTTGCATAAACTTTTTTGTAGAGCTGCCACCTTTCACGTTTCTCGCACCAAAGACAAAGCCCTTAGTTTCCAATGACGACAGTACTAACCTGTGGGTGTTTCTTTCTGCATCTTTCTGCCTTGGCGTGTGTAAATCTCAATCCAACGAGATGAAGTCCAGAAGACCCGAGATGAATCTGTCAATGGGTCCAGTGTCACATCGAATCCTTCGCAGGGAGCAATCCATTTCGCAGTGTCACCCATGTTTCCGCCCGTTTGCCACCGTCGGTTACGGGAGCAATCCAGCCGCCGTGGCAGGAACCGGGCCAACCGCGCACCGAGCAGAGTGAGGTGAAAACGGACAGCGCCAGCGTGGCCACCGGGCAGCAGTTCGCGAGCGACCTTGGGGACGTCTGACGAGGAACCAGGAGGAACTTATAACCAAGGTTATAAACAGGTTAGGGATACTTATAACCTATAGGCTATAATAAGTCAAAGCTAGCCAATCACCGGGCAAGTATTCATATACTTTTGTTCTACGTTTTTGTTTTTTCTATGCTGTTTTGTCAATGTATACCATGAAACATTCTGATTGTAGACATTCTATTCTGCGGGAAAGTGAAGAAAGAACAAGATGGTGTTCAGATCAGCTGAACCAATTGATTTGGCTGTAATTGTTTGAAATCCAAAGCTTGACGACTTCCCAGTCCGCTGGGTTGATCGCACATGGATTGACACCTACGGACCGAGCTGGGCGACGCAGACACACCGTGTGAAGCACAGCGAGGTCACTGGGCGGACCATCCATGGATGGAATAGATTGAGGCTAGTATTGGGGTTGTCCTATGACCATGTTATATACCTGTAATCGTCGGTACACGATGATATATCACTATGTTTGAACAAGGCCTTCACTAGTTACTCATCATCATCCACGGTTACTTTCATTAGTAGGAGATGCCCAGGGGGGCACTAGTTCAGCACCAGTTCGCTTTGAGTTGCTTGCATTTACCCCAGGCCCAGCATGGCGGATGTGAGCAGTCACTGTCCGAGATTCTGCGCTTGTGGTGGGATGTTTGGGAGAAGGTTCAGAAGACCAAGAAGATCTAAGCACCGCATATAGAAAGACCTTATAAGAGGTAGTATGTTTTTGTGTAGACCAAGAACCACTCCAGGATCTAGCGTAGTCGACTGTGGCCGCCGGAATCTGCCGGATCGGATCTAGGCAGTCTATCGCATGGACAGTGACGGATCGGACGAGCTTCCCGCGGTGCCGGGCACAGAGGCGGAGGAGCCCGGGCCCGGAGGCAGACGCGGGAGCGGTGGAGTGTGAGACTGAAACGGAGTGGAGTAGATTTGACACTTAAGCACATCCATGTGGGGTAGATTTGATGGTACAATTGGGAAAGCTGTACACCATGGAAAAAGAACCGACACCATGGGGATGTGAATCCAAATTCTGTGTTGAAATATTCAGAACATCAAATTGGAAAAGCTACAATGCGATATGCCACCAAAGTAAGGATCATGTTTGTCATCCTGACCACTAATTTGAACTTCATGCGCCCCAACAAAGGGGCTGCCATCGACATTCTCGTCACTTCTCTCTCAGGAGCTGCAGATGGCACCTGCGCCTCCTGCAGATTTCTCCTCTGAGGATCGTGCCTTGCACGAGGCGTTGGAGGATTTCTATTGGCGCCGGAGGCGCTTTTCATCCGCCTCCAGCGTTTTGGTCGAAGGGTGATGAGAGGTGGAGGTGTCTTGGGAAAGCAGCTAGGGGTCAGATCTATTTTAGATTATTTCATGTTTGAAAAGAATGAGAAAGAATGAGCCCCGGGAAACTTAGTTTTTTAGGTTTGGTCAGGAGGTGAGGGTAGGTAGGATTGGGAAGTCGTTTGGGATCTTTGTTGAACATTTTTTTACACGTTTTTAGAGATCTATTTGCTTGGAACCCATGTTGGTTTGTACAGAAAAATGACAGGTCAACAAAACACAGTGTATCATGTACGTGTCATTAGTTTTTAAATTTGAATTCGTAAGTGTGATGTTGAATCAAATTCATCTTCAGGCCAAAACCAAGGACCTTTTGATGCTTGCGCACCAGGACACTGCAGAGGCTCCCTGCAGGACGTCGGACTGCACACGTCGGACCGAATGGACGGATCACCTCCGGAGACGCTTCGACGGCATTCGGTCAGGGCCACGAATCTGTCGAACATCAACGCCATTGTGGTGAAGTACCGCGGGGTGAACGTGTCGCATTTGTGGGCACAACTTGCCATCAAGCCGCCTGGCGATGAGAAGGCGACGAGAGAAGACGTGCGTCTCGACGCAGGCAGATGAAGGTGGCCGTTAAGGAAGGCGTATTTCTTCGTTCGTTCGGGACGTTGTGTCCGATCTGATGGATTTGAAGCATGGTTTTCCCGTGTGTAGTGTCAAACAGATGCATCCAAGAGTCTTGATTTTAGGGACCATGAAGGTATTAAAATAGTGTGTTTCATTATGTTTCATTACCTGTTTGACATTTGTTGGATAAACAATAATCAGCAACTCGTACGCAAATGGTTTGCTTTGCCACCCGCTTTCCCTTGGTGCTGTAAGTAACATCGCCCAAGGTACAACGTGCCGCCGGCAGAGGGCGTGGAGATGCTTGCACGAAGCCTTTATGGCAGCTCGCCCTACGAGTACAGCCAGAAGGAGCCAGTATATAGTGGGATGGAAGGGACATATTTCCAAGTACCAGGGAGGACGTAGCAGTATAGTATAGGAGGACCTAGCCTCCGAGTATACATACTCTTGCTGGGGACATACCTCCTTCAAGAATATGCCGCCAAGCACCTAGTCCCAGCAAGTCCGCACGAAGTCTTTGACCAGACAGGCTTTGGTGGGAGGGGAAGTAAGCTGGAAGAAGACCTGATGTTTGTGGAGCAAAAAGACTTGCTCCAGCCAATTAGACAAGAAGAATTGGACTGAGCTCCAGCCTTGAGGAATCACATTGCCACCCAGAGAGCGTCCAGAGAGTGTCCATGCACGGAGCGTCCGGAGTGCTTCCATTGAACATACAAGGGGAAAACCCCCGGAATGTGGGCCCAAAAACGCCGCCATGTTGCCAGCTGGTGACTTGTTTTCAAGCTGAGATTGCCTTCGTGAAACTGAGATCGCCTTTCTGTGTGCCCAGGGCGCCGGGAGCTACGGGTGCCCACCACCTGTGAAACCCCCAGGAGCTCCGGGTCCAACTGGAGGAGAAGTTCGCAGAGGCGCCTTGAGCGCCTTCGGCGGCTGTGGCGAGACTTGCCGCAGTTGCGGTTGTTTGGAAGTGGGAGTCGTAGGTCTTCCAAGAGGAAACTATGAGGAAACTGACTGACTCCAACCTTCCAAGTCCGTGCACAGCAAAACAATGCTTTGAATTTTCTAGAAATCTTTTAGGCGGATTGTACACATTCACCGTCACTCATATGACTATAGCTCGAAACTCGCAAGAGATCCAATATATGAATGAACAGATTGACACACAGGCAGATTCACCGCCTCAACCGCCAACCCCGGCTGCATGACACATCTGGAACTATATCTCATCCCATACAAATACCTGGGACCTCACATAGCGGCTATAGCGTCTTCCCACCCCTTTGGGTGGGTGGAAGGCACAGAAACCGACCCACGGTCGAGACCGACCCGCTGTACCGGTCGAGGTCCGCCGCGAGGTGCTCGCGGACGGCTTGACGCCCAGCAAGGCGCAGCTCTTGGACCGTGCGCTGCAGCGTGGCGCCCAGGACGGACGGAGGGGTTCAACCGGCGTGGATTCCAGGAAGAGTTCGGAGCAGAAAGCAGTTCAATTCAGTTGATTGTTTGGGTGAAGCTTGAAGGTCCGAAAGTTGGTTTCTTCATAGGGACAAAGTCAAAGCAGTACAGATGAATAGGAGATCGAGAACATCACCTAAGAAACTCAGGGATCCTGTTTCCCAAAGCTGTTCGTGCTTAGGCTTACTAATTCCAGGCAAAGTCTTTTGAGCCCGCGGAACTGCCAAGCGAAGCTTTGTGTGGGAGAGAACACGGTGCATGGGTTTGCTTTCTGCAAGCAGATCCCAGCAACCTCCCAACAGCACCATTCAATGGGCGACCAGCAGTCCAGTTCCAAGAGAAGTGACCTGGAGATTGATCCATAGCCATGCCAGAGAGAATATTGAACTATTGAATGCCATGGATTCTACTTCAGAGATCCCAGACGGAACGATGGAACGGTGAATCACAATACGCGTTGACTATCTATCACTGTTCTATCTAATTATTGTTGGTTCACCTGTTCCTGACGGGCATCCCTCATTGAGTTGTTATGAAGTATATATATATAATGTATGTGGTCATGACTGATTATTGTAGTTATAATTTATAATAGTATATTTTAAACATGATTAAAAGAAACATAAGCAGGATGAAAGTTCAAGGATTGAGTTAGTTGAGCATTAGTCCAGCTTGCTTCATTTCAGCCAGTGAGCTGCCCATGACAGGATGCCCATTCCTGACCACGTCTGAAGCATTTGTTCGACTTACATGATCTTACATGTTTTTTTGTTTCAGGAACTTGAGATCCGGATCTCAATTCCTGGAGATTCAAAATGTAACAAACGATCACAGACAAATCCAGGTGGCAAGCGCCCGACCCTCTGGCAAACCTCGACATCTACCCAACACGTCCTCGACTTTCAAGGTACCAGAGACCCTATGTTGTTTTGTTGTTATGGTCCTTCATGATTGCTCCGCGGTCAGCTGGGATGTATATTATGTATTATATCATGTATCATGTTGCCATTTGATGCGCAGGCGTCGAAACGACGTCTCTTCCTCGTGGTGGCAGGACGGCAGCGACGCCTTGCTCCGACTCTTGACCTTTCGAGGGCTTCCGGACGAGGACCAACAACTGAGGGCTCAAGTCTGGAAGGTGCCGTTGGACCAAAGGGCTCCAGTCGTTTGGGAAACTGCTCCTGATAGGACCTAAAGGTGGATCCACGGACCCTTCTGAGGTGTTTTGAACCGGATGAGCTTGGGGGATCTAACATGATCTGAACCGTTTCGATGGTCATTGGATCCGTAGGCCTCAGAAAACGACAGGTCAAGACTCAACACCTTGGCTTTTGTCGGTCATAAATGTGCTACCATACTCTAACAAGAACACTCTGAAGCGGTTAGTGGTTGGTCATTTGTGTTTAAGTGAAGATGCTCCTAGGAAACCCTTCTGAAAGAGCAACCTTTAAACACATGTTCATGATCTGAAAGCAACCACGCAGTGAGACGATCGGACTGCAAACGACCCACAAAACACAGGCGTTCCATGTTGGATGTGTTTTTGGGTCTAGGTGGTTCGAGTCTCGCGCAGGTCCTGCATCGATTGATCGAATTGGGATCTGCCAATTCCGGACAGGTGCTACTGGGATACCTGCCCATGAAGCGTCATGATGAGTGGAATGCCATCCAAGGTGCCTGTTGGGGGTTGTCCATGCTGTTCGTTTGAACGTGACGGAGCAGTAACGGACTCACCGAGGAACGGAACGGAACTGTTCGGGTGTTCATTTTGGTGGATCAGTGCAGAAGCAAATTGCAGAGATAAATATTGTATTAATTATTCAATGTGAGCCTCGAGGGCCCGTCGATTAGATTTCCGGACATCTCGCCACCATTTCTTCTTTGTGTTCTTTCTTTGTAGGTCATGGCGCTAGTGAATCCTAGCATGTAGCTCCAGTGGCATGGCCCTAGGCTCTATCGGTTTTGACCTGTTTGAACGTTTCATCAATCATCCTTTTCCATTTCTGGAGGCATCCAATGCATCCAAGCTTGCCATAGCCTGCCAGGCGAAAAGAGGGCGATGTACATGAGCTACCGCAGTGAGTTGCTGTCCACTAGCGCCACGCAGCAAGTTTCGGTGAGCCGACGTCCCCATAGCCCAGGCGAGGGGGCGGATGGGGTCAAGGGGAGGGTTTTTGTTGAAAGACCTGGAGTTGGGGTGGTGGGTTGAGGAAAGTCAGGAATGTAGACATATAAAGTAGACTCTTGATCGTTAAAACCCCTCACTTGGATTGTAGAGCCTAGATATGTGTGGTGTTCTTGATCACTTTGCAAGTGGTTTTCCGGAAACGGACCGTTTTCCAGAAGTTTGAGCACCGGTCATTTGGTCGTCCGTTCAGGTGGTGAGATTGAAGATGAGGAGCTTCTCCAAGAGATCAAGAACGAGTCTTGGTCCCACCTGAGCCACGCCATAAACCTCTCTTTACATTTTTGTTAAGAGCTTGGTCATAAGGAGGGTTGGCGTAAGCAAAAGTCTGCTGCGCGTAAGGTTGCGTAAGTTTTTTTTTTATTTTTTCAACATAACAAGTTGCGTAAGGTTTTTTTGCTGTTCTTTTTTGTTCTTAGAGATACCTCTTTCCGAAGCCGTGCCGTGTCGACGGTGACTTCACGACTACAGGCAAGTGTTGAAGTAGATTGGTTGTAAGGACTTTTAAGTTCAAACCACCCCCAGACAATGGAGTGTTTTTTGGCGTATGGTCCGCGTAAGCACCGCGTAAAGACAACTTCGATTTCTAATCAGTTGCCGTCAGTTGCCCACTCATGGCACCAAAACAGCGTCCTTTTTCACAACTGCAAGTGAAGCAGCGCAGCTGAGTCCTCAGCGTAAGACTTTCCATACGACCTTTCAATCCATCAAGGTTTCCAGCACAGCTCACCTGGCTGTGGGTCGCACGGAGCCCGTTTTCACCTTGGTAGGTTGACCTCGCTACTAGTCTATTCTGTTCATTTTCAGTGGCCTACCAGGGTCCCCAGGATTTGACCCACATCCACCTGGGTTGACAAGAGTTGAAACTTCTCCTGTGAGGGGCGTGAGGGGCAGGCGCAATGACTGGCGGCACTGGCGGGACGATTCTTTGATATTCTTTGGGTGGAGGGCTGCTCGATGCAGGTAGTTTTACCCAAAACCCTCGTCATCACTGAGAACTCCTTTGACATCCTGGTATTGTGAGACAAAGCCATGGATTGGGGGGTTTGCTCGTGCCAGCTACTGAGAATTATACCTGAATGTAAATGTACACACACGACCAAACCAAATTGAAACAGCTAAATGTGACAACGTGGTCTCCCACAAGCTCTTGCCCTAGTCTCTTCCCTTGATTCCCTCAAAACCGCGGTCCCTCACTCACCCCCCAAAAATTGGCATCAAAAAGCCACGGTCCCGCGGTCCTCCTGTGGTCCTCTCCTCGTCCTTGCGCAGAGCGAACGGCTGAGGACGTCGAACGGACGCGTCGAGACTTGGAGTACTTCCGGCGGCCGGAGACGAAAGCCGCGCTGACCGCGCTGCTCTTCGTGTATGCGAAGCTCAATCCTGGGGTGCGCTATGTCCAAGGCAATGAGACGCCCAAAGGACGCCCTAAGATGCTTCAGAGACCAATTAAGTTTATTACTGTCTTTTTTTATTACGGGGGGACTAGAGTCTTGTCATCAAACTTCCAGAAACATGAAACTCATTGGAAATATATGGACATATATTGCAAGTGTTTGCAAGCTCGGCGGGGTCAAGCCTCAAAAGCCTTGATTCATACCTTTAGCCTCTTTCAGTAGGCGCCTAGGAGATTGACAAGTCACTCCCGCGGTGTTCACGCACGTCACGTGGCCCAAGGGTTCTGGGCTCCATTGCTCCCAGCACTGCCCAGCACTGCATGATTGCACAGTGTTTTTTGTTCTAAGTATCCATTGGGTCGAAAGATTGGCAAGCTTTTGTTCAGTGCAGGCATGAACGAGATCGCAGCGATCCTTCTCTACGTCATGTCAGTGAATGCAGAGAGTGCAGAAAGCGACGCATTCTGGTGTTTCAGTGAGATGATGGTGGAGCCTTGGCCATGTTCAGGCCTAATTGAATCCACTTCGATTTAGTTCCATTCAGTTCAAGATCAGGCAACCGGATCAACCAGATTCAGAAACAATTGAGCCAAATTCATGAACTTCAATGTTCACCCTCAAATATTGCTGCCTTTGGCCGCTCACATGCCCCGAACCACTCCAAAGGTCACGCCAACCGCCAACTTCGATCGCCGCACCGCATGCCAAACGTCTGACGAACTTCGGGTCGAGTCGATCGAGGAAATCAAGGAAGGCTTCATGCAAGCGATGGACCATAGTGGCGAAGGCCGGAGGTAAAAACAAAAACGTGAAGGCTTCATGACTCATGACCCATTGAACCCATGTTCAACCGAGCAGACCAGCAGTTTCAAAGGAAACTCATGTTGATTTTGATGAGTTTACACTCGTTGATTGACACTCAAGCCATAGAAACCCATGTTGCATCATGTTACACAAACACGCTCCGGGGTTGCTATGTTGGAAAAGGGATGAAAAGGGTAGGGACACCCTTCCAGTCAACCCAAGCATAAATATCGCCGTGTATCACTATGTGGGGCGACTTGCAGGCCTTTCCATTCTTCCGTGGGGGCGGAGCCGGGCCTAAGAATCAGACAATATCCTCAGGATCTACACTGATGTGGAGGATTGGTGGATTGGTTGCTGCACATTGAAGTAGAGAGAGAGTTTGGGCGTTCACCAGAGAGTGGGGGATAGAAAACAGTCAGGGGATAGAAAAAGCGGGCGAGAGACAAGATAAGAAAGAACATGATCAACGTTTGCAATGTTGAGAATGCTTTAGAGAGGCTATTGAGTTGAGTATTCTCAAGATCACAGACGGATATGTGCCACAACATTTACTCATATAGTGCAGTCATTCTCTCTCCATTCTATCTATATGTATCAGGCCAAGGTGGACCCAAAGACCCCACGTGATGCTCCAAATCTTGGGGTTGATGATGGTTGATGGCACCTTTTTCAGGGCTTCAAAGACTCTCGAAGCGACCAGGGTGTGGGGGATCACAGATAGGGATACTGTAGGTCCTGTGTGAGAACGACTTGTAGGTCCGGATGAGAAGAGCATTCACCATTCGGCATTCACTTCGGCAAGCCTGCCTCCTACTCCAACTACCCACAACCCATCATATGTGAGAACGAGGAGTCTATGGGATGGTCGATGAGATTTCAAGGCTGCTACGCAGTTGGCCCCTCAGTCGAGATCTTCGTGGCATTGTCGAATTGTGGAGAGTGAGGCAGCTTCAACGGTTCGAACTGCACGAACTGCTTGTTGGGAAAAGAAATGGGAACTATTTTCTTTCCCCATGTCTTGGGTTCATTGCACTCTTCTCTCCAAACTCCAAGCGACTCGAGTCGCCGTGAACAGATCCCAACTCCGCTTTGCTCCGGCACAGAGCCGACGCTCCTCGTTCATCCACTGAGGCTACGACCCATTGCTCGCCAGGTGCGGTGCGGCAGAAGCTCAGCCGCTTCTTACCCTCGCCGGGTGGGACCAGGTCGTTAGGTGGGTGACCATATGATAAATTATAGTTCTTCCATGGACATCATATGCCCTGGTCTTCTTCCATGCAAATACATCTTGGATAATCTTTTGTTTGTCAGCATCTTTCATCTGTGCCAGGGCCATGTTGGTGGAATTGTCAACATGCCCCATGATCCCAACAGCATCAGAGACACATGATCCCAGCACCGAAGCCACGAAATGCTCCAGGCATTTGCACAAGGCAGAGCTGTCCCTCTTCGTCTTCGTCCTGCGATGGTGTACAGCAGCTGGGCAACAACTGTGGTCGGTCAGAACATCAAACTGTGCCTACCCTCCATCCCAGCAAGCGTTGCTGCGGACTACTGTATATAGTTGGACATAGTTGGGCTATATACGATTATGATATGATATAAATGAGATATGCATTGTAATACTGCTTGGCGGAAGCTGATGCGGGGGTAGTGAGCCTTTTCATTAGAATAATCAACCAGCCTCGTGTTGGAACTTTTGGTGTTCGATGTTGGGCTGGGCTCAATCCTTCTGTGGGCGGGTACGTGCATGCACTTGGTTCTTTACCAACTATGGACAACCAACTAGCAAGGGCGAGAGAAGGGTTGTTTTTCCCCACCTGTCAGGTGAGGGCTGTTTAATCTTAATGTTAGCTACTTCGCGTCCTCTCCTCCTCCCGCTCGTCGCCTCCTCAACCGCAAGTGTAGGACGGCAGTGTTCCCCGCTGGACCTCAACCACTAGCTCCGGACGGCAGTGTTCCCCGCCGGACCTCAACCGCCAGATATGCCAGATAGAACGGCAGAAAGAATGTCAGAAGATATGCAGAAGATATATGAAGATATACTGTACCAGATAGAATGTCTGACAGAATGTCAGAAGATATGCCTGAAAGAATGTCAGAAAGAGCATCAAAAGATATGCCTGAACGATTTTCAGAAAGAATGTCAGAAGATATGCCAGACATAATGTCAGAAAGACTGTCAAATTTTATGCCAGAAAGAATGTCACAAAAAACTAAACCGCCAGCTCCGGACGGCAGTGGTCCCCGCCGGACCTCAACCACCAGTTCCGGAGGGCGTTCCCCGCAGGACCTCAGCCGCCAGATATTCCAGATAGAACGCCAAAAAGAATATCAGAAGATAGAATGTCAGAAGATATGCCAGGAAGAAAGTCAGAAAGAATATCAGAAGATATGCAAGAAAGAATGTCAGAGCGAATGTCAGAAGAGATGCCAGATTGAAATGTCATGGTGAGGATCACTTCAAGTCAGTGAATTTGACTGAACCAGTGTAACCAGTGAGTAGAGAAGTTGCCTACAAACAAAACATTTCTTGATCTTGTTGCGGGGGTTCAATTTCAGTGAAGATGTCAAATTCGCTGCACTGCTCAGGTTCTTTTTGCGCAGGAGCTGAAAGCAGCGGGCTGGGATGTGAAACGCTAATTGGACGAGCGCCCTTTGAGGTACGCAAGCTGAATGAGATGTTTAGAACTATGTTCATGTGATTGTTTAATTGACATATTTCTCAGATGGTTGATTATTAATTTGTTTACACTATATTAGACTGACATACTGCAAGAACACAGACATTTCTTCAGCTATTATTTGACTCGAAGATGTTGTCAGAGGTGCGAGACAAGTCACAGACTGCTCGGGGGAAGTTGTTTGAATCGGTCCGATTTATGCTCTCTTCCTGTTGAGACCGTCAGCACGTGTCAGTACATGTCAATACACATCTTCCCAGAAAAAATAATTGCCCCTGTCATGTCAGAAGCCTAGAAGATTAGCAGGTGGGGAGGAGGCAAGGTATCCTTTCAAATACCTTGGGAGGAGCTGCGTCTCCTTTGTTTTCATTTTTTGTTTTGTCAGGACGCGACTTTGCCCGATGTTCTTCGCTTGTGGGATTCCTTCATTGCGGACCCCAACAGATATGCGTCGGTGTCTTAGAGCAGGACCGAGTCCAGCTGTCACGAGACCGGACATAGCGACCTTGCTCAGCTTCCCGACTTCCCGTCGCCGGCAACAAAAATGATGACTTTTGGCAGAATCAGGCCTTGATCACAAGTCAGAATCATTGGGTATGCCGGTATACCCGACGTATTCCTGATAGAAACAATAAAGTGAATCCTCGAAATGTAGAGAAGTCCTGATCCTATCTATCTCAAACCAACTGGGGTACCAAAGAGTTGCAGTTGCACTTGGTACTTTTGCCGCTTGATCAAATGACTGAGATCCCACATGAATCCTCAACTCAAACCCCCTTTGCAATGTAGGCTTTGAAGCAGGATATTCTCAGATTCCCAGAACTTGAACATACAGACATAATACATGTCCTCGAATGATTAGATGATTAGTTAATATATTCTATAGGTGAACATATTGAGAGTCCTGTCACAATCCTTTTGACCGCTCGACCACCCCAATAGGGCGGACAAGAACCCTCGCGACCTGAGCTCCACCTGTTTCTTGCGACCTCAGCTTTGTGGTCCACACCTGTGTGGCGGTGATCCTGGGCAAGCGCGAAGCACTGCTGGCCACCGACAAGCAGTTCTCCTTAGCCGAGGCGAATCGGGTCGATCATGTTGTTAACGGCAGTTCTCCTTGCGTACGGAATCACTTGTGTAGCCCCAAAGGAATTCATGTTGCATGATGGGCGATATACCTGGATCCTCCTTTCGGCGGAAAAAAGTGCCGGACCTCAATCCGGCAAATTTTTCCGCCGGATTCCGAAAAAAACGCCGGAGACCTGAAAAAACATCCGGATCCAAGATTCTGAAAAACAGAGATGATAAAAGGTTGGATCATACACAAGGAAATTGCCTTTGCGCCGCGAGTAGTTTTTCTGGAGCACACTCGAACCTTCCCGTTCCCATTGCCCTCGCCCATCTTCCGAATGGCCTAAGAGCAGAACCATCACAAAATATAAGCATTTTGTGCCCAAGCAAAGACTTCCAAGAAGAAACCAATGAGCATGTGGCAATGAACTCATCTTTCTCTGCAACCCTGTCTCTAAAGTGTTTGTTTACAAAGTGGGTGGGTTGCTCTCCATGATTCTTATGCTTCTCAATGTTTCTTTAAAGCTTGCCTCAGGACGGCCCCGCAATAAAGTAGCAGAACTCATGGTTCCTGTCAAAACTCTTCTCTGAAAAACTGTTCAAAGTCAAAGCCTGCAGAAGACTCAGTCCCAAAAAATACGTCGGAATTACGGGAAATTACGCCGGAGTTACGGGAAATTACGCCGGAATTACGGCAAATTACGCCGGAGTTACGACGTGCCATTTTTTGACAACTCTCTGCAAAACATTGAGATTCTGAACAACACATGTTCCACAGCCCAAAACTTGTCCGGTGGGCTCTGCAAACCTGCGCAACTAAAACTATATCCCAGCGCCCCGACATCCTGAAACAATGGGAGTACATTTTTGCCTATGCTCTTTCAGCTTAGGTACGCCCACTTGGGTCTTTCAACAGGTGCATCGCACCGTACCGGCTTCATCCGATTTCATTTAGAAGATCACCTAAACGGATCTGATTGATCCAGTGTGAACCATGCTGAAACCGGTGGAATGAGAAAACAGCGGAACAGGCAAACGAGCACACTTTGCAAACAAAATCACTGCATCAGTAGTGGGTTTACCTTCAAAGAAATGCAAACCACAAAGAATGCAAAGCCTTGAGAATCCACATAACGTGACTTGGAAAAAGTGCCGGACCAAATCCAGAAAAACGCCGGAGTTGGAAGTCCGGCGCCGGACCCTGTAAAAGTGCCGGACTGAAGATCTAGGTATTCACTGAACTCCAGACTCCAGACAACGACAAAGAATCGGATTTCTGATCTAGGTGCCAGCGATTTTTCTAAAGCCTGACCTTGTGGCATGTAGATGCATGAGATGGCATTTTCGTCTCAAAACATCAGATCTGCACCCCCTCAAAAAAACCGATCTCCTTTCCAGCTTCGGTGTGATCTGCCCAGTCCAGACCGGTCGACCGTGGTGTTTCCCCACGCTCGGTCGCTGTCGCTCAGATCATGCAAGCGGGTCCTCGCGGCACGGACTTCGACGAGCTCTTGAGACGGGCGCGGACGACTTCGGCGCGGCCGGTTGGGGCGCCGGTTTGGAGGAACTAGATGTCAAGGCCCCTCTTTTCGGTATGCGTCACGGTAGGTGTTTGGCAAATAGGGTCCTTCTCTACTGGTATTTGCAATTAAGTTGCAGAATGTACCATCTAGATGGTGCAGGATTTGCTCATGAACGGTTTTAACTACCCAACGACAGCAACAACATTAAATCTGAGGGTGAGGGTTCTACGGTCGTGCGTCAATTCCAAAACAATTCTCAAGCTAAGCGCATTCTTCTGGATGTTCAAAAGGGAACAGAGTGTCGCATAGGGACCGCAGAACTGCCAAGAATATGTTGAAGTGCTTGTTATGGGCAGTTTATTCTTATTTGAAGTAAGAACCCCATAGCTTATCGCATGCTAGCGCTATTTGTGGAAAACCATAGAAACAACAAAAACTCTCCTATGCTATATCCTATAAGTTCAACTGGGTATAGCACTTGACCCACAATGAGTCCCTGTACACCTGGCACATCCGAGAGCACCTCCACATCCGTTCCGGGTGCGCGCGACCGCGCGACCGGAGGCGAATGCCATTTGCGCCTTTGAGCGCCGTGGCGACCAGGAACCCATCTTCCCACCCAGGAGGTGCGCTTCCGGAGAGAGATGCAGCGAAGTTCGAGAAAGAAAGGATGTCTGGGAGAGTGGTTCAGAGAATCGTTTGGACATCCTCTATTTTGCGCCGTTCCATGCTTTTTTGATTTTTTTTGCTCTTTATAATTGTTTGTCACCCCAAACAACTTCACCCACGTGGGTTTAGACCCTTGAATTGAACTTCAGGGACAAATCTCAAATTCCGCTCTGAGAACGCATGTGGGTCATGAAGGTGTTTGGCATGGCAGTGGCAGTTAACCTTTTTGGACCACAAACATGGCTGTGGCTCAAAAAAGGACGGTGTTCGCTTGTTTTGCCTTGTTTTGCATCAGCACTTTGGCCCGAATGGACCACTTCGAGGCTCCAAGTGATGGACGACCTCAACGAATGGGTTTGGTGCATAGTCCGGGATTTGGGCGCTGAAACTGTTTTGGCACGTACCGTGAGGCTCTTTCAGAACCGGCGCATACGGTCATACGGTTCATTTGTCCGTTGTTTGGTGATTGAATCTATCAGGCTCTGAGTCCAGAGAGCCTCAGATTGGGCAACCCTCGAAGTCCTTTCATCCTTGGGCAAAAGCCTTTTCTGTAGCTTAGGCCCAGACGGCTGCTGAGAGAGCATCTGAGGCCAGAAGAACGGAAAGGGGGTTCCCAGACGGGTCCGGTCGAGATGGTGGACTTGGTCCAAACAATTCTTGTTTATATACATTTGTTTTTTGGAGCTGGGGATATCCCTGGTTGTCTCTTGACTTCTGGGTTGATGGGTTTTGATGGGTCTTGTAAATGTGGTCAGGGGTCATTGCCAGGGAGGGTTCCCTGTTTGAGCTGCAATATAACTTAGCTCACTAAAATTGAACTCTAAGGCTGCGTCTAATCAGATGCGACAAGGGGGTTCTTCCATTTGTTGTTGATGTTTTTGTGGGCGTGGAGGTTGGAGGTTGGATGAGTTCGTCTGCCTGAGTCCAGATCCAGTAGGAGGTCCATGGAGGTCCCCTACTCTGGTCGCACCAATGCTGTTCTCATATCCTCCAGTCATATGGAGCTTCTGTGGCTTGTGCACCAGATCAATCAGGGTGGGCTTGAGGGAATAAAGATGATTGATTTTGTTGTTTCAAAAGCACGGCTTCGTGGAACCTCATCTATATAAATGAGCCATGTTTTTTTTGGTCTTCGCTTTTGTGTTTTATGGTGCAACTCAACTCTTGCGTTTTTTCTGTGCTGTGCTTTTGAACACTGTCTATGAACACAAAAACAAAACAGTCCAATTGCCAGAAATCAAATGAAAACAGGTCAGTCATTGATTTCCCCGTTTCGCCCGGTTTCCGCTGTGCTCCGAGGCGGCGGCGGTGGCCAGTGAGGTGGGTGCGGAAGTCTCCAAAAACTTCCAGGCGCAGAAGTGCGTGCGAAATGGTGGGGATTTAGTGGAATTTGGACCTGTTTGGGCCAAGTTCAGCGGGACAATTTGCGGTTCGACCAAGGGAGACCGGGAAAAGAAGAATCCGCCAATCCGCCATCTCTGTTAGGGGCATCAACCAAGGTGCAACAATGAAACCCCGAGGTTTAATCTGCCGATTCGGAGGCTTGGGACGACGAAACTGGTCAATTTGTTGAACTGGGCAGTAGTTTGGATTTGGAGGAGTTTGAGCGAGTCCAAAGTTCATTTGTGGGTTGTTTTTGAGAAAAGGGGCTGCCATGTGGCACTGGGGGCTGGCTGTAACTTCAACAACAACCACATACAGGTAATGGCTGTTATGGCCCGCGGATGCAGATCGGATTCGCTATCCTGACAAATATTGCAGCCACGAAAGATGGATGTGTATTATAAATGCACACGGGCACCCCAAGGGGAGGTCTCCCTCTTTTGAATTACTGTACACGCCCAAATCATCATTTGTTGTTGAACCTGAGTTAAGGGCGATTCCGGGCAGTGTACGGGTGTGCCAGGCAGTGCAAGTCATGTAGTATGTGTGTGGTGGTGGTTCATAGTTCATAGTTCATAATGTTTCATAAGAGCCTCACTGTTTAGTTGAGCACATCTCACAGAAGCAAGACAGAACCACACCCCGTCATGTCCACGGATCCCATCCATTCTGAAATGAAGGTGTCAACACGGCAATCACCGCGAGCCACTGCTCGAGCGGTGCAAAGACACACCGTTCGAGCGGCGCTCGCTTCAGGAGAAGATCGCGCCGGTGGTCCGGGAGCGCGCCGGGCAGGCCTCTGAGATCGTGCAGGACACAGATTCGGAGTGATTTGTAGCAGAGGCTGAGGTTAAAGGTGCGTCAGGGGTGTTTTGAGGGGAGAGCAGATGGCTCAATTTAACATGTTTGCTGCTTTGTGACCATTCCTGTTTTGGAATCTGGTATTTCCCCACTGTCCCGTCCCACCGCCTTCTCCTCTTCCTCCGCCTCCTGCTCCGTCTCTGATCCTCAGTGGGCACCGCCGGACCTCGACAGATAGAGTGCAAGATAGAATGCCAGATTTTTCTCCAGATAGAATGCCGGAGGTTTTGCCAAAAACAGACTTTATGTCAGATAGATTCAGATAGAATAATAGAATACTAGATTGTATGCTAGAAAGAATGCCAGAGTTCTTGCCAGATAGAGTGCTAGCATATATGCCTGCCAGAATATATGCCAGATAGAATGGCAGGATACATTTGCAAGATAGACACTTTCTTCGATGGCAGAACAAATGCCGGAATACATGTCAGAGTACGTTACCAGGACCGAAGTTGGGCCATATGTCACAGCACATGTTAGACCTCACGACAGGAAAAATGTCAGAACACATGCCAAACAGGGACACGGTCCAGAACATTTCCCAGCCTTGTTGATAGACGATCAATCCAGACTTAATGCCGTAGGAAGCGTCAGAACATTGCGTCAATCCGCACGTCCGCCGGTCAATACATGTGCCCTGCCTTCGGCCAAATCGCATCCCAGGGTGGGGATCGCTGGAAGTCAAATAATTGTTGTGCTAAGGGAACATGTTCTATGTTTTCATCCTTTAGCGTGTGCTCGCTGTTCTGCTCAAAGGAAAAAGTGTGACAGAGGGGGTCCTGGTTATGGCTTGCATCAACCCAAGGCATGCAGACACTTCATGTTTTTAAACAACTGATCTCAAAATGCTGGATGCCCTGAATTTTGGAATGCTTGGAATGTTTCCATCTTATTTGAAACGTTGGATCATGGGTTCACCATGAGACCGTGTTCTTCTCGCAGGACAAGGCCCAAGCTCTTCAAAGTTGGCTTCATGAGACAGCACCCGCGCGAAAGGAAGCCTTCGAGCAGGCCAAGGGTTTCTCGCATGACTCGGGTGGTGGAACTGGACGAATTGGAGAGAACACATCAAATCAAACTGCATCTATACCAGATCCACTACTTGCTCACAATGGGTGGCGCAACCACTTGACACATCCCCAACCCTTTGAGAGGGTATGTGGATCCTTCGGAAAAATTCTGAGTTCTGCTGAATTGTGGGGTAAGTCGCCAGGACAAATAAAATTGGATCCCTACCCTACCACAAATTTGACGACCACATACAATCGTTCTTTAGCAGCGATGGTGTTTCAGTTGGATTGAATGTTCTAGTTTCCTTTTATTTTATGTAGTTGTTTTTTTTGGTGGTTTCTCCTGGAAGAAGAGGGACTCCATCCAAACAACAATTGCAGGTGATTTCCCACCGTTGGATCCTTGATCTATGTGGAGATTACGCGGTTGGGAGTTCAAGGCTCAAAGGTAGCCTGCTACTCAAGATGTTGTCCTTGCGCCGATGTCTTCCTCCTGTACCAAACCTTGTGGCTTGGACGTGTTGGCTGAAGACTTGCATTTGTCAAGGCATTCCCTCATGTTTCCATGGCCGCTGTAGCTTCAAAACCATACCACCTTGCTTCGCCTATGCGCCACATTTCTTGCCGGATTTGTCGGAGGTTGGGCCCGAGGAAAGCACGGATCGTGTTCATTATTGGCTGCCGTTTCTGATGTGCGGGCCGATCTTCATGACTTTGCTCTGCGAGTTGGTCCGAAGAAGCTTCTTGAGGATGACCACGCGGAGTTGGGCTTGTTTGCCGCAGAGCAAATCAGGCGATGACGATGCTGGGGGCAAGATGCAAATGGGCAGACAACGTTTTCTGTTCGTTTTTTTGCTGTACCATATCTTTTGCGTGAGCCTTGTGACGGTTGCCTTGTGCAATGATTGGGCCACCACCAGCGGTGGAGGCAGCTTTTCGTGGGAGCTATGGGCTATTTGGCAGCACGTTTGCCTGTGGATGTTGTTCTTGCAGAATTTGCTCCGGTGCCTTAGGGAAGGCGAAGGTGCCCTGCATCGCAGCACCATTTGCAAAGTACTGCAGTACACGGCTCCTTTGGCCAGCGAGTTGGCAGATACCTTGAAGGATTGGATTGTGACGGGAATTTGTTTGTTGGCCGACCCCACTCTACTCGGCGTTGTATGTGGTGGTGTCATTGTTGCTGCAGACGTGCTGGCCCGATTGACTTGGGAGCCGCCGGACAGATTTCCCTTCAGAATTATGAATAATGTTCGGATTTTTCCGCCTTTGACGGTTTTGCCGCTGGGGTTTATGTTTGCTTATTGCTTTGGTGCTGTGTCATTTCTGATGATCCCCAGCCAGTGGATAGAATCGGTTGCAAGAGTTCCTCTATTTTACACACTTTGCTTTGGCCTGTTGCTTCTCATAGTCGAAATTCATCCTGTTCTGATGGTCAGTGCATTGTGGTCGCAAGTTTTATTAATCATTTGTTTGAAGCAGGGTGACTCCTTTGGATTTGGCTCGCTCTTTGCAGCCATGTTCAACATCATTTCAGATGGTGGTTGCCTTTGCGTGCTTTCCATCTACATGATCCTCCTTTCACACATTCTGGTAGTTTCCAATCCAGACACCTTCTTGGAGATTCGAAAAACCTACCGCGGCATTTTGTCATTGCCCAAAGCGGCTCCCTTGACCCTGAGCGGTCTTTCTTTGTATGACCGAGCGTCCGACATGGCTTCTGCCCTTGCCACAGACTTTTGCAGCACTGCTCGATTGATGATCGCCTGGGCGGAGGATCTGCCACAAGGGTTCATAGGGCTTTTGCTGGTTTTATCACAAACGCAGGAAAATGGAAGAGTTGGGTTGGCGGGGCTCTCTGCCCTAATCAGTTTCGTGAAAGGTATTGGGATACCCATCGGACAAGGCATGCTGTTGGCCAGCAAAGAGAGAAAAGTGGAGGAAGGGTTGAAGCAGATGGACCTGTTTCAGTTTGTGGATAAGAATTTTGACGGACAAGAGTTGCTATCGACAGTTTCTATTGAGAAAGAGCTTCACAGTGTCATGCAATCTCTAGAAGAAAGGGTAGCGGTTTTGCAGGAGGCCTTGAATAATGCAGACAGAGAGATAGAAGTGGCGCACGGAGATGCTAAACAACGTCTACGTCTTCGTGACGAACGGAGTACTACTCAAGAGCTCCTACAAGGAGTTCAGTCACACCTTCACAGCGAACGGGACAAGCATGTGACTACACTGGCCCAGTTCAGGGAACGCTTTCGTGCAGATTTCAAAGGTGCCATTGAAGCGAGGAATGAGGCGATGTGTCAGAGGTTCAGCATCAACAAAGAAGTCCGTTTGTACGATTCCATCTTAACAAGAATGGAAGCCTGGCCCAGCAACTCTGATGTGACCCATGGCTTTGTGATGGACATTGAGGAACTGCTGCGCCAACCTGGAGTCTCGCAGCGGCCTTGACGCAGCAGCGATCAACAACAAGTGGAAAATGAACACGGACTGTCGAGTCACATCTAAAAGAACTTGCTGAGTTGTTGGGCCCCCTTTATAATCCTTTATCAAAATGAGCCCATTCCAAAACAGGAGAACATTTTGAGAGGATCGCCATGGGCCTCAACCTAAATTTGGAAAACAGTTGGTGAACTCAAAGGGAATCTTGCATCTGAAATCATGTGGGTTTATGGCCCCTACAGTCAAATCCTTGCTTCGTTTGCAGTTGCGACTTCTCTTGGGGTACTTCGGTGGCATCATGTTTGGACAAACAAAGTGCCCTCCCAGATTCCAACGTAGACCCTGGTGTACCCTTAGAATCAACAATGTAGACTGTAGACTCAATTTATTGGAGATGTCAATACAAGCGGGTACCCAGTGAACATCAGTGAACCATTGAACACTAATCAGATCT
Source organism: Durusdinium trenchii (assembly GCA_963970005.1). Lineage (NCBI taxonomy): Eukaryota > Dinophyceae > Suessiales > Symbiodiniaceae > Durusdinium > Durusdinium trenchii. The sequence goes on from CAXAMN010023572.1 coordinate 527,949, forward strand.
TTTGATTTAATTGATTGATGGAAGCTGGGAGATATATTGTTGTTCAATGTCGATCTCTCCCAGCCTGAACCATCCGCGCTTCTTGAGCTTCCCTCGAATCTTGAGAGGCACAGACGCAGTTGTCTTCGTGCGACACCGAGTCCAGCTACTACAGTATTTGAGGACGTGGTTCAAAATAGGGCACAGACTTGAGCTTACTCCCCGCCAAATATTCAAAATATTGCAAAATCACAAGTCCAACATCTAAACATAATTTGGAGGATCCAGGTATTTCTTTGGTTTCTTTTCATGTTCCAAGTGCCTGCATCATGTCTTTCCGAACGTCCAGTTCTTTGCACAATGTCGGATATTTTTTGTTGTTGCTGCTACGACCCCTAAATGGAAGGTGTAGTGGGAATTACCACCATGAAGGGCACCTTGTAGAGTATTTGGCCATATGTTTATATATAATATATATATATATATCTATTATATATGTTCAATTCGGTGACCGCCCTTGTCCGTTGTCTTAGAAGATGGAATTGGTAGCTACAATGTGCCTGCAAGACTGGCTTGGCACAAGATCACTGTTGGAACAGTTCCAACGGGATTGCTTCCAGGTTGCTCGTTCTTTGCCCACTTGGGGTCTATTTCAGACCAGGTGAGTAGGTGAGTGAAGAAGGGACCGTGTTTGCTCACTTGAACTGAAATCCTGCATCGCCAAGAATGAAGAACAATACTATGATATGGCACTGGTTCTCAGACGACTAGCTCTTTTTGATACAAAAATAAACAGCAGAAATGGCAAAAGACCAGAAATGGGTGTCCGGTCTATACTTCAGTATTCTATTATGGTACTCTTCTAGGTTCAGAACCCGCTGTCCGTCACGTTTTGGTGCTGAGGTTTTGGCAGTCCGTCCGCACCAAGGGCCAGCAGTGGCGACCTCAGATGCCCAAGACGCCTTTCGCAGTTGATAAGCATGTGCCGGGTTGTCCCTCTTCGGGTGGCATTGGATTCTGATATTTGAGTGACCCCTCTTCAAGCACCCCCAATGTAGGTCTGTATGACAGTCCCATCGGTCGTGTTGGCGATATGGATCTTCCTGTTGGGTGCCCGCCGTGACTGGCCTGGGCGGAACGGTTGCCTCCGAAGGGTGCCTCCGTCTGCGTGTCGGATCGTCGGATCCCCTTGGGAAACCAACGCCACCCAGAACCATTGCTCCACAGTGCCCTAGTCTGTACCTCTTTTTAGTGGGATCAATTCAGAATTCATGGTCGTGTTTGCGTGAATCTACACCAACCCATATGTTTTCTGTTCAACTAGGAACTAAGAAGCTACTAGCAGCAAAGGGCATCACTAGTAGTAGCTCCTCTCTCCTAGTAACAAGGCATCGCTACTAACAAGAGAGTAACAAGAAGCTACAAGATGTCACCGGAACCTGGTCATGTCCGACCGGAACCTGCAGGTTCGCCGCCGAGGCCGCCGGCTCCGAGACGGCGGGCCAGCTCAGAGACGTAACGGCTCGCCCTCTGTGCCTGTAAGTTGTAGTCTAGAAGCGGGAGAGTATCTTTGTGGCTTCGGTTTCTCTAGCCAGTTCTGGTGTCCAGATGGTGGTTTGAGGGCTGTGAACAGCTGGATTTATCATTGGGATTCGCACAGGGCGTATGGCCATGACTCAAACATTTCCAGGATGGCTGAGACCAGTCTAGTAGAGAAAGTGTAGCGTACTCTAGCAGTCTAGCTGGTGACAATGTGTTTGCTGGTCCACTGCCTTTCTTGGGGCTCTGGGCTTTACCCGATGCATGTTTGCAGTTGGTTAGAGAGAGAGAGAGAGCAGAGAGGTACCAATTTGGCGAATCGTAAATGATGTGAATGTGTGTGTGTGAGTGGATTGTTTCTCCAATCTAGAAGCCTCACCTTTCCGAAGAAACCTGTCCTTGAAACCACAACTACCCGGACTGACGAACACGTCGCATGCAAGTGGATTGTTTCCCAAATGGCCTTGAAGGGAAGACCATTTGCAACCCACTTCCAACCGCCTTTCAGAGTGTACCGAAGTGGACGGCCTTCCGATCTTCTGGTTGGTCTCGGAGATGTCAAACGCTCCGACCAGCGCTGTCCGACCAAGCGCCCACAAAGGCGAACACTGCAGCTGCCAGGTGGGAAATCCATCGGTGGCAGACATTTGCAGTGCTCCAGCTGGAAGGTATGTGAACATTCCAACCTGAGGTGAGTTTACAGCACATCTATATAATATAGTGTTATATATAAGTGTTCTCCAACAGTTCCAACATGTTCCAACCCTCATGTTTTTGAGTTCTCTGAGCTGCCCCGAAAGAAGAACAACGCTGGGTACAGAATACATGCAAAGTACACAGTTAGCTAGTCGATATCGATGCGTTGACCTTGAAGAGGTGGGTCAAATGTCTTGCGTCGAGCGTTTCTCGTTGTTTGGCCGCGAGGAGTCGCAGAGTTAACCACAAGGAATTGCAGAACACCTCGTCACATTGTTGTTGCATTTACTCCCTAGAACTCTTGGCGGACATGTGACATGATTATTTGTATTCTTAAGGTACGTTATGTTCATATGGCCCTCATGATGTCATGCCAAGGATACTGTTCAGGCTCTACCTTTCTGAGCCATTCTGTATCCTTTCTGAATAGCTTCCATCCACTCAGTCTATAGACCAGAGTCTAGAATCCCCTGCAGGCTGCTGGGTGTCCCAGCATCCCAGGCTATCTCTTGACTTTGATGGGTTTTGACGGGCTTTGTACATGTATACATGGGTGTGTATTCTGGGTGTGTACATGGGTGGCCCAAAAAGTAGATGATGCTAGATGATGGTAGATGGGTCTGTCCTTCTTCCAGGAGGTCTTTGAGAGGTTTTCCCTAGATTAATACACACCTTCATGTTTCCAAGGTCCGGACTTGCTCCATCCGCCAGGCTGTCCTCTGCTGCCGAGTCGGCGAGCGGCTTCTGGGTCCGGTCACGAAGAGAGAGTCCCATGACCCACGGAAATTCATTGGAGGACGAGTCAACATGAGAGTGTCTATTTGGTTCAATTCAGTTGGAATTGCCATGAATTGTTGTTGTTGTTGCTGGTGTTGCTGGTGTTGCTGTTGTTGCTGTTGCTGTTGCTGTTGCTGCTGTTGCTGTTGTTGTTGTTGTTGTTTTTTTGTTTTGGTTTTTGTTTTTGTTGTTTTTTCCGTTTGGTGGAAAGACCTATCAGGAGCATGTGGGCGGCCCCATGTTGAGACATGTTTATGCACACCCGTGATGACGACCACTTGCACTGCTCAAAGCCCTTGACTTGAAATTTTATCAAGCTAATTGCTGATACACGAGGCCTTTGAACCCTTGGTCCTAGATTCCTAGATCCGAATGGTCAGGGACAAGACATTTGTGAACATTCTTGATGAGAGCACCCACGACGAAGCTGGACAACCATCCTTACCACTTATTGGCTTTCCCATCCATTGTGGTCCATGATGTTTGAGCTTTTCCGACCAACCCAACCCTCGATCCATCCATCAAAACAAACATTGTAGAGGTTCTGAGCATGTTGACAGGATCCTCAACCCACCTCACCTAAGAAGGATCCGCCCTCCCCTTGACATGGCTCGACGTCGGCTTCGCTGGTCGCTGCTGGCGGTGTCGCTGTTGGTATTCGACAGTGGGCGGCACAGTGGGCAGCTGGGTGTGGCCATCACATGGCCATGGAATGCAGAGGAGCAGCGGCTGGAGAAGGAGAAGCTCAGACTGTTGGGATGTGAATTGCTCAGACCACATCAAAAAAGAATGGTGATTCAGGTTTTAATTGCCGTGTGAACGCAGCTTTTTGTTACCCTATTAGGACACGATTTTGGGTGGAGGCCATCACTAGGTTGGAGGCCATCGCTAGTAAGAAGAAGCTACCGAGGGTCTCATGCTCAGGAGGATCTCCTTTTGTTATGACTTGCAGGGCCAAGGGTCACAGCTGTTCTCATGTGTTCAGCCCAGCAGCCTAGCTACCGAATCACCAAGTCCGGGGGATCCCAGGGGGTTCTTGCGGTGGTCAAACATCCCAACGTATGCGGTGTGTATTTCAATAGGGAGATCTCCAACCAATATGGGTTTCGGAGGGTTTTGGTCTATTTTCCTTCCTCCAAGGGTCTTTGGGAGGCCTTCCTAATTTAAGGCACGTCCATATAATTCTGCTGAATCTCAAGCAGTACCAGAAGGTCCTCTCGGGTTCCCTCAGTTCCCTCCATCCTGAGCCTTCTACCATCTTCTCCCCGCATCATCCTACATCAATGGCTCCGTCTGAGGAAGGAGATCGAGGCAAAGCGGATCGCAGCAGAGGAGAGGGAGAAAGAAAAGCAGAGGAGACCCGGAGAACGGATTGTTTTACATGCACATCAATCAAATCAATGCAATGTCACCAACACAAAATGGCCCCTCTTCGTAGGGGCCGGCTTTTTTCTTTGCTTTTGTGTAGAATTGCCAAGATAAATTTGAGCGAAGTGGCACGAGGGCTGAAAAAATGGCGCAGCCTGGGTGGGTATCAAACAAGAACAAATTGTACGGTAAGAATGAAAAGAATAGGTTGACTGTTGTTGCTTTCGTGTTGGGGAGCCAAATCCAACGGAAGGTCTTGCAAGAGTCTTGCTATCACCTGGTGCAAAAACCCAGGAAAAAGGACGAAGAAGAAGCCATGAAGCGGCAACAGGCATTGGAGGAACAGGAGCGAAAGCGGAAGCTGAAAGAGCTCGCAGAAGTTGAGATCGAAGCGGTTAAGAAGGCCAGGCTCACTTGGGGGGTAGACTTCAGACATGTTCGATCTTGATCAACATGCAAGAGGGTTGCTGGGACGTCGAATCCATTTGTCAAGAATTTCATGGAAACTCATATATTATCATTTACAGGGTTTGGAAATTTGGAAAGTTGTTGGCGCAACTCAAAAAACAAAATAGCAGGAACAGCCGCGCCATGTATCTCCTTTTTCTCGCTATTTGGCCGTCATAGATGGCGCAACTGGTCTTTGGGGTGCAGAAAGTTAAAATTATGCGGGATGTTTGTGCGGTTTGGGGCCTATAGATGGCCCAATGGCCAAGTTCTGTACATGTCTGATTCCTTTTGCTTTCCTTTTGAATCCTACTGATGTCCTTTTGATTCCTTTTATTTTCCTTTTGATTTCCTTTTAATTGCGATGTCCTTTTGATTTCCGTTTACAGTAATTTCCTTTCGATTTCTTTTTGATATCCGTTTGTCCTTTTAATTTATTTTTGATGTCCTTTTGAATCCTATTAATGTCCTTTTGATTCCTTTTGATTTCCTCTTACGGAGGCCCAAACGATGGCGCGGTCCCAATCTCCGCTATTTTCTTCAAAATAGGGCGCAGAATCATGGAGAACCTTCCTTTTTTTAGCCACGGGGCGCATAGATGGCGCAACACACCTGAATGCCCCTGATACCTAAACCTGGCGCAATTAAAACAATCACCTCATCAATTTTTCATCGGAGTAATACATTTAAGAGTCAAGAGGGAAGGCAGTTTCAGTTTAAAGATTTAGATCCATTTCACCCAGTTTGCACTACGGCACCTATGTTGTTTTAAGGACTATAAAAAAAAGGATCAAAAAGCGGTATAGGTTCCAACTATACTTGATTTTTCTTTGTGTCCGTGGACACTTGGATGCACCGGAATAGATGTGAACATGTTGCTTGTATATAACCCACTGGAGATAGGCACCCCGATCCACCCGGTCGCTGGACATCGCTCTTGCCGCTCTTGTTTGGGCGGAGCAGAGTCCAGCAAGAGCACGGTGCTGCCACAGTGCTCCGAGACACGGTGCTGAGAGAGCACACGGTGCTGCGAGATCACATGGTGCTGTGAGAGCACACGGTGCTGTGAGAGCATGCTCCTTGCAACCTACTGGCCCTATAATGGATCAGATGCACTTGTGTCTAATGGATGAGGCACGCGCCAGAACTAGAACTTGATGATCTCCCAGAACAATCGCCAACTTCCCTCCCTGCTAGCACACATTCGAGGCTCGTCAGGCGGCGCGGAGGCCTTTGAATTCCTTCGAGGAGCGACGTGTCCGACGCCAGGCGTGGCGGGGCGGGGTACGGTGGGACCGGGAACTGTGGCGTGGTCGACAGGTGTGAAGAAAGATGTTGGAACCCGATTTTCATGATTGTTGGTTGATGTTGGTTGTAGGAAATGAGGGCCGGAAATTAATTTTGTATTGGTCAGTCGTTGCATGGCCATGTGACATGAACCCGATCGTGGTCATGTTTAGTTCTACATGTCCAAATGATGTTTCTTTGAATTCCATGAGATGTGGCCCTTCAGGCACGCTCTGAGTTCGCGGGTGGTGGCGGGCTTCAGTTGGGTCAACAAGATGACTGGGCAAAACCGCTGAAACCGGAGGTCAAAACACAACTGGATCCTTGGATGCAGCCCTGCGGGGATGTGGGGCCCTGCGGCCCGACTGCAAGGTGCAATCGAGAATACAAGAGGTGTTTGTCGCAGTGCACAGAGAAGAAAAACTGACTTTTGGAATTATTCCCGTCCATTTTGGTACAAACACTGCGTGGTGAAACACTTGAGTGAGTGCCCGTCCACAGAAGTATAGATTGTATGTGTTTTTTCCAAGTGCCTAGGACCATTGTGAGCCCCCCTCTGGATTAAAAACATTTTTTGTATTTTGGTCGAAACACTGAGTGTTGTTGTCGCAGTTTATACCTATTGCAACTCACGAACCGCCTGACGCATCGCGCCTGGTGCATCGAGGATGACGCGGTGCGCTTCTTCAGCGAGACCATGTTCACCCCGGCTGCATTGATCGGCTCTGCGGCCCTGGGGTGCCTTGGCCCGGCAAACGGCCCTGGAGGAGAGACCACTCTATGTTCCTTCTTCCAGGGTCCGCATGGGAGCTGTCCCTATTTCAACACACACCCTTATGGTGACGAATCCCAGGGGCTCCATTCTTATTTGGTTTCCAGAACTGCCTTTTCCCTTCAGCCGCAGGGATGTGAATCGGTAAACCGAGGGTCGCCACAGAGGATGTTGTACAATTTCATCCCTGAACGGCGACCGGGAGTTCATGTTGTGCTCCGATTGCCCGTTTTGTATTTTGATTAATGATTCTGCGATGACGGATGCTGAAATTCCGACATTGTGAATTGCGCGATCAGTTCATTCCAAGCAACAAAGCAACAACTTCCACCAAGACCGGTCGGAAGAAAGAACAACACCCCAGCCTCCAGATGGCCGAAGTTCTCACAAGGCTTCTCTTCATGCCTCCGGCAAAATTCTCCTTCTCGGACCAAACGCAGCAGCCCTACAAGGTGCGATTCTAGTTGATCTTGTTTTTCGGCCTTGAAGTGAGGTAAGGATGGCAAGGATGGTGAAAGTGCAGTTAGCGGAGCAAGTGTATGGCAAGGTGAGAATCAAGGCCTTGATGATAGGGGTGAACTGGACTTCAGATGATCTGGGTAAATTCCTGTAAATTCCATAGATGAAACATGAACTTCAGGGTTTGGCTGGCTCGAATAGGCCATTGAGATAGTGGGTGCTTCAGGCTATCACGACTCCTCGTTGTTCCGTCGTGGGAACCCATCCGCCAGGTCTTTCAGTTCTTGTATCGTGTGCCTTGGACCTTTAGTTCCGGCGTTGTTTCTATGTTCCCTGTCCTGTAGATAGGTAGCAACCATCCACATAAGGTGCCTTCAGCTGGGGTAAACTGAACTCGGACACAGCATTCTTGTTTGTATCTACTCGGAGGGTTGTTTGTATTTGCCTGCTGGTACTGTGCGGATCTAGTAACACCTTTGTGCCAGATCCGCCAAAACGCCAGCAGGACAGCCGATACATCCTGATACATCCTGATACATCATTTCATCAAATTATACACACATTTAAAAAGCCGTTTACTTCCAGGATTCAATTGTTTGTCCCCCACATGATTGGTCAAGCTTGAGCTATCCTCCTGGCCATTCATTTGTCGACCCAGAGTTGCTGTACAGTGGCTGGCTGTACTTGGATCATCCCATTTGGAGAGGTTTTGGTTCGTGCTTGTTCAACCATGAGATATGTCCTTAATTGATGGACATAGTGACATTAGTTGACTCAACATTTACAATGTTTGTAGCGCTTGATACCCAGCAGCTGAATTGGCTTATCATCAATCACCCCCTGTGGTCTCTTCTTCCCTGCTTTACCAACAAGTAGAGTGAGGCTTCTTACCAGCTATTCAGGATTGACCTCTGTCAGGATTAGTCCCATTTGCTTTCCATTCACAATTGACCGGTCCTCACTAAACCCCGTCTCCATGGAGCAGCTCAGCTCTTGAGCCCTGTGAGATGGAGCTGAGACAGTGAGACCTGTGTCTTGTGGTCTTTGCTGAGGTCTATGTCTTGTTGGCCTCTGCCACGATCTGTCTTGAGCTCACTACGGTCTTGGAGACCTCCAACGCTCACGTGCAACTGCTGGAGCTGGGGCGACAGGGCCTTGCCTTGGAACCCACAGCTATGGAGCCCCGTCATCACCAATGAATGGCATGTCACGCAGCAGCATGTCTAATTTGGTGAAGTAGTGAGGTCTCTCTCAAAATGGGTTACCTGGTAGTGTTCGGGGGGAAGAGCTCACCTTGCATCACGACATTACCATAGTCAGGAACTCGTGTGCAGAACTTTCCAGAGTGGATGACCATGCAGCGGGTTCATTCTTCATAACATGCGCCGTCCAAGCAGTCCAGTCAAGTCCAGCCGGAGCACGAGGATCTCATCATGGCCAATTTAGAGTTCGAGCCTTGGCACATTTCTGGGATGTGTCACATTCTAGTCGGTCTGGAGAAAGGGAAGATGTAGGAAGATTAGAGGCCTATGGAGGGTGCCCTCCCATTGAACTTACCGGCCCGTTGAACTTGCAGGTCTGTCGACTGGAGGCTGACATGGTTGACATAGATGATACACGGAAAGCCAGCAAGCCTAACAAAACTGAGAGACTGAGGTCGTGGCAAATGCTCATTGGTTGGAGATGAATTGTACTGTATGGGCTTGGCAATCATGGAACCATATAGCATTATATAACTGTATGGCCTGACTTGTTCTCACCTTGGAAATCATATGACATGATATGATATGATGACTCTCAATGTTAAAGTTCCCACTCAATTCAGCGCCTGCTGCAGTCAGTATCCATTTTCAACCCTGAAACCCCGAGCTAGAGCAGCGTTTGCGCCTGGGCCGAATGCCTGATTCTTTGATATTCTTTGTATGGCTGGGATCGATGGATCGGATCCACTCGATGGTACTCGACCTTCGACCCGAAAAAAAACCACCCGTTCGTTCCACCAGTTGTTCAGTGGCCTTTTAACCACATGCGGGCAGGTGCATCGAGCATCCATTTGTGGCTGGACATGGATTTGTTTGATGAAACATGGTGGGGCAACACCATCTTTGAGTGGTGTTGGGTGAAGACAGCCCCATGGTAATAGTATGTAAAAGTACGTAACTATCGTAATTAGATTCATGTACAGTAATCCTACGGTCCTACGACCAGACATTTACAGATTTGATATGATTTGATAGAACAGTCCATGATTATGGATCTACGGGATCCTAGTGTGGCATGATGTCCCAAGGCGCTCGTAGAGGTCTTGACCAGATAGGTGGGAAAGCAAACTCTTGCCGGGTTTATGCCACACATGGGTTCGACTTGGAGTGGCAAACGCTAGGAGTGCCAAAGGCTCCCTCAAAAGTCATCCCAATTCTCATGGTGATCGTGGTGAAACCAGGGGTTTGCTCCAGACTCGGAATGCAGTGGCAATAGTTGGGGTCTGATGCAGAACTGCGCGACGAGCGACTGAGGAGTACTTGCTTTGCAGCCTGAGCTTTTTTGGCGGAGTGGTTTGCTTCGTTTCAGCGACCCTTTGTCGGGTTTTAGTGGATTCCTGGCTGAGATGGATGTCTATTGTCAATGGAAACAGTGAGAGTGATGTTGTACACGTGGCCCAGCATGAAAACCAGTCGAAGTGAAGAACCAGAATAAAACAGACACAGACACTGGTTCCTTTCTGAGGTTTCTTGCCGTTTCGGAGATGTTTCGGGGATGTTGCATGGAAAGCACTTCCATTCAGGCATAGTATTGAAAGGTGCCATTCTTCTAGGACATCTTAGGTGGAGATGCTGTTCATCAACTCTATCCATGTTGGACCTGATCCGCTGCTATCCAACGGTGATCCACTAGTTCCATCGGCACCAGATTGACCACTATTTCGACAGACACTCCTGTTGGCACCACATGGGGGCCGTGGATGGCACCACCCGGTTGGTCTTCCTTTCCGGGGCCATGCATGTGCTGCAGAGGTCTGGTGGCCTCCGTTGGCCCAACCTCTGAGTTGGTGAGGTCTTCGGTTATGACCACCAAGCTCGTTTCCTGCCCAGAGAGCCTGAACTGTGCCTGGCGGTGAGTGGCATGATGCAGCTGGGCTAGATGCAGCAGTGGCATGATGTAGCTTCTACAGTAATTGATTCCATTCCATTCCACACTACTGGCCCATGGGCCCATGACCACAAGTGGGAACCCCTCCTGTTGGAATCCAAACCGGTCTTGTGCTGATTTGGGTCTCTTCGAAACGTAAAGATCCGGTCAAGCACAATGGCAGGTCGTGGTAAAGATCCGGTCTCATGTGGTTTGTGTCACACTTGGCCACGGAAGCTCCCATTTGGAAAGCAGTGCATGGAAGCTTCCTTGACAAAAGCATCGTTGCATTCGAGTCATTAGGATGCATCCTACCAACTGCTCTCAGGAATTGTACACCTAGGCGAGAACAACCATGCCTTCGGGACAGGCGAAAAAAAAGCTGAGTAGCTGAGTAATATGGTGCAGTGAAGAAAGAGACCTGGGAGTCTCCAGGCTGAGCAGCTTGTTCTGGTGGCTACACCTGGTGAACATGCGCTTCACCGAGTTTCAGAACTTCGGATCCATGATCTGGAGGCAGCTTCGGGTGTGGCTTTCCGGATGTTCCGTCCCAGTCGGTTTTTGAAGCAGTTGGAAGGTACAAGACAAAACCCACAAAGCCAATTAATCAATGCCGCATCTGTGATGGCTGATTTTGGTAAATCCAAGCCCAAATCATCAGCCATCGCTACCCTCAAATGGGTTCAATCGCCACCCTTCCAGATTTGGATACAGATTTGCTGCACGAATATGCTAGACGAGGGAGTGCTACAGATCCGTTAGCTCTGGTTCATCCAGCTGGAGAGTCGTCCACGACCACGCCCCTTTGGACCTTATGGCGCTGCCCTCCGCCGTCAGCTGCCACGTTCGGTAGGTTCTTTCTCCTGCTGTTGGCACGTTTCCGCAATGGCGAGGCCTGTGTCTTCTGCGCGAGCTCGCTCAAGGGACCGGGAAAGTGAGACATCCGGCTGACCGGGTGATGTTCTTTCACCTAAATGACCCATGCTTTTTTGGAGCCATCTACTGGATTCCCCGGAAATAGGAGTTTGGTTCATTGGTGGGTGTATCTTTTTTTGAGTGCCAGATATCAACCTGGAAATGCACCAGGTTCCAATGTTGCGACATACTCTGAAGCCTGGAAGCATGGACAAGGATGCTCCTTGAGCATACTCCGCAGAGCAAAGCATACTCATACCGGCAACCGAGAAAAGAGTTTGTATACGAGCTAGGCTCAAACATGAGTCAAAGTGACACATGGTCAGTGAGGGGTCATGGGATTTCAAAACGGCATGATTTGCTCAAAAAACAACTTAACACACTCACCAAAAGTAATAACATGACGGGCATGACACATGATCATGCACTGAGATAGTCCTGTGTTTTTCCCAGCAACTCCACAACAAATGTTGACCGACGCAAACATGATCATACGAGATGGAGCTCCCCTATCTTTATCACACATATATATATATATTTCCTTCACCAGGTGGGTCCTACGGGCTACGCTGCGCTCTTCTGGAGCTGTGTGAGCGTGCTGGCAGCAGGCAAGCACCAAGCGGGAAGGCGGTTGGCACGGACGGATTGACAAAGCAATTGAGCTGGCAAAAGGGATCAACGTAGGTATCACACACTTGTCCAATACATGGATCGTACTGTAAGGGATAGAATCCTTATGAAACTGTTGTTTGTCTCTGTTTTTCCGATATTATCCCTCATTCCATAGGCTCATGATCCACTGCACAACATGCATCAAGTGCTTTACAACCCGTTCCGTGTTTTCGATGGGACGCCCTACAGAAACCGGGTTTGCTCGACGCTGGGGCCAGGGGTCTACTGAGTCTAGCAGAACTGGTGTCAAACGTACTACTACCTGGAAGTGCATGACTCACTATCAAGGACATTCATCCTGGTTAACATTCTTTTGTCACTAAACTTCTGCCTCCAGGGGATGTAATGTCCAAGGATCAAGGATCTGATCTGTTCTTTTTCTGGCTTCTTGACTTCTTGACGGTCATCCTGCTTTTGTGTGGGCTTGTCCACGGCAGGCAGAATCTTGATGATGGAATATCTTGGCCCGGTGAGGGTCATTCCAGCGGAGACTGAAAAGGACGGCTGACGGCGGCAAAAAAGGACGCATAGACTCCGTGCTGCCGCAGCCACACTGCCATCGACAGCGCTCTAAGGGATAGAAATTTCATTAGCAACCCCATGCACCCCCAAGGTTCCCGAAAGAGCAGATTAGTGTATCTGAAGATTGAATGATTGACTATACACTGACTCGACGGATGAAAGGAATCCCACACCTCATTTTGCCGATACAGTACCCAGCCTGACTTCCACGGCCTGACCTGTAGCTTCTGTAGCCTCCAAACTCTGAAAGTTCGTTCAAAGTGAAGTTAGTCGAGGCCCGTGCCTCTACGGCCTTCGCGAACATGCAGGAGGCACCGATTTGGAGAGAACTCTTTTCCACAGTCCATTGGTCCCAAGATGGCTGGGCAGTAGAGAGGCAGATAATGCTGGACTTCCAGCCTACAAGCGTAGTGATGTTGCTGGTTGAAACCAGAGGGTGTTTGGTTTCATCAGTCAGTTGTGGATAGTGTGCAGCATTCCAAGCACTTCTATGGCATTGCAGCCCTTGAGGTATGTAGCAGTGGCATGCAAGGACCGCAATACACCTACAACACCTTGGAACATAGAACCTGTTGGACCCTGCTTTGGAGTACCAGTTGTATGGATCCGGAGGGTATTGACATTGGCACCTTATGCAGGATTGTAATTCTTTAGATGAGTTTGGCCCTTTTCGATCATTACTTTAGGGGTTAGGCTTGGAATTTGTTGGGGCTCTTTGGGTTCTATACACAGTCGGCCCCAAAGTGGTTGGAGCTGGCCGGACTCATAGTGGTTGGACCTGGACATCCAGATGTTGGTCACGAATGAAGCAAGCAGTTTGGGAGGCTCCGCGTGAAGCAGGTGAGCCTCGACCCCACAGCTGAGAACAAAAAGCATGTGAGGGAGCGCCATTCGCCTCATGTCTGGAATCTACTAGGTAGGAGGCCATCGCGCCGGATCAGTTGTGTCCGGGATGTTGTTGGTTGTTGTCTTTGTTTTTGTGTTTTGTTTAAGTGCAAGTCTCAGCCCGCCCGGCGCTCGGTGGAGGATGCCGTTTGGTGTCAGGGCCAAATTCTTTCACCTCATAGGCCCATAGACGAATCACACCAATGTAGTAGTATTGATGTAGTGGTTAGTGCCAGGCATTGGGGTTGGTCATGAGTCAGTTTCACTACTCAGATACTACTTAGATCTACTTAGTATGGTGATGGGTCATATGCGCTCTACCTTTTAGATTAGATGTCTCAGCGAGCACTCCCTCTCCGTCATCAACTTCCAAGAAAACTCTAGAGAACAATTGGGATTGGAAAATGATTCCAAACAGTCCACTGGTCCCACAGGCTTAGGGGTTCGAGGTTTGAAACTCCCTTGAGAACTGCATGACGTTCCCAGCAGACTTGGACGTCTCCAGGAGTAGACTCAGTACACACTCACCAACTGCCCAAACGAGTTTGGGGTCTTTGCACGTGATCTCTGAAGCATTCTGAAGCCACATGTGTTGCTCTTCACTTTGCAATGTCCGAGGTGACTTAGTCAACAACAGACTAGACCATTCTCTTGCCTGGACGAATCACGAATCACCAGCAATACCAGCTGTGTTTGATGTTCAACTAACATGTTTGACATTGTTTTACATTAAGTGTTTACATTTGCATGTCCAGACCCGCACCCAATTCATGTCACCGGTGGCTTCCATAAAGGTAAGGATGCACCGCAGGGCGTATGTGGGACAAACGTTCCCAAAGGTCTTGTCCTCGATGTCCACCCTACGGCGGTGACCCGGTACATCGCCATGAGAGAAAGCCACGGTGCGGCCATGGTCTACACATGGCGATGTGGTCAAGTTCATTCAAGCTTGCAGATCCAATTAACATCAATTAACCATGGGGGATACCAGTGATTCACCAGTTTGTCCTTTAGCGAACCCATCACCCACATCACCCACATTGGAGCCACCGATGGAGTCGGAGCAGTCTGAGCCGCTGCTGGACGTCGATCTCTTGAGCGTCAGCCCGAAGATCATCCGCTTTCGTGGGCTGCTCAGCGCTCAGGTGCCGCTTGGTGCCGTCGCTTTTGGGTTCCGGGGTGTCGTCAATAATATGGTTGTTCTGGGTTGTGAAGAAGATTTAAGATGAGCCGAGCTAGCTGTTCATGCCTTGGGGTGCTCTGCTTGCGGGGGTGGGAGAGGTGAGGATAGATTTGTGAGGGTTTTTTGGTGGGCCCAGAATCCTAGTGAATGGAGAATATATTCGCAGTAGAAGCATGGGCCTGCAGAACAGTTGGGGGTTGGTTTGAGAGCAAGCATGGTCGGTAATTATTGTCTTCGTGGGTTGGGGCCTGTTGATAAAAGAGTCCACTGATTGTCAGTGTCATGTGTAGGTTGCACGTTGATTTGCCACAATTGGAAAATGAAGGCCTCCTCATTTTAGGTAGGTTAGTGGTTCAGTTTGTTGTCTCTGTGACTTTCTACCGCAAACTGGTCGGTTTGACTTGCTTTTAGGTTCTTTAGTTGAAGGCAGATGTTGAAGCTTCGGATATAACGGCGCATTGGAGTTCCAAAAGATCAAAGACCGGCGACGTTTCTTTGTGTCAAACCGATCACACGTCTTCTCCAGGAATGTGCACTGATCCGTTTCCTCATGTCAGGCTCTTAGCTTCTGTCCGGCAGATAATAAGTCGTGACACTGTACACCAAGTAGTTTCCCCACACCCAAGAATATCCAGCTGATCCGTTGTCCAACCCCAATGTTGAGGAGTCTTAGTGGTAACCGTTGCTTTGTGGGGTGGGCCAAATGCAATATCCTATCTTGAGCAGGATGTAGACTCATTTGGTTTGTTGGCGATGACGAGTTCTTGTGGCTTTTTCAGGGTATCAAGCCTGAAGAGTTGAGCTATTCGTGTCCACCAGCGGTTTGAGTCGAGCTTGTTGTGCACCTTGGCCATAGCACGGTTGACACACTCCAAATAGGGTCCGGTCATCTGTCTTCAAATATCGTTCCCGGAATGAGTGATCCAAGAAGTGACCAATGATCCAAACCACACTGAAGATTGGTGGATCTCAAACCACAAGGACACCTGGTTTCGACACTTGAACGATTTCATTCGCATCCTGTGGCACTGGCACCACTTGAAATCAAAGATTTGCCAATTCCCCAAGAAAACACTCAAACAGCACCTATGAAACAGCTTCCCTTCCAATTCCCCCACTCAGAAATGGGCGCGCACCCCCATGCCACCACCTCCACACCCACACCAAAACCCTCAGGTTGGAGGCCCTGATCTACTTTGGCGACACTTCGCCCTGGGTCGCCCTGCGCCCCGGCGCCGACGTCCTCCAAAACGCCTCGGAGGAGATGCACCAGCGCTTCGGAGATCTGGGCGCGAGGCGCGAGGCGAAACGAAAACGGGTGGTGGATCGAAGTTGGTCGAAGGTTCTTCTTCCGAACGTCGGAGACTTGAACTCGTGGGCCATCCGGGAAGACCCCCTGGCCCTGGCTATCATGTTTGCTTTTTTTTGTTTATGTCCCTTCTTCCAGGGGGGTCGTTGCGTGGGAGGTTTCCCTGTTTAAACAGCTTTAATTTAATATGCACCCGCACCCACATATTTTTTGGGTTGTTGACGAATAGATTATACTAGGTCGAAAAGGTTTGTGTGTATGTTCTGAAGAAGGGACATACTTGGTCCACTCACCAAGTGTGGCATACTGGTTGGGACCAAGTTTGTTGAAATGTTATTTGTTTTTGTTGACTCCTCACTATCCGACAACAAACCACCACGTGTCGAAAGACCAGCCCCTTTTCTTTCGCGCGTCCCAATCCAGGAGCCCCCGACCCTACCGACCCTGAAATATACTGATAACACAATATGATGACAATGTAACTGTTAACACCGACAACTTGCTGGGAGCTCAAGTTTGGGGAGAGCAGCAGACTCGACCAAGAATCAGCAGCAACAGCATACTGCAGGAGACTCAGCAGCAGAGCAGAGCAGAGCGGCAGCAGAGCAGCAGCAGAGCAGCAGCAGAGTAGCAGATTCGATGCTTGTATACATGGGGATCGGAACATCGACAAATGCTCGGACGCCGAGTCGTTGTTTCCTCTCCGTGACAATCTGCGCGTGGGAGGCCTTTGCTGAGATCACAGGCAGGGTCTGGGCGAATGGCCCGGCATTCTGCGGCTGCTGCCTCTACATCTAGACATGAATTCCTTCTATGAAGGTGGACCACTATAGCAACTCTGTTCATGTTGAAAAAAGTCATCTGCACCGCTGAACTGGTTATTTGACCGGTTGATGCTTTTGACCACTTCTTCTCCAACCGGCAGCAGAGCCATGCATCGGACCCGGATCCGAAGGATTCAGGGCATCTGTCCTTCTATTTCATCGAGCCTCCGGACTTCATGGTGCGGATGATCCAGCGAGTGGCCAAGATGTCGGGTGTCCATCCCAACAACGTGGAACCCATCTACCACATCTATGTGCCAGGCGGCGCTTCGGACGCGACAGAGACTCGTGGCAAGCCACCGGTGCTTTTGCAGAACAAAGTCATGAGCCTACAATGGGGCCTCTAGAGAGACTCGAGTTGTTTTTTGGCAGATGAAACACGATCACGAATCTCTCCAACGTTCATGAAGGCACGTGCTAATAGCAGATGAAGGGTCCAGTGACCATGAACATTGTTTATTATCATTTGATGTGTGTTTGTCGGTTGTTTTGTTTCCCAAACATGTGAGGTGTTTACTGATGATGACTGTTGAGATTTGCTGAGTCTATTAAGCTCTTGTGGTGGTTGATTGCACCAACAAAAACTGAATGCAGGGGCCTTCTGGTTTTCTTGTGTATCTTGAGGCTCTTTTGAGGGGTAAAGGTTGCAAGTTCCTGCCTCCATTGTTGCACAAATTGTTGTGGGCAGGATGTTTGATGAAACAACACTGGTGCTTCAATGGATCAATTGATCTTTTGGAAATCAATGATATGTATATATATACTAATAATTCATTACATGTTATTACATTATAATATGTTTTGTATGTTTGATATATGTGGAACCCGGCAACGTACTGGCAGGCTGCAGAAAACTACTGACATGTAAGTGACTGAACCCCGCGCAACAGGATCGGTTCCGGCCAACCTGCATTTGGACAACTTCAACAAGTATTTGTTTCCGCATCGCCATCTTTCTGTGTCACTGTTCTTGGATGACTACGAAGATGGAGGCAGGAATAGACAGCGATACACTGCTTTGATAAGTGAACTGAAGCGAGTGTGGGTCAAAGTCGTTTTTTATTGCCCCTTGTTGCTGCAAAAGAGGCTACAATTCTCGGCATGCATTGTGATAACATACTTGCAGAACACATGCAGCTGGGATGAAAACTTGGTTACAGGAAGTGCGGACATGCTGTGACTATGATGATGATGAGTAAAAATGAGTCAGAAACCTCCGACCGAGTTTCACACGTTTTCCTTGGGAGCGCTAACAGTGTTCGGAGGCACTGTCTTCCCGCTCCTCCTCGACAGTTTCGGACCGTCAGCCGTGTGTTCAGCCGTCAGCGAAGTGTTTTGGTTTCTGATTGTCCAGAAGGGTGGTTTCAAGATGTTTCAAGAGCAGGTAAACTAAACATACTGTGGTATACTGATGTTTAGATGTTTGTTGCAACGGGGAGATGAAAACGAGCTGTGGTTCTGGATCATGGGATAGTCATTCACACGTTCCCTATGGCTATATGTTGCTTTCAAAAACAGGAGTTCCATCCAGTCAGTTTCCTATGTCCGTTTCTTGCAAATAATCCTTTTATATAATACTATTTAAAATGGACAGGCGCAAAGCCATGTATAGTAGTTGGCAATGGTAGATAGAATATGATGAATATTGGACCTTCCAGATCCCTCCCATATTCCCACTTTCTTCCAGCCTTTCCAAACTTGATGCTGGTTCCGTGTTTGTTTTGCAAGTAAAAGACCCTTGCGGTTTTGATCTATCATGTCACGTATCATGTTGCGCCGCTGCCACACGGGTGCTGAGCATCTTCCAGGAGGCACTGGAGGCAGCAGCCTGCTGGCCCTGGAGCACGAGGAGATCGAGTCCTGGCAACGAGTGTTGAATGAGGAGCGCATGCTGCAAGCCACTTCGTCGAGACCCGGCGAGTTTCGAAGTGCGGGAGGAGATCCCAAGCACATCATGGGACTGGAATCGGAATATGTTGCCTACAACCGCTGAAACAACTAAAATGTAGGCAGATAGAAGTTTATGCTTGTCATCCCTCTTCTCAAGACACTCTTGGGACTGCTGCGGATCGAAGTAACAAGTCCAAATTGTGTGGCAGGTGCGGGACAGTTAATTATCACGTCGTTTTTAAATTAAGAATAAGGGTGTTCCGAGGTAGAAATGACCGCCCACACCATCCCAGATCAGATTGTGTGGGTTTCCCGGCTAACAGGGTTGTGATGAGTTGGAACTTCAACAAGCGCAACTAGACAGTCTGGCCAGTGTATGCCATGCATGGATTGTTTGGGTATTGTCAATTCATGGTATTTGCTGAAGGCTAGGGACCAGAATGGGACTCATAATATGAACGCCGGAAATCGGGAAATCGGGATGGGAACGCAGCATCGACTCCCCGGGGTTATTCAACCAAAATCGGTGTCGTTCTTTTGTTCTCACCCTTGGTGTAGAGTCGATGGTGCTGGGCGAGCACTCCCAGGGTTTGGAGATGCCCCCACAGGTTTAGCGGTCAGGAAGGCAGTAAGATATAGGGATTCATAAAACGCAAAGACCTAAGCGAAGACATCCGGCAAAAATGGAAAGACGAAGGGGTGTGAGAACTCTTGACATCCAAGATGTTGTACGGGGATGTTTTCTGAACGGAACACTGCGGTGGTGAAACAAGGTGAAAGATGGTGAAATGTCCTAAACACAAATCGCACAGATCAGCATTCACTGGAAGAAGAACTTATACAGTTGTTTTGTGTTCACCGGGTCTACAGGGTTTACATGATGAGGTTTTGCATGGTTCAACATGGGTGTTTCATGCATGTTGATCCGAAGGAAATTGTGTGGGAACATGTGGGAACCATGTGAGAGCGGATAATATCATTGTTGTTGATGCTGCGCTGTGACTGTGCTTGTTTTTCATTGAAGTCAAGAATGTGGCACGGCTTTGGTATGGGCAGTTTCTTGTTTAATGGCAAGGATGCGTGTCTCTAATTGCTGGGTTGGGCTATTCTCGTGCTACTCCTTCCAAACTTCCTTTTTGGTTTGGACCAATTCTCAGATGAGGTGGCCAACGATGCCCACGCATATGAGCCTCGGATGCAGTTTCTTTTTTCTCCACGGCCTAAGGAGTGATGGAAGATGCCATGTGACAACCACATATCCATGGAAGTCAACGCAAGCAAACAGCTAGCAAACAGCAAAGCACAACTGAGCAGTCCGACGTTGACATGGAGGGTTGGATTTTCTCCAGATATGTGGTCGTACGACTGCAGTCGTTGCGAATCCGAGCACCGAGCATGACTCAGACCCTGTTGTTTTTTAAACAAGCTGGCTGGGTTTCAGGCAGACGGGCGGGTGGTAAGTGTTTAGGTAGAAGCTCTTCATTATAGAAGCGGAAAGAAGAAGCGGGACGATACCCTAACCTACCTTGTGCATTTCAAGCGCATGCGCACCGCTGTTGCACAGCTTCCTCTCCTTTTTGGAATCATTAGTTTCACCACTGTGCGCACTTAGAAACCTCGAAGGGTTTTAGTGCCTGGATCTGCAGGCACACCGTCGTGTGGACAAGAATGAGGACAACAGCTTCCGGCATCGCGTGCTGAAGGAAGCTCAGGAGATGTGCAGGCGAGGAGGATCGGAGAATGCCAATGAACAGAGAGTTGTGGTTCTCTTGTGTTCTTTTGGTATGTACCCTTCGACCTTTGACTCATTAACACAGAAGTTGAACCCCAACATCCATTTTAGTGGGTGCAAAGGACAGCATTTGTCAACCAACATATATCCAAAAGCTGACATCCATCCCACATGTTTCACCACCGAAGGATCTGATTGGAGGCATCAAAAGAGTTTGTACACAAAAAGGTTAGATTTGTGTGTCTTTGAGATTTCACGAGAGACTGAATTGTCTCAGTTGTTGTTGAAGTCCGCAACATTTGAGGGATGCTCAGAATGTGTGCATTGCAACAAGTAGGTTGCTTGGTGACGGACATGGGGACATGACCCAAGACATTCTTGCACACCAGTCAGCTCCCCATCCTTCCGAGGACTCAGTAAATGTTGCTCATATCGCTTACTATATATAATTACAATATGTATCATATATTTAGAGAGAGACTCCTTTGGACCACAGACATTCACATCTATCATCAGACCAGGGCCTCCTTCCAGGGGCACTCCCGAGACCTCCGCCCCCGTGACCTCCGCCCAGGCGAGGCCGAACAGCGCAGATCCCCGTCTTGCCGGAGAAGCTTGGATCGACGATCCGAGCGCGGGTCCGCTGTCGGCGCGGTCGTTCGGTCAACTCGGTGGGGTGCAAAACCGTTCGGAAAACACGGTCAACTTGTGCGACGAAAGTAGGGAATGAGGGTGGCTGGATCGGAATCCAAAGGAATCTGTGATAGTCTGTGTTGGAAGCGAAACCTCCCCTAATAATACGAGTCGCAGCAGTCGGAACAGTCGTGAGTTGAGAGTGAGGGAGGTGAGGATGTTCGGGATGTTCCGGGATGTTCCGACACATTGGAATTCGACGCAGATATCATGATTGCGCAGTTGCATGCCAACAACTCTAACAACTCCCATGTTGACTTCGTGGGTCTTCCAACTCCACGAAGATGCTAATTGAAAGAGACACAAAAGCTACCTGAAGTCAATTACACTCTTCACAGTGAAGCTGAGCGTTTGACAGCTGCATGCGGTGTGCAATCAGCTCAAATAGAACTGTGACGTTGCACCCCAGCGTTTGATAAGGAAAGGTACAATGTACCTTTGGCTCCTTGTTTGCACTTTGGATGCTTCCACGCATGTTTCGAGGTAGTTCGGAGAGTTTGGTCCACAACTTGTGCCCACAACGATGAACGACCAAAACAATGGCGTGAAAATGAGCGAAATGTGTTTGTCCCCACATGACTTTTGAGGTTCAACTACCTGTCAAATGGTGAGGATGATGTCAGAAGCCTGCATGCTGGCTGCAGCTCCAGTACTGGCTACAAGATGATTGGTGCCTTCTTCCTGCGAGATGGCAGTGGCCCCTTTCGTGAGCATGACTCCTTTTGGCATCCAGTACAGCCTCGAAAGCATGAGGTGCTACTCTTGATGTCCATTCAAACATCAAGTCAAGCCTCCACAAGGATTTCTCGGCCATTAATGCTGGCCAAACAACCACTAGATGCTGAGGCCTAGCTGATGGCCTATAGATAGGAACATATATAGGACAAGGAACATTTGGGAACATATATCATACATTCACACATTATCATACATAACCATACGCATATGTGCAGGTCCTGTTGGCAATGCTCAAACATATCCCCTTGTCAGAAATTGTAGGTGGATGAACTTCAACGCCAAATGGAGATGATCACGGTGCTGGGGTTCCGGTTTGATCATATTGCAGCAGCCGGGCGGCAAAAAGCGCATGTGATTCGGCACCCCCTTTCGGTGCCGAATTCCTGTGGAATACATGGTGGACCATCCCTGACCATCCATGTATGGAAGACTACAGCAGGGTCATAAATGGGGATTGGTCAAAACCCGGAACACCTATGGAATACTGGTAGGTTGATCTTCCATAGATCAAGCAAGGTATCCTGGTGCCATGACCCACAGCCAAATGGGGTAAATGACGCATGGATGGTCTGGGAATAGAAGACATCCGGGCCACATGATTCCCTGAGAGTCCGTCTCGGGCCGTCTTGATCAGTGAGGTGAGACATATCATATCGCGTGTTACGCAAAGACAACTTCTTGGCTGCTAGACCATCCAAGCAATTAAACCTACATATCTATATCTACAGGCATCTATGTATTGAAAAAGTGAACAAGATAATTTGTTGCCAATACCAAGACCAAGCTTTCGAAAACCAGAGAAACGAAACCAGGCTGAATGGTCAAGTTCTCTGCTGGACAGTTCCTTTACCTGTTGTAGCAGGCCAAGCAGAACCCAAGCAGAAACCGGTTGCAACAATTCGGAAAACCAGTGGTGATATATTGAGAACAGTGGTTGCCCGGCAGACCCACCAACCCTCTAATTATTCCGAGGCCCTCTTCAACTTGGAGCGCCAGGCAGTCTTCGAGCTGCTGGGCGCACAGGCAGCCGTGAGGCCAGGTGTTTGAAGGAATAGTAGCGCCTTTGCTACTAGTAGTAAGGCAAGAAAGCTTCCGAGTGACAAATCATTCAACATGAAATCATGCTGACACACATCTTTCATGGATTTTTATACCAGAGACAACCCTTTGCACTGTTGAAGTGACGTGGTCGGATCATCCAAGAATCGAGCCATCGAAGCGACGGCATCCATCCAAGGGGTGCAAGTTCATGCAATCCTGGTTCTGACAGCCCCAGGGTAACGTTTTCTGCACAAGATTTGGTATGATTTCCGACCATCCACATCCAGCGACATCCAACAATCAGAATCAAGGGGGGGAAGCACCCTTTTTTTTTCTGGACATGCAGGTCAGCAGCGCTTGTCAGGCTGTCATGAACACCAAGAAACATACATATATACTATATGTCTACACATTATATAATGTTATAGAAGCATATATATATACATATCCATAATACATAATGTTATATGTGCGTATAGACACGCGCGCCACTCACACCACGTATGTGCAGTATATATAATCCCGAGTACCTATTAATAAACACTCCCCAATTAAAAAAACCCCACGTCCGAACCCCTAAATTCGGTTTATATTTGGTTTTAAATTGCCGCCCTTTCAAACCGCTACTAAACTACCAACATGGTCGATTTTGGGGGTAGTTTTTTTTATTAGGTTCCCCAAAACTCCCCCAAAATAGGTCCCAATACACCCTCAAAATCGACCATGTCGCGTTGCAGACTCTTCGCTGGCTCTCCTAGTAGCGAGGCCAGGAGCCCCTAGTAGGGGCCTTACTCCTAGTAGCGATGCTAGGCGTCCCTAGTAGCGTCCTTGCTCCTAGCAATAGCTAACTCTAACTGTCTGGCTGTCCCTGACTCTCCACTCCCTGTCCCTCCACTGGCTGCCTGCCTCTCTCGTTTGTGTGGCGGACTGTCTGGCTCTCTGTCTGGCTGGGCAGGTTGATATCCTCTTGCCCCAATCCTACAAACAT
This sequence comes from Durusdinium trenchii, assembly GCA_963970005.1. Lineage (NCBI taxonomy): Eukaryota > Dinophyceae > Suessiales > Symbiodiniaceae > Durusdinium > Durusdinium trenchii. Next base: position 551,794 of record CAXAMN010023572.1, read on the forward strand.
GCCGCGGTCAAATATTTATGTATATATTTTAACCATGGCTATACTAAAGGGGGTCTTAGAGGATATCAACCTGCCCTGCTTCTCTAGCCGCCTGCTGGCGCCTGGCTCTGCTGGCTGGCTGCCTCTAAACTGGCTGACTAGCTCTGCTCTCTGCCAGGCTGCCTCCCTGGCCGTCTGCCTGCCTGGCGCCAAACCCTGTCTGGCTGGCTGCCTTTAAACGGCTGGCTGTCTGCCTCGGAGGTGCCCTAGCTCTCTCACTGCCTCACTTGAAACACATCAGCAGCCACGAGAACGGAGGCCCTGCTTGTCTGGCTGTCTCGAGGAACTGCTTCCAGCGTTCGGCTTTCTCTGCCTCCCTCCCTTCCTGCACCGCTTGCTTCCTATGCCGCTCTCTGTCTGCCTGTAAGTTGCAGAACGTGTCCTTAGATTTTTTTTCATTGCTCAATGAAGACAACATGTTTTCCGATTGCCTACAAGAACACGGCCATGCATGAAAACGCACCCAAATATGCGAAGCCTTGGGCGTTCAATAAGTTTCTCACTAATCTGTCTCGCCCAGGCTCCAAGCGGGCCTCAAGGCAATGCACTTTCTTGCCAATTAGGCGTAGTTCCTGCAGCGTCTCTTGCTGCATAGTGAACCTGGCTGCCTGCTCGGCTGCGCTCGCTGCCCGCGCTGCCTCCACTGCCTCCCACGTGCCCAGCTCCGCCGCTGCCTGCTGCGCTGCCTCGGCTGCCATGTCTGCCTGGCTCTTGAGGTCGCTGGCTGGTCCCGTCTGTCTTGCTGGCTCGTCCAGTCTGTCTCGCTCTCTGGCTTGGGCCAGTAGTACAAACGTGGAGCCACTGTGACTGTCGTCCTGGCTGACTGTCTAATTAATTTTACTTGGCGGTCCACCCCTACCTAGCTGACCTCCGCGGCCCTCGCTAATTACCAGGCTGGAGGCCTCCGCTACTACGGTATCACTTCGGTTGGACCCTCGCTACTCGCTGGAGCCTACTGCTACTAAGTAGGCTGGAGGCCATAGCTAACTCATTAGTAGGCTGGTGGCCGACGCGAATCCTTGTTTCCCCCAACCAAAAAAAAGCTTCCTGAAACTCGTATTCTTGAGCTACTTGGTTGCAGGGCATCCCCCCCTATTGTTCAAAGAAACATCGGCTGCGTACCTAGCGTTTGAGTGAGCATCAACAGAGTGGCACTCAGGCATAGCCCACCTGATTCTGTAGAAGGGTTCCTGATTTTGTAGAAGACCGTGATTCCAAGGACTGCACCCCCCTGAATTTTATAGAGATTGTGGTAGGGCAAACCTAAAGCCCACTGATTCTGTAGAGAGCTTAATTTCTTGGACTGGCTGTACTCCCTTGAATTTTATAGAGATTGCTGCTGTGTCTGGCGCCCCCTGCCCACTCTTGTTTCGGCTGAAAACAGCCCGGGATGGGTACTCCAAATATCTCTAAATTGGAGGAACCGCTTACGGGGGCGCCACCTAGGTCCATTCGTGGGATTGCTCAGTTGAGTACTGGGTTGGAGGCCATGGCTAGTAGGTTGGAGGCCCCTCCCAACCTTCTGCTCCCTCTCTGCCTCTCTCATTTCACCTATGCGGCGGACTGTCTGGCTCTCTGTCTGGGCAGGTTGATATCCTCTTGCCCCAATCCTACAAACATGCCGCGGTCAAATATTTATGTATATATTTTAACCATGGCTATACTAAAAGGGATCTTAGAGGATATCAACCTGCCCTGCCTCCCTAGCTGCTTAGTCTGCCTGGCGCCTGGCTCGACTGGCTGGCTGCCTCTAAACCGGCTGACTAATTTCCAAGCTCGGACTGGCTGGCTGTCTGCCTGTTGTGTCTGGCGGTGCTCGCGCCACTTGTGCCGGAGCAGGCTTATCTATCTATCTATTTATCTATGTTTCCGGTTTTGTATATTGTCGATGTCTGTTTTACTGCGAATCCAAACGGACCACCTATTAGTGAAAAGAGCGTGAGTTTCTTCTATTAGGTGGTACCTCTTTGGCTCTCTGACTCTGTTGCAATCCCTCTATGTTGGC
>CAXAMN010023572.1:585190-811054 GCA_963970005.1 Durusdinium trenchii
TCTCGCTGGCATCTATCTATCTATGTATCTATCTATCTATCTATCTATCTATCTAAATATCTATCTCATCTTGAGGTCCTTGCGTCCTCTCCGCATTGGCGGGGTCCTGGGGTCCTCGTTTGATACTGGGCCTTCTTTTCATCTTGAGGTCCTTGCGTCCTCTCCGCATTAGCGGGGTCCTGGGGTCCTCCTCCCTGGCTGTTTCATACTTTTTTTTTTTCCTCATCTTGAGGTCCTTGCGTCCTCTCCGCATTAGCGGGGTCCTGGGGTCCTCCTCCCTGGCTGTTTGATACTGGCCCTTCTTTTCATCTATCTATCTATCTATTTATCTATCTATCTATTCATTGTTTCGAAACTGTCTCCTGCTCTGGCTGGTTCCGTGAAAGTCTGAAACCTTGCACCCGGTCTCTCTGTCGAATCTTTGGGCGAAAAAAACAGTCGAGGAAACGAACGACCCACCGCACTCGGCCACCCCCCCAACATAAAACACTTTTGGACCAACCTCTGGTCTGTCTGGCTGCCTGGGCAGGATGATTCTCCCCGGGCCCCAAATCCCAAAAACATGCCTCGCACTTGCTCTAATTATTTCTGGGGGCTATACTAAAGAGGGATCCCAGGGAGAATCATACTGCCTGGCGGAAAAGCTGGCCGACTGACTTCTGTCGACCACTCTAGCTGGCTGCCTGCCTGTACTAGAGCGTGGCTGGTCGCGACACTGTACTGGCTGAGCTACCACTGCCTGGCTGCGCTACCGCCTGCCTCTCTGCACTGGCTGCCTGCCTGTCTGCCTGCCTAACGCAAGCACAAAAGAAGCCACGAAAAAGGCGGTCCAGCCTGCCTCAGCGACTGCAGGAACTGGCTGAAGCGTTCCGCTCTGGCTGCCTCGCTGCTTTCTCCCTCGGCTTGCTGGCGGTGACGCTCTCTGTCTGCACTGACTGAGCAGTACTCGTCCTCGGGGACATCGGTTCTTGCTTTTGGACTTGGCTTTTTCTTTTCTTTTCTTTTCTTTTCTTCTTTTCTGTTCTTTGCTTTTCTTTTCTTTCCTTTTTTTTCTTTGCTTTTCTTTTCTTTTCTGCTTTCTTTTCTTTTCGTTGCCTTTTCCTGTTCCTTTCTTTTCTTTTCTTTTTTTTGTGTTCTTTTCTTTTCTTTTCTTTTCTTGCTGTAATTTCTGTTCTTTTCTTGCAGGCCAGGCACGAGTCGCGACTCCAGACAAGACACTCGTTTGCCTGTCCACTGTGCCTCGTGCAGCAAGGCGTCCAGGACCTGCCTGTCTGCCACACAGAGCTGGACTACCGCTGGCTGCGCTGCCTGTGCTGCGACGTCTGCCTGTGCTCCCTCAGCTGCCATGGCTGCACTCTTTCACTTGTCTGTCTGCGCTGGGCTCTCGTGGCTGCCTGCCTCTCTGAACCAGGAGAGCCACAGCACTGTCTCACTGTCTGTCCAGCAACCAATCTCGCGCTCGCTCACTGTCGGTCCGAACAAAAAAGAAGCACTGTGCCTTATTCGGTTGACCCTTTCCGAAAAACTACCGGAGGGGGAAGACCTTCGATTTGACCCTTTTTGGCTTTTTTGATGGTCGTTTTAACAAGGATTTTATATAATTAATTAGATTGGGAACCCAGGGATTTTCTTTCGAGACCCTATTTTTCATTGGGGCGAACAGAACATTGCCCATTTGGGGGTACAACAGGTGCCCCTCAATAATAAACACCCCCTATTAGTAAAAACACACCAGGGTTTTTATTAATAGGGGGGGGGGCCGTTTATTATTAGGGAGAGGGGATTACTGCACCTGCCACGAAATCTGCACTTCAAGGTCAACAAAGTACTGCACCTGCCACGAAATCTGCCCTTCAAGGTCAGCAAAGTACTGCACCTGCCACGAAATCTGCACTTCAAGGTCAGCAAAGTACTGCACCTGCCACGAAATCTGCACTTCCAGGTCTAAAGAGCACTGCACCTGCCACGAAATCTGCATTTCAATGTCAACAGAGTACTGCACCTGCCACGAAATCCGCACTTCAAGGTCAGCAAAGTACTGCATCTGCCACGAAATCTGCACTTCAAGGTCAGCAAAGTACTGCACCTGCCACGAAATCTGCAGTTCACGGTCAACAAACTAGTGCACATCCACTGAGCCTATTTTGAACCCCCCGATTTCAGGGACCCCCTATTAAAAAAAAATTGGGCCGAGGTTTTTTTAAAAGGGGGGGGGGGGGGGGCCGTGTTTATTATTAGGGGGACGGGATTAATATATATAATGGTCATTGGGAGATTCATGGAGATTCGCGACCTCATATGTAGATAGGTTGTGAGACTTCTTTGTCGGTTCTAGTCAAGACTGTTTGGCTGGTTGGGCATCATGGATCAAGCTATCACTTTGAAGCCGAGTCCTGGTAGTTTGCCGATACAAGAGACCAGCAATTAAACATCATACTCCCGTTTGTCCTGGCCGGAGACCAATTTGTCCGACCTGGCTAGCCATCGGAAAACGGCCAAACTGCCAGAAGGACTGTGGCTTGATTCCGTTTGACAGATCGCCCGTGATGGCCCAGCCTTAAAATGTGTACCTGCGAGGCTGGCGGGCTTTCACTATGAGTACGCTCAACAGCTGGTGCAGTCCAAGCAGGAGGACACGGCCCGACGCCAATATGACGCCCGAATGAACGACGGTCGGCGGAAGGTTCGATGCCTGGGGGGTGAGGGTGAGGGTGGGCGCCCAGCCTGAGAACCTATATTGTTTATGTCTGTTGATATCCATCTATACTATAAGGGTAATGTAGTAACTTAAGTTTGCGAGGACTCTGAAAAAAAGAAAGGTCCCAGCGTTACAACGTTAGTTTATGTTACTGTAATGTAATTTAGGCCCCCCTACCGAGCTCGAAATTAAAATAAGTGGAGCTAAGTGTTCAAAAGTTAACCCTTTTTGTTGAGGGTGGGCATTTGAGAAGGTGAACAGATTTTTATTTGACATCAGAACGTTGGATTTTTGTTGGTTTAGATAAGTTGAGATGTGATGAGATGTGCTTCAAAAACCATCTAAACAAAACAGTGATTCATCTGGACGTGACACACCGATGGAAATTATTATGCATTTGCGCGCTCAGACAGACATAATGAATACCAACAATCATTGAACACGAATACAACACCAATCGATACGGAATACAGACATTATGTTGATTAGGGTGAAAACATTCATTCAAAGGCTTGAAAGTGCAATAGTCTAAAAACCATTGCCAATTACTCGTGAATAATAACAACCTAGCTGATGTTTTCAAGCATGGATTTTTTAGTTGGGGCGTGGGTCAGTTGTCAACGTGTCCTCGATTTGTGGCTGCTTCCGGGCTTGCAGAATTCAAGCAGGGGTCAATAAAATGAAATTCCAATCATGTCAAGGGTACCCCAAATAATCAACCCCTTCCCAACCCCCCCACGATTAATTTCTCATATCGACTCGATTGATGTTTCGATTTTATTGATTTGCAACCCTTGCAAGGGGTTAATTAATTCGCCTACCCAACCTCAATTAATAAGTGAATTGTGCAACTGGGGCCCGGGGTAGCGGCTATCGAAAAAAGGATCACTAGACTAGAATGATTTGTTGTCCTCCAGGTAACCACGATAAGACCAGGACCTCCTGTTCCGAAACCGTGGTGAAAACCTTCCACCTCCGAGGACGGCATGATCCAGCAGCATGGTTTTCGGGCAGAGTTGGCATGGTCCCAAGTGGCTGCCGATGGGCCTCTTGGCCGGTGGGCACCGGTGTCCAAGACAGACTGAGTCGACTGACTCTCTTACACCAGTGGAATTAGAGGATTCTCTATCTGGTCATAGAGGTGATGCTGGTACTTAGAGGTCATAGAGGTCATAGAGTCTATCAGCTTCTGGTACTTCGCAGGTTCAGAGGAGATCCTTTTCTTCTCCCAAGCCAGCAGCCAGCAGCCAGCACTGCAGATCTAAGGCTCCTATTCTAAGCCGTCCTTTCTCTCCGGTTGCACCACGCGGAGAAGAACGTGTTCGGCGGGTTTTGGCATGCACTGGCAGCTTGCTGAAAATCGAAGACTGAATTGGTACACATGTGGGCTTGGTAAACAACACAAGCATTCCCGAACTCTTTATTGTGCCATGGCATCAGTAAAGTTAATGTTGAAGCTTGCAAAGCTTTCAGCCTTATGTTTGCGTGGAAGTCTATGCATAGAACCTCATGACAAAGCACCCTTTGACTGCAGACACAGAGGGTTGAGACTCAGACAAAACGGGTTGAAGCGTGGCGTGTTTGCGCGCTGAGCACTGAAGGACGGGCTTCCGCTGTGAAGAAATTGTTGACGTGCCGCAAGCTGTTTGAGAACATGTTCAAGGAGTGGCTGCTTCGCCAAGTTTACCTAGGAGTTCAAGGAGTGGCTGCTTCCCATCCGCGCGATACTGTTTCAGGTTTACCTCTATGGTGTTTTCCTATACATTCCATGGCCATGGATGGATCATCCATTGGTGCCATCGATGCCGCTGCTTCACTTCACTCGGGCTTCACTGAATCGATCCCTTCGCCCCGGCGCTGATCCTCCGCGACCGAGAACGACTGAGAGATGCTGGGTGCTCGATCAATGACTTGGAATGACTGGGACGGCTTGGAAGCAAAGCCCACATGGACTCCAACAATGATGGAGCCAGTTGGGCCATGTCGTGAGGACATCAGCAAGGTGGTGATCTCCGTGATCAAAGAGGTCATTCTGAACCGACTCTGAACCGCTCGCAAAAAAGATCTGAAAAAGACGCCATGGCGCTTCAGCCTGGTGTGGTGCTGCGAGGCTGCGAGGCCCTGCAGAAAAAGGGCATATAGGGTGCTGCACTGCACCACATGTAGATCTCCACAGTTTTTTGACGCTTCGGCAGAGGAATTGATTAATGCTTTGGAAGAACCACCCTGTCATTGCATATGCCATATGCATTCACCTTCGCTGTTTCGGTTCCAAAGCCGCTTCTGGATACAGGAAGGGCTCCCTGATCCGATCAATCACGACGCTCCACGCCCCAAAGTGAGCATGATCGATTGGGGTAATTAGGCGTTGAACACTGATTGACAGATGCGCGGGTGGTTCATGGAACACATCGCTGCAATGCAGGATTTCTTTAAGCATTTCATAATCATATGCACACATAGATAGATATATTATTAAATGTAGATGTTATATAGCTTTGTAGAAAACAAATCAGGGCAAGAGCACTCCCTGCGCCTCCAGCGCTGTGACTTCGTCGATTTTGAGCCATGTCATCCCATAAGTGGAGGACCGAAACAACCTTCGCGGCTCTTGGGTTGGGACCCTGGGAGAGCTTCCCAAAATAGATACATGTGGACAACCTGCTCTTCGTTGGTGTGTCTCTTGAAATTTCAATCTATGTGACTCATTTGTGAATCACCTGCCGCGCTCTGTGCAGAGCAAGTGCGCTTTGGTGCTACTGAATAGGGCACTTGGCCAAAGGTTGGCCACAGTCTTTGGGACTCGGGGGTGAAAGGGGTCTTCTGCGTCCCAGGGGGGACTCAGGGGTTTGACTCAGGGGTCCCCGGTTCATGCATGATTGATTTACCTTCTTGAGTTGCCGGTGACTCAGGGGTTCCACGACATCCGCCTCCGCAGCCTCCGCACACCTTGGACGCCTGACTCGAGACACCGAGACACGCTGAAATCGAACAAAACGACCCGAGATACCTGTCTATAGCTGGCAGCAGCGGTTAACTCGCGTGTTGGACCGAGTTGAGCTCCAGCCGTTTGAGGCTGTTAGTCTTAATGATGTTCTATGATGTTCTGGAGGGTTTTTGTGCTTTTAGACTTATTGTTACAGTCAATTGTGACATGATTTGTCAGGTGTACTATTATGTATTGATTTTGCCAGTGATTATTTCAGCACTTAGTTGGGCCCAAGAAGAGAACATAAGTGGCACATCAAGGCATACAATACATGATAAAGTGATTTGGATGCTACTTAAAGTGTCTCCTGTCTACCGAATAGTTTCATACAAAATAGACTTCGGATGCTGACCCACTTTAGACATACTAAAACACTTGCTTTACCCAGTCATGTGCCACCTTTTGGCATGCGCGATTTGTTGCCAGGATGGTAGAACAACGGCTGATCCGGGAGCGGCTCCAAGAAGCCCGCTGTGATGCGATCAATGGGATGCTGAAAGAGTGGGGAGCCCCGGGTCGTCGCGGCCGTCGGTTCGGGCTGCCCGGGCAATGCCAACGACGTCGATTCGTGCCATTTCGGGCGCACTCCTATGTCTAGTCTAGCTCGTTCTGTTCAGAAAAATACGTAGAAAGACGTGAATCATTTGCGGGTTGTAGAGGACATGGTCAAAAGTTCCCAAAAGGATGTTCTCTAGCAGTCTAGCACATACAACGCCTGGTTTGGGGTCCCACTGTGTTATCCATCGCGCCAACTTCACAATATGATATGGTTTCCCGAGGTGAATTTGCCTCACAACTGTTGCATTTTTGCTGGCCTGTTTCTACCTGGTTGATTTGCAACTCTGCTCAGTCAGAATGTTGCTTGTATTTGCGCGGCGCGAACTGCCCAAAAACTGTGATTGGAGGGAAGCCAATTTCTGCCTGCATGGTTCCCAGTGCTCGTGACGAGGCAGTGCCGCCAGGCGACGTACGCTGAATGCGACGTGCGAGTGGAGGCCCACCAGTGGATTGTGTGATGGTTCTTTGAGTGGCAGCAGTCCTATGCATGGTCTAGAATACCGTAAAGAAAAACCATTTATGCGTATACCTTTAAATGGAGCTCACAAGGTCCAGCAGATATGGCAGGTTCTAATAGTATCTATGATAGAATAACACGGTTATATACGGTTTCACATGTGCGAGCCCAAACACAGCACGAGCACCCAGGACTCCTAGGACAGGCGTGAGAAAGAAAAAACAGAACAATGGAGGGAGAGTAGAGGTGCGGGGTCTCCTGGCTGTTTCACTTGGCAGAACTGGAGGTTCCAGAACTGGTGGCGAATGCAGTTCCAAAGACCTGGCGAGCACAGGGATACTCTGCATGCAGCAGTTTCATTTATATATGAGGAACCTCTTTTATTTGCGGTAGTCATATAGCCCAATGTCAGATTTAGTTAGCGAAACGAGGTAGGAACACCCCGAGAACGAGATGGGCATCAATTGCGCCATTTGTTTGAAATGGTCTAGATAATGACATGTTTCGAGGTAGGAACACCTCTCGAGAACGAGATGGGTATCCATTGCACCAAATAGATACAGGAATGGAGAACGAGATTACACCCCAAAAACGATGCGAGATTGGAGAACGAGGTAAGGAAGGCCCATGTGATAACTTAACGGAAATATGTTCCATCGCTCATATATATATATATGAGGAGTGAGCCACCGGTGAGTAGGGTCAGAAATGCAAGAATGATTCCAATCAATTGCTGGGAGTTGGACAAGTCATTGGTGAACGCTTTAGACTTTTGAGTATAGGTTTTAGACATCACTCAGACATGTACGATACAGATCAGGAGACCACAACAGCGCACGGCTTGTGTTGGATGCAGTTTGTCCTTGTGTTTGGTTCCTTCTCCACTTCCTCACCTCGGTTGGGTGTTCATTAAACTCAAGTATAATAATCCACAATCAAACTACCCTTCCAGTACGAGAATGATAGGAAGAAAGGTGTCAGTGAACCCGGATTTCGCCCAGGCTTTTCAGGATCAGAATACCACTTGTTTGGTAGGTGATTTTGCGGCGATTAGCTTTCGGTACTGGGCCACGTACCATGGCTCAAGAGGGATATATTGTTTCTACTCAAAGCAGTAATCCTTCAAACAAAGAACAAAGCACATCATTTTGCTGCAACAAATTGCTAAAGAATGAACCAATCCTCGTTTTCAACCTCACCTGTGCCATGAGCCGAGTCCTGTCCGACTCGTGTCTGGCTGCGGGACTTGGCATCCTGCTGGCGCATTTGTTCACTTTCGCCGCCAATGGATTCCTGGAAGTTCCAGTAGTCCATGCTGCGTGGGGTTGGTCCATGCCCTCGCCCTCGCCCATGCCATCTCCGATGCCATCCCCACCACCGATGCCACCACCTTCGCCACCACCTTCGCCTCCTCCTTCGCCTCCCACTTGTGGAACCTGGGGTGATGGACTTAGTTTCTCAGGTGCCGAAAAGAAGGACCTCGAAGGAGGTTAAATCGACTGATCAACTGTCAGTCAGCTTGCGTTTGCTTTGCTTGCTTTGCATGGCTTTTTGAAGCCCTTCAATCGTGGCAAGAGGATGTTGACCAGAGCCCCTTTTGGGGGTCAGGGCAGCTGCTCCAGCCACAGCCAGGAGGTCTCCCTATTAAACTATACACACTCACATCGGTGTGTAGTTCATCTCATGGAGACATAGTATATTCTCAGCCGTAGGGTCGGTTGGATCCCTCATCGTCTTCATCAACTCAGGAAAGTTTCAATGCAAAGAACTTAGTTATGTGGCAGGGTTCATGTTCAGACCAGACCGCCTTAGCCCTAGACTCGACCGCCTTATGACCGTCTCCACGGACCTCACCAGACCGGCTTAGCCCAAACACGACCTGTCTGGGACTGCCAGGATGGACTGCCGAGAAACGGCCAGGGGTGGTTGAAACGGGGTCAATGAGGCGGCATCTATGGCAGTCCCATTAGTCGTGTTTGGGTAGTGATCCTTCTACCCTACGACAACGAATCGAAGCCTTCAAGACGTTCGCGTCTCTCACATCTCAAAACGGCAGTGTGTTCAGATTCGCCCAGGTTCATGGAGTGCTTGCTCGGTGTCCTGCGGCAGCGGTACACGCATGCGAACCCGCAGTGGCAGCTGCGCGCCCTTCTCCGAGTCTGAAAACTGCGATGCCGGAGCCTGCCCGACCTGCCACTTGTGCCAAAATACACATTGCACATCCCTAGGGCTCCAAGTAACTCCTCAGAAGGGATGACTGGACCCTCTAAACCAACCGCAAACACCTTCTCACAAGGTACTTGGAGCCCTACGGTATGTTTTGTTTTTAAGCCCTAAGCCCGTGGCACTGCCTCCTTACTTCATGATACAAGTAGGCGCCTACTTAATGAAGGGAGAAGCAAGCTACCAGCTACTTGAGCTACTACATATGGATGCAGGATAGCTCACGCTCGCACCAATGATTTGGTTCCTAGATGTTTGCGGACACTTAATAACCAAGGACCCTGAAAAATCACCGGTTGCCAAAACCACAGGATCTATGTTAGTTTTCGGGAGTGTGTATATATATATATATGGGGAGTGAGTGAAAGCAAAGTTGCTGACAGATCAGGGACAGTTGTCAGCAAAATTGGACAATTTTAGTGTCAAAAGAACAATTGTGACAGGACTTTGTCCCCCTCCCTCTCCCCATGCGTTGTGCAAAATTGTTTTTTTTGTGTTTCTTTTGTTTTGTTTCTTTGGTATTTTCTGGATTTCCTTGGACGTTCAACCGTTGCAATTTTGCAAGATTGTTTGGAAAGCAAAGTTGCTGACAAAGATTGGGATGAAGGAACACTGCGAAACAAACCTCACACAAGTTGTGAGGGGACACTGGCAAAAAGTTGTGTGTTTGTTTTCACAACATTCAACACACGCCGCTGAGAGCGCTGTATATTAATGTATATACATCTACGGTCTACTCCATTTGAGCCCTCAACTACAGCAGCTTCCCAAGCCTGAAGTCCGCGCCTGGGCTCCAATCAGGCGGTGACTGGTCCCAGTGGAGCTCCTGTGGTGCCAGCTGTGGCGATTCCACGCAGGCACGCTCACGGAGCGGCGGTGCCTGTGCATCCTTCAGCGATTCACAGACCTGCAGCTTGATTCTTTTCTGGCAGGACTCGCAATTTCTATCAGGGGCCTGGGGGGTCACTCATGCCACCATCACACCAGCCCATGATTTGGGTGCATGATCAGGGTTTGGATGGGGTCGTTATTACACCAGCTGCAAGCCAGTGCGAACTCATGTTGGTGGTTGAGAAACGACAGAAGCAATGCGCTGAAACAAGGGGCAGGATTTTGTTAAGCCGTTTGCGGGATCGTCGCCTGTCCCATCTACTCAATCTCAACCATCTCAACCGAGAGACAGACAATGAGTTCATGGCAAAGATCTTGAAATTGTATATGTTGATTTTGCCATATTTTTTTCATTTTGGACATGTCTTTACTTGGAAAATAGTCTTTGTGGCAATGGCAATGGTAACCTCGGTGGTTTCCGGCGGAATTGCCACTGCATCTTCCACGGTCCGCAGCACAGCTGTCCCTAGGCAATCAGGGAGCTTGCCCTGAACCCTGCGGAGACTGGACACAGTGGTCGAGCTGTTCAAGCACATGTGGTACAGGAACTCGAGAAAGGTCAAGAACTGGGCAGTGCTCATCTTCCAACGACGACTCTGATCTCGCAGAGATTGGTCCAAAATGCGTCCGATGGGTTATGGTCCACCATGGTCCTCATGGTTTTCGACGCCGCAAAAGTGTAAAGAGTGATTCCACCCTCCATGTTTCAGAGTCTCATCCCAGGATGAGCCTTTGCCAACTTCCAACTGAATCTCAGTTGTTGCCTCCCTGAGTGAGCCAGTACGCCCTCACCTCAGGACCAAGTGCGAAAGCATGAGAAACCCATTCGAGGCGAAGAGAGGAGGATGAAGACACATCCATGCATCTGAGGCCACCAATCCTTAGATTCCAAAAGCCTTATGAATAAAAGTGCACCCAGGGTGGAGTTGAACTAGGATCATGGCACCCAAATCCCTTTCCGAATCTCCGAGATGCAGATTGGAGATTCGAGGAACAGAGTGAAATACTGTGTATATATTCAGTCAGTATATTTTACACATTTTAATATACTGCATTCGAAGCTCGCAAAACCAAACAGATTCTGAAGAACTAATCACGAAGTAGCACCTGCATTAGACTTTTTATGACTTCTCATAAGTGCCGTGGAGACCTCCGCCGAGGAGTCCGAGTCCTGCACCTTGAGCGCTTGCGACGACGGAGCCTCGACGGCCTCCGTGCCGAACGTGCCCAATTGCGGCACCTGGCAACAGTGGAGCGGCTGCACCGCCAGCTGTGGACCCGCCACCCGGTTGGGGGACGTTTATGGGGTGCAGAGCACCCCGGACATGCAGAGGGGGAGGGAGCAAGCAAGTAAACCCCCCCATCCCACCACCACCGCACCTTCTGTGGCAGGAGAGGGGTGGATATGAGTGGGCAAGGGAAGCCTATAGGTCGGTACTGAGGGAAGCAGAGTGGACGGGTGTGACCGTTTTTGTTGGAGGGGCCTGGGTTCAACTTCATCATGTTGGGTCTCTCAAAATGGCGTCGTGGGTGGTGAGAGTGATTTGTTCTGCAGTTGGAGAGGTTTGTTTTGCAGGACTCTGGGGGTGATGCCTCCTATGGGTTTGATACGGTGACCAGTCATAGGAGTCACAGGAGAACGGAAGGGAGCTTTAGTGAATGAGGTAGAATGAAAGATTTGCAAGTGTTGCTGAAGTGGGAGTTTTGTTCAGTTCCAAAAGTTCATTCAATTAAAATAGTATTCCCGTCTTGGATGAAACTCTTCTGCAATTGTTGTTTTTGTGCTGTGTGTGTGTGTTTGTTTGTTCGTTGAGTGAATATTTAATGCGGCATTCTCCTGAGTTTCCCTTTGCCTCTCTGCCGATGTACAAGTTGTTACAGGATGTTACATTTGTTACGGGAATGCTTGTTTGGTTTCTACTGTATTTGGCAGCCCTGAAAGTGGGACAATATATAAAGATGTGGTAGCAACAAGATGCAAAAAGAGTTGGCATAGATGTTGCAAACGATTCTCGCAAGTTCTTTATGTTTTTCTTTGGAGGTAAGTGGTAAGCTGGTACCCCAAACTCTACCCTCCATCAACATCCATTCATCTGGAAGACCTCTAAGGCCAGTCGCATGCGCTCCCGTGGTGGCGAATGCCAACCCTTCGTCGAGTCGGAGGTTGTCCCGGGGGCAGTGAGTCCAAGGAACGATAAAGAACGTAGTGTTTGATGATGTTTAATTTGTGTTTTACTAATCTGCACGGAACGGAACCCATTGGTATTCAGAAGATGGGTCTGACCCAAGGGGCCCATTCTGAATTCTCTTCCGCAGCTCTTTGCGGAGTCGGTGTTGATGCGGTTCAGCTCCAGCTCCCCACATCCCATGATGAGGGACGCCCAGATTGATTGGTGTCCATATGTGTCCATGAGTCACGGTTCGGCTGGGCCGATCTGATACCTGTGGCCCGTGGCCGCGGCCCGACCACCAAGCCCAACCTGCGGGACCGATCGAAGGGTGACCCACCACCATCCACCACGTCATGTGTGTTTGGTCACGTCCAAGCTCAACCCTGGAGGCGTGCAACCAACCTGGCTGCTCGAGCCCCAGCCCTCCGCCAAGCCCGCCCAGCCCTCCGAGCCCGCCGAGCCCGCCGAGCCCTCCGAGCCCTCCGAGCCCCACCACGAGTGTGTCAACGACGAGCGCTTTGCCCACAACGATGGCTGGGACCACGATGGCTCTTGGGAGACCGGTGACGAATGTGGTGGAAGTACGCCTCAGGCGAGGTGTGTGACAGCAACGGCCGAGATTAACACAAACAACATGACATTGGTGTGGTCATGATGAAGAGAGTGGTCATGAACTGCTGAGCTATGCTAAACTTGTGTCACCATGCGTCACCAATTCGAAAACGAAGACATGGACAGGGTGTTCTCCAGGGTGGGTTCTGAACGTGAAAAAGATAACACGAGTTCTATTCTGGTCATTCCCCCCTAGGAGGATTGAGATCTAAGAGGGCGTAAGATGGCATCAGAGAGTGTGTACTTTAGGGGGATAAGTCTTTCTATTTTACGAGATCTGAGATATTTGTGTTTTTGTTTGCTTGTGTCTTTGGCTTGTGTGGCTTTTGGTTTCTACTTGCTTTGCGGCTTCTGCTTGGTTGAACGCTTCTGTGGCTCTGTGGCTGTGTGGCTTTTGGGCCGTCCTTTGGTTGCGGGTTGGGTTGGTTTTTCACGTCTTGCTTTCGGTAGTTCCCGTGGGTTTCGTTAGGGCCGTTAGGTTTTAGTTGCTTCTGTTGGCTTTCGGTGGCTTCTTAAAAATGTGTGTGTGTGTGTTCTTCTTTTGGAGGAGGCACTGCGCCCTCACCCCCCCTGCTGCACCACTTCGAGATCCTGCCTGCCACACAATCTGAGAAAAAGAGTGACATCCTGCTTCCAAACACTTGTTTGCACCACACCCTTCCCTTTGCATTGTGTGAGGCGGAGACACAGCTGGGAACCTCCCTAGACCAAGCAAAATATCATAGTCCTACACAACATTTTTCCTGCTCAAGGCATTTGTCCTTGCCCACTCAAACTGATCCATCCATTGGTCCGTTGGAACATGTTTCTGAAAGTTATAACTATAATCACTAAAGGATATTAATATTTGTAAATGATACTAAATGCTGAATTATATCCAAATTGTAACATCGAACATACCTCTAAAATCCTGTCACATCCTCCTGCCCCCCTGCGCTTCGTCACCTTCTTCTTCCGCCGCTCCCGGCAGAATCGCTGCGGACTTCAGCAACGCGGCGAAGGACATCGACGCCTTTCGCGAGAACTTCCGCAGCGGCGTGGCAGAGGTGGCCGGCATCTCCAAGGAGCGAGTCATGGCGCCCTGGAAAGAAGTTGTAGACGATAGGGGAAAGGGGGATATGGATCCCAGACAGTCCATGGGACTGGCATATTTGCCGATCAGTTGGGGTTGCAGGGGTCAATGTATGCATATATTCCATATATGGAGTGTCTGGGGATGATATAGACCAATGTATGCGCTAGTCTTTTGTTGTGGTGCTTCGCTCCCAAGGAGGCAGGAGCGTGGTTTGGCGTTCTTATGCGTTCTTCCCTGATCAGAGTAGGGATCTATAGACTTTTGAGAAGGGCGATTCTTCGTGCGATGTTGTTGGGTGTGTGTAACTGAGAGCAAGCGAAGCAAAGAAGATGTGTGCAAGTTTCAGCTATGAGTCATCCGGGCGTGGGCGTTCAGAGGATGAAACTGGTGACCATGGAGGTGGTGGAGGTGGTGACTTGGGTGGAGCTATGGTAGAGCCATGGCCCAACCTTCATCCAAAGAAAAATATATAGGCTCTACTTTCTCGACCCTGTTCCTACTTGCTTGGCTGCTTTTTATAGATATACGGCAAAATCACATTGAACAGTTCATCATCAGACTTCGTCAAACGAGTCAATCGTTCCAGTGTTTGCAGTTTGGCTACAGCTTTCCAAAGACTTGCTAGCAATAAATTGAAGATCCGTTCTCCAGCCGGTAGAAGACAAATCCAAGACTTCCCGCTCCTAGGTGCGAGGCATCACCAAGGGATCCATCATTGCAACTTGGAGAGATATGACCAGAGGTCACCTGAAAGTCCATCACAGTCCATCCGATCTTCAAGCCCTGGTAGAATCACTGGAAGTGGGAGTTCATCACTGGTTTGGTACGTTGGCCTATGAGAGTTCGGTCGTGAGACCTCCAAAAACGATCGGCGTTGAGGGGAATTGTGACTGAACGTCCGAACGTTGCATCAGTTATTCCTTTTGGTTTAGCGACAGAAAAAAAGACGGACTGAACATCCGAACTCACCAAAAGTTCCCGTTGCTGCCTTTGCTTTGCATGGCTGAACACTCGATGTGGACCACTCTCAAATGGTGTCCGGTCGCAGCTGCAGGTTGATTTCATGGTCACGGCTGCAGAGACGATGAGTGACACCTCTGCAGCAGCAGCCATCCAGGCAGGCAAAGAGATGAGAGTGAGAGGAGGTGGACATTTCATCAAAGGGGTGGAGCATGTTTGTATTACTATTATAGTTTTGACTATAATCTTTTTGCAAGAGGTATGCGTCCGAGGTACACGTCCTGGTGTTCTTCAGCTCTTTTGTTGGAGCTTTTTGGACACGTCCGCTCCAAACGCGTCCCACGTCTTCCGCTCCGACAGGAAGTGGAGCGGAAGGTCTCCGAACCCAATGCCTGGCCAAACAGCTTGAGCACGTTGATGGCTCCTTGGCACTTGGCCATCCCGGATGGGCCCCGAAGACAGAGTTTATAAGAGCTTATAGATGATGGCCCCAAACAGCAAAATGGGGGCGTCATATTGACCTTACATCATTGGGTAGTTTCAGGGATCAATATGGATCAATGTAGCACATGTTATAGTTCATACATGGAGTCATGGCGTGTCTAGGGTCTACATTGCGAGGGGACCAAATGAAAAGAACATGAGAGTTGAAGACCACGGGTTCCTATCGATCGCCGTGCGAGTCGACGAGGCGATTTTCACCCTCCCCCAGTCTCGTTCCAGGCAAAGAATCAAAGAAACAATGGAACATGATTTGGTGTTGATTCAGTGAAGAAAAGAAACACATGTTGAACCTCGGAGAAGAGCAGGAAGCTGGATGGCTGTGTGGATCGGTGGACTTGGAGCGAGGCGATTCGTGAACCCTCAGGGATGGCCACCGAAAAGCACAGCAATCACTTCAATATGGGAGAAGAACCCAAGTTGTGGTATGAACTGGTGGTAAAGAACCCACTTCATATCCCACTTCTGGTGGGGGTCGCAGGGCGACCCTGCTTCGGCATTTTCAGACCCTGCTTCGGTCGCCAGAGGCCGCGGGTGCCACCGTGGAGGCCAAGGCCGTGCGTGAGATTCAGAAGGAGTCGTGCACGACGACCGGTGGAACAGAACCGCGAGCTGGGCTGCGTTTCTCGAAACCTGTTCGGGTCAGTGAGGGGGGTGAAAGTGGTGAAGGTAAGTGTTATGGTAAGTTGGGTTCCAGAAATTTGGACCCCTGGCCCAATCCCAGAGATGGGAGTGACATCAGGCCCGTGGTCGTCACGGGATTTGTCATTCTGCACTGGTCCTCCAGCAGTCGCAGAAGATTCTGCGACTCCAGAAGAGCAGCTATGTCACATGTCTCATGCTGGCAGATGACAACTTTACAGGTTTGGTCAAATCCAGGTTGGAGACCATCGCTATTAGGTTGGAGGTCATCGCTAGTAGTAGCAAGGACGCTACTAGTCGAAATACGCTGGTCGTCCAGGACGAGATCCAGGCGATGGCCATCATGTCCAGTGGGGCAGCGACTAGACCGGATGGTCGGGAGAAAGAAGCGATGCAATGGCATGACAGAAGCAGCAGCATCCCGCAACCTCAAAACGGCCAGAGTCTCGATGCTCTTGGGAATATCTTTAAAGGCTCTAAAGCTGGGCTGCGCCCCTTATGAGTATTGATTGCTTGAGGTGGCTTCCTGAAGTTTCCTGTCTTGATGGTTTCCAAGTTTCTCCCAACCGACTCAATCCCGCCGTGCTTGCGCTCGTGCTTGCGCTCGTTGGTGGAGAGTGTTCATTGAAATTCGATCACTGTAGCTGAATTACACTCTGTCCACTGAAACAACTGCATGCAGCAGGTTTGACATAGATGTTCTTATTTCCTGTATCCTCCGAATACCTCGAACATTTGGGGTGCAAGTACCTGTCTTTATAGTATAGGGTCATGGTCTTCTTTTCTAGCTTCTGAAGGGCAAACCTGGGACCCAACAACTTGAGGTTTGCTAGGGATTGGCATTGACATGGAACTGACCTGGTACCGAAAAATCCAGACACCCGGCTTCCTGGAGGCAGGTGCAAGTGAAGTAATCATGGGGCTCCAGGCTCAGGAATAGGGATCTCCGCCCAACCATGCGGATTGGAATGAAGGTGTGTGTTTTCGTGTGGGTATTCGTGATGCTTCCGATCTTTTTTTTAGGGGTCTCCATAGGGGTCCTCAGGTCCGTAAATGTCCATCCACACCGGTCGGGTACCAACCACGAGGTCTTCCTGACGCCGCTCGCGGGCTACGCTCCACCGTTGGGTTGCAGCTGCCGACGGGGCGATGGCGTCACCGCGGGCTGTGCCAATCACAAGAGCTTGTCTCCACCGTGGCTTGGAGTGGAAGGGGGAGAGGACTTAGGGTGACTAGATGTGACTAGTGGGAGAGGAAAGGAAGATATAGCAGTCGTTTTTTCGGGAATTGGATCCGTAGGAACTTGATCAACACGAGGTTCTGTTGAGTCCTCAGAGGTTGTGTCCTGACGATCCTCCCAGTTCTGCTTCACGCGAGGTGGTGCTTGGTGGACTCTGCGTGCCCCCAGAGTCAACAGGCTGGCGATGAGTGAGCGGTATACATGGATGAAAGAGTGACCCCTTTTTAGCTTCACGGCCTGCTTGTTTGTAGAGCTTGTCCCCTAGGTTCTTTCTTCATACACCCAGGTAGCCGCCTTGAGATACCCAGCAGGCCCGTAGTTCAACAAACTGCAGACGTCTATATAGACCGCGGTTGAAGGAACATCACGCTCTCAACTTGCATTGCCTTGTGAGACCCAAGTGTGTGTGGACATGCTCTCCCAGACATATTTGTTTCTCAGATATGGCAAACTTTTAATATAGACCCCCTCTTGAGTTTCCATGTTCTTCAGCCTTCATCAAAGCCAGCTTGATGTACACATTCTCACTTTTCTGCACTAGCAAAGCTGTTGTGATACCTTTATCAAATGTTGTTTGTTGTTTCGGAAAGACCTCGATCCAAGGTACAGTAGCCTTGTTGTGGTGTGTGCGGGCTAGAGTGGCCTAGCCAGTTTCCGTTACAATCACTGCTGGGAGGTATTTGACTCACTGCTGGGGTCGTAAAGCTTCCAGTTACACCAGATTCTTACACCATTCAGCTACCATCATGTGTGATGCA
The DNA here is from genome assembly GCA_963970005.1 of Durusdinium trenchii. Classification (NCBI taxonomy): domain Eukaryota; class Dinophyceae; order Suessiales; family Symbiodiniaceae; genus Durusdinium; species Durusdinium trenchii. The sequence continues at coordinate 602,966 of CAXAMN010023572.1, forward strand.
ACCATCGTGTGGGCGAACACACAGAGCAACCGATGCAACCATCACCTACCAAACAAAAAGCCCTTCGGTTGCAGGCGTGTCTTTCGAGGGTTTCTCCTGTCCTGCGAGCTGGGCCGTTAATGTTGTTGTTCCGGCCATTTACATTCCCAGACACTCCATGGGACTGCCATATATGCCTACATTGACCCCCCAAACCACCCTATAGACAAATATGGCATACATGGAGTGTCTGGGATTTGTATGAACCGATGTGCCCTTCCGCTGAGTCCATTTCATGCCAGAGCCTCCAATCCACTCTCGCAGGGCGTGCAGGGAACCTGGGCCTGGTGTGAGACCACAGATGGAAACACTAGGGATGCGTCTTGGCCGTCGAGAGGATTCAGAGTTTTTTTGTTTTTTTCAACTAATAAATCTCAGATGGAATGGACGCACTATGACAGTATGAGCGCCAACCTTGGCATCAAACGACCCCCAAATGCAGTGTCGTGTTTTTGTTTGTGAAAACTGCGTCGTTGGTGGCCAGGTTGGCAGCAAATGTTGCCTTTTGGCAAACACAATCACGCACAAAACATCACACAACATAATATACATATACTGTATATATAATATAACATAATAGGCAAATAGGGCTTTGGTTAAGGGTGGGTTTGCACCCCAAAGCAAGTACTTGCTGAGGGAAACGATTTGGCATGTTGGGGTCGGGGTGAATCGTTTATTTGAACCCTTATGAATGACATCAGTATTGTCCTCAACCAATCTCAGATACGGAAAACATTTGAGTCTTGAACGTAGTCAATTCCACAGCATGAGATGCTGTACTCAAAGTGCGCATGGCCTTAAATAGGCTGCTATATAACGCTAAATAGATAATCATGGGAACGCACTGAACGCACCGGGCTTAAGGCATCTTCTAAGGCTTAAGATCGGTGGGGGTCCCGACCGTTGAGGATCGACCGACCGTGGTGGACTCTGGCCGTGGTTGCCACTCGTGCGGAGTCACTGGGCTTGTTGCAATGACCATTTTTCTTCTCACTCTTGGCTTCACAAGATGAGACATCATTGAAAGCGTGGTCGGATGCGGATTTCGGAAGATTCTGCCCTGAGTAGACTGAGCGTGCCTGAGCATCCAGCGATTCTCATGGTGCAAACTGTGTAGAGACTCGGCGTAGAACCGATCCTGATGGGAGGATGATTCTTCTTAGTACCCTCAGTTCTTCAGAGTGCTGAGTGCCTGTACTGGTTTTAACATGTTTAAAAGCTTGGACTCTTCACGGTGTCAGAGTATTCTCACAGGATCCAAGAGAAATCGAGAGATGCCGAGCGTGACAACCTGCTTGCAAGCACGACTTAGTGCTTGGCCAATGTTTGCAGCTTCGTACAGCGTTTGTACATCTCTGCAAATTTTCAGCGGTGCGGCCGACCTAGTAGGCTTTAACTGCAGTTTGCTGGGCCATTCAGCTCCAGTCCCTCGTGGTGGTAGCTGTAGGCCGGGGCCAGCCTGGCTGCCGAACGGCACCTTGGCTGGTTAGCAAACCTTTAACTTGAGCTTGGGTTTAAAATGCTGTGCACGTCCTCATAACACACCCTTTCGCTGATCGGACATTTTTTAAGGCACAGTTTTGCTTACCTTGTGTCCTTCTCCGCAGATTGCATGGGTGTTTCTTCCAATTTGGAATGATTTGGATCTATTTGGGGTCCCAGTTTTTATGTAAGAATCAAAGGACGAAACCAAATTTAGCCGCAAATTCAGTCACACGACCATCCATCAAACGGGCACGAACACGACAATGCAGTGATTGTCGCGGAGCGGATCTGGGAGCCTGGCACGCTCATGACGAAGTTGCCGAACTACTGAAAGTCCAGCCTAATGGATCTTTCAAAAGCATTCTGGAAAGCGCTTTCAGGTACAACTGGGATTCTAACATACTCTAAGTGTTCATATTGGAGTTGGCAAAAATGAGGGGTTCCTATTTAAGTTACGGGGAGTGGATTCATTCACCACTACTGGAGTCATGTGAAAATAGATGAAGATAGATCTAAAACAAAAGCATCTTCCAGGGCGCCTGTCCCTGTCTTTCAAGACCACAAGCGAGCTGTTTTGTGTGTGCTTTTCTTTTTCAGAGTGTCTATCTACCCTTCTGAACCTTCAAAGTATGTTTTTGGACGTGCAGATTCTTGAATAGATTGCCAGCTAGCAGCTAGCCTCATTGAAGGATACATGATATACAGACAGAGCCATCCTGTGGAGGAGTCCTGAACCCTCAGATAGAGGAGAACATATGTAGAAATATTAATATATGTGTTGGCGGTGTTCGTCTCCGAAGAAATTGGGAGCTCCAGTTCCAGGTTCGAAAAAGTGCCCCAACTGACCTAGCTGGGGTTTGTTCCAGCTTCCAGGCTATGCGGCGACAAAGGTCTGAAGCCAGAGAAAGGCCTGGACATGTTTGATGAGTGAAGCTGGAGAGTCGTGGATGCGGGATGATGTGGGGATCACAGATTCAGCACGTTTGTTGCCTTGGGGCTTCTGGATTTCAATGCGCAGATGTTTGGCTTCTGTTCACCACCAACGATAGATCTTCCCTATCACTGGAATGGACTTTCTATGATTTTCTAGAGGGATAAACTGGGTAAACAATTTAGCAAGTTTGACACATGAGCCTGGATGTGTGCCACCTCTTTGTGGTGCTGGCAGGTGGACAACTGGCTAAATGCATCTCTTGGCCAAATAGGCTATAAAGTTCTGATTTGTGTGTATTCTTATTACTGTAAGTAGTGTGTTACATGTACAGAGTGTCCGTTTGCCAAAACTTTCGGGACATGAATAATCATTAGTAACTTAGTTGCAACATGCATGAATATAATTTAACAAGTTGTATGATAATCATTGAGCAAGTTCTGTTGAGTGGTTCGGGAACTGCATCTGAGTGGTCCGTTTGATGATTTCGTTGCAAATCCAATTTCTGGATTCGTCCCCCGAAGCACGAGGGGTTCAGGATGGTTCAGGAGGCAATGCTTGAAGTTTTAAGGTTGTCTCCCAAGCAGAGGTGCTGCCATGTGTTTTTGGTTTGCCAGAATTGATCGAAGATTGCAGTATACAATGAAGACACAGAAGTTTAGCTTAAAATATCAAGAATCCAAAGCAAATGCTTCAGATGTCCAGTTCAGATATTATGTGCAACCTGTTATCAATGCCAGACCAACGACTAGCAGGTCAAAAATGTGAGCAGCTTGTGCAGCTCCGTGTTTGCATTGGATGATCAGCCTGGATAAGTTGCTGTTTGCTGGGGGTTAACGGTGACATCCACATGGGGCCGTGGATCATGTGGTTCTCGATGCGGATTACGCCAGACCAGTCACGCAGGAGGGCGTCTAGGTGCCTGAAGGAAATCTGAGCAATCGGAAAACCACTGAAATCAAACCAAGACTATAGCTATATATATCCCAGACATTCCATGTATGCCATATATATATATATGCCTACATTGACCCCTGAAACCACCCCAATGTAGGCATATATGGCAGTCCCATGGAGCGTCTGGGTAGTGATATCAAGTAACAAAGGTGACGACTTGTAGCACAGGTCGCGCAGTGCTTCCAGTCGGTCGTGCAGCATGGTCATAAATGATATATATATATACATACTCTCCTGGCCAATGGCCGCATAAGGGTCGGCGGAAACTTCATTTGTTGTGTTCGCATGCCACGTACCCTGGGCCGAAGGCAAGAGCGAATGGTCGACGCTGCTTTCCTCAAATCTGAGCAGGCGGAATCCTCCTGGCGGATCAACATGGTGTTCACAAGTGATGTTAGGCACTAAACGGCTTCTCCACACGCTCCACATCTCCTCAGACCTGACAAACGTGTCCGACACCCACTGTTTTGGCTTTGCCATGCCATGAGGGTCAGTTCTGGCATTTTCTTTGCTCAGGTGACAGAAGCACGGGTCCACTGCGACAGGTTATGGGTCAAGAATGGTCAAGACATGTCAAGACCCTCCTTCCATATAGGTTGTCAACTCCAAGCAGTTTTTTTTTCACCCGGCTGTACCCACAGGACCAATGGGATCCCGCCAGGAGAAGGAGAACCGAAAGCAGTTGGAGGATTTTCAGGAGTTCGGAGCTCAGTTTGGAGACGTTCGGAGCCAGGTCAGTGGGTTGATCTTTTGGTGGACCAGTTCTCCTGGAAGAGGGATCGGCGCGCCAATCGATTGGCCTTTGGAACCGTCCGCTGGGATTGGCTGTGTGGGATCAAAAAAGAGACGAATTGCAAAAAGAGACGAAAAGAGACCCCACTCCCAGGAATAAACTGCATGCGAGTAGTTCCAAGATACGACACTCAGCCAGCTTGGAATTTGATAGAATTTGGATCAACATGCCACCACTTTGTTGGTCTACTTGCCAACACTACCTCAAACGGTTAGGTGTTTTATACACCTCACAACTCGCTGCCGTCGTGCCAGTCGTCGGTGGTTTTTTTTCCCGGATCAAATCAGGCACAAGAAAGACAGCACAAGAAAGATGTGAGAAGCTGCATGCTTGAATTCAAGTTGCGGGGTCTCCCTATTCCAATGTACCCCCATATCATGCATTCATCCCGTTCCACAATTTCCAGCTTGAATGCATGCCATCCTTTGCCGCTCAGGCGCGTGGCAAATCAGTTGGCCAAGAAAAAATCCCAGGAGGTGCCTTGTTGGCGTCGCTCTTGCTTCTTTTCAGTTGGTTTGAAAACCAAGCTGCGCCGCCAAGGGTTGCTTCTCGTTACCCCACAACAACATACAACAACAGATTTAAGAAGCAAACGTAAGCAAATATAATGCATCCAAATATATGAATGAAATCAACATGTAGTGGAGATCATTCCTATAGGCCTGGCCAAGCAGCTGAGTCCGATTCCACATCACCTAGGACTCAGCCCAAACTCACCTTGTGAGATTATTCCGCACAAGCCCTGCACCAAGAGACCTTTCAAAGCTCTACGGACTCTGCAAGTAGTATACATGTTTGAGAAAACTTTGACCTAAAAGTTAGGTCATGTTAGGTCACTTCAGAGAAGGACCACACTTGTATAGAATGGAAACCAATCGGGTGATTTGGAAGGATCGCTCAGTTCAATCCATCCTTCTCACGACTGACCTGCGATCGAGGCCACTTTTCACTGACACCAGTCATTGTTGGTGTAGTCGTTACGCAACATGGATCAACCAAACACTTTGTCGGTCCTGTCCAACCTACACACTTCAGTTCACAACATGGATCCACACCCTCAATCTGGAAGGTCCTCTTCTGCCCCTGCCCTGCTTTTGACAGCTTTCCACGTCTCCTTTCATCGGATGTTCCCCCTTTTTTGAGGGTCGTCTCCTCGTCTCCTCTCTTCGTCTCCTCGTCAGGCGAGACAAGAAGCCGTCCGCCGGCGAGTGGTGGATGGCTCCCAGGAGCTGCGCGTGCTCAAGGAGCCGTCGGACGGCGCGGTCGAGACGGCGCGTCCAGACCGGGAGATAGCGCGTCCGACCGGGCGTTCAGCTTATTGGGGGGCCGGTGGATGTGTTTCTTTGGCTGAACTTGAAAGAACGAGTTGGTGACCGGTGACACCACTTAGTTGAGGATAGTGCTTCACAAGACTTGTTGACATGCAATGTCCTAACGATGTAGTCTAGTTGCTGTATAGATATGTTTGCAGAACTTGGTCCTTTCGCCTTTCGCTCAGTGTATCTAGGTGGCATTGGGTGTCCTGGCCATGATATTCAATGATCTTGCTCTGGGACTGGCACGGGACAGGCACACCATCCTTGATAAGAATGCTTGGTGTATTGAGCCAAAAAGAAAGCCCCAAGTCAGAACCTCCAAGTCTTTTGATGGGTTTTGGAGTCCTGGATGAAACTTAGTGGCCCTGTAGGATTTGTGGATGTGTCACTACTGTATTATACTGTATTGTTTCATTCCATGAGCCAACCTGTATGAGCGGTGCTTAAATAACCCCTTTGTTGAATCATGTTGAATCCTTTTGAGACAATTCATGCCTTTTCATGTGTGGCCGCACGAACAGTTCAATCTTTGGAGCCGTGGCCATTTGGCAAGCGTTTGGAACTGCCAGCTCCTGGCAAACTTGGACACTTGCTATTACAGGGATGGTTCAGGGTAGATCATGGTCAAGGACGGTCAAACCCAGGACCCTCCACCTGCAAAACCATGAACATGTTGTGTTTGGACAGTGTTTGTGGGTGTGTGGGTGTTCTTTTTTCATCGTCCGGATCGATTAATCTCTGGGCCCTGTCTTGCAGGAGAAGCTCCATGCAGCCCAGGTCAATAAGGTGCGCAGATGATGGGTAGAACAGGTTTCGCAAGGTCGAACGGCCTACTTCAATGTGCCGCACTCCAGGCGAGCCAAAATTTTCGGGAGCAAACATTTACTTACACACCACTTTGAGGCAAGAGTCTTGAGGTGGCATGGGCATAATATTGCAGTATCCTGATTTACATCTAACATATAGAGTGGTGTCTAGTTTTTAGATCCTTTTAGGGGTGTGTTATTGTGGCTTTACCTGCCAACATTCATCGTTTCGCAATGCCGGATATGCATGCAAGAATTGTGCCAGAAAAAACAGTGAAAACATCAGCATTAGTGGGCAGGCAGGTCCAAGAACACATGGAATCCATGTGGTATCTACAGGGCTCAGAACAGTTTGCTCTGGAGGTACCACATGAACCGTTGACTGTTTCATCAATGGCACAGGTCCGTCCCACGATGTCCCACGCATCTCGCCTCAGGTTTGGGCCAAGCAGCTCCTAGAGAAGCAGGCGACTTACGTTGCTTTCGAAGTCGAGTTTGAAGTCGAACGAGTGGAAGTCGACCAGCTGGAACAGAACAGCTTGGGCCCCAAAATGCCGGGACTGAGGTGTGCACCGGAGGATCATGGTGTCCAACACATGAACTGGAGGATCATTGGTTGCATATGCCATGGGTTGGTTCGTAGCTTGATACACCATGGGTTGGTTCCGCTAAGAGGTGAGCTTGGCAACCAGTTTAGTGGATTTGAGTGGAACGGACTCAGTGGACTTAGCTAGAAAAGGATGAAAAGGAGTATGCATGTTCAGTAGGCCATGATGACACTGGGTCGAGCAGTCCAGCAAAGCTTTGCTGATGCTGCATCCTGCAGCATAAACATGTTTGATGTTTCAACTCTGGCTGGTTTTCAGAGAGAGATTGTGTCAAATGGTTTGTATCATGCGAGAGGTATAGATGCATGCAACATTTGGATAGGTTGACTTTATCTAAAATTGTTATTCATGGACCTCAAGAAGTTGAAACGACCAACAGATATACCAAAAGCCAAAAGCCTCAAGAATGAGGGGAGGCCACACCCATCTTTGCTACATAAAGAACTTGTATCTGCACCGGCAAGCCGGAAAAATGTTCGGTGCGTGTGGACGCCGCGAGAAGCATCCACTCGTCCGAGGACATGGTGCAAGTATAGTTTTTGCTAGGGGGCAGGAGCCCTATGCGGATATGTAGTCAACCTTGCAGGCATCCCCACCGAAACTCAATCCAAATTTAAGGACTTGAACTCATGTCACTTTCGGTTCTCTATGGATTTCGCTTGTTTATACAATATCGACGTCATATAACTATATAATTTAAGAGATTCAATGCTTTGGAGTCGAAATCAAGCAAACAATTGCAAGCATAAGAAACATCAAGGCAAAACACCACAACATCAAAAACTAGATGTGTAACAATCAACCAGCTAAAGCAAACTCATTTGAGTCTGACTTGTTGCAGACAACAAATTAACAGACACAACAAACGATAACAAAACACGAGGCCCCCACAACGTTGCAGCGTCCATCGTGTCGTTCTTTGTGCCAGGAGCGCGAGGAATTGGAGCTGCAACGCGAAGCGCACATGGCCGCCCAGATGCAGGCGCCGAGTGCCGTGGTCACGGACTCCCGAGTGGTTCTTCTCTCGACCTGCATGGGTCGGGCGGAGGGGTGGAGTCACCGAGTCATGGATAGATATAGACGGACCACATCACATTGGAAGTGGACCCTGTTTTTGTAGGGGAAATCGTTTTCCCCAAAAGCAAGGAAGCCACTTCCATTGAGTCGTGAGTCGGAGGGTGTATTTACCCAACGGTCTTCCATCTTTGGTGCGGCATTTTGACAAATCCACAGCCATCCAGCAGTGTATCTGTGAAAAGTGGGGCCGACTTCAACTAATTAAACATCCAAGAGATACAATATGGCGTTCACTTTTCTCAGTACACTTTGCTGTTTATTTTCCCATGGCGTCTTCAGTCCTCACAGCGCAACATCCCACATGGGCGTCTCACTCGCTGCGGTGCTCGCATGGTCGATCCGGTGTCGTCCGGTGTCGATCCCCAGGACCTTCGCCTGCAGTCGGAGGAAGTGGAGCTTCAGGACCTCCAGCGGAAGGCGCGGTCGTTCGCGGGGAGCGTGGTGCGGGGCGTGGCTGGTGGGATGGAGCAGGTGGGAAGGATGGAGCAGGTATATGGGATACGACTGTTCATGAAGCGAATCGACTGTTCATGAATACACCCCTCCCATTTGGATTGGAAAGTGACTTCATACCGGGGGGTGTGATCAGTCAACAGTCTACATGAATAGACTGATCAGGGATGGCAGAAGTTTGGAATGATTGAAGAAGACATCCCAAGATGTGTGAGTGTCGATGGGATAGAGGAGAACCTCATAGAACCTCCATCGTCAAGTGCAAACTCGATGGTGAATCATTCACTTTTGCATACTCTGACTATCCCTTGATGCAAATGTTCCCTGCCCTTCGCACACGATTCCAAGATGCGTCGTGTCTAGGTTTTGTTTGCTGATTGGGTCACTGACTGGCAGGTCCTCCGAATGAAGGCATTGCAGAAGGAGAACGAGGATGAGATCGCTGGCAGATGCAAAGAGTATTGTATTGCGTATTGGTAAATATTGATATTCATCCTGCAGTATGTTGGAATACACGGCAGCAACCACAGTGCAGAAGCACACCATGTTAATTCCCCCAGACTGACCAACATGAATTCTATGTTTGATGATTTCTGAATGTTCATCCAAAGCCGAGACCTGATTTGCTTATCCAGTTTGGGTACAGCCAGCTCATTTGCTCATTGTTGCAGCGTAGTCCGAAACAGGAGACCGGCTCAGACTGACTCCGTCACTTCCCCGGTTCAGAGCACGTCTCTCTCACCGCCGCGACCGGGACATGCGAACGTCTCCACACGGACCGACGCCCGATGCGGTGCTTTTGGTCTATCCGGTGCAGGAGCTCCTTGCAGCGAAGAACCAAAGCCAGGAGGTTTGGAGATGACGGGAACGACGTCTCGGGTGGCGGTAGGGTGGAAACGGAGACCGACCGAAGATCAAGACTACGTGGTGGACTGGTTGGGCGATCATGGTGGGTCAGGACCCAGGCCTATGTGAATCGGCTAGTGGGATTCAACCTTTCTTCACTGATCCAGCAAAAGTGAAGAGAATGTGAAGCGGTTCTTTTCGGGGGAGAAGGAAAAATAGATCATGCCCAGACCATCCATAGGACTGCAATAGGTACATACATTTACCATCATTTGCCCCATGCATTGCCAACAAATGGCAACTCTTCCATATATTCATGTTTTGGGATAGATAAATAGAAAACCTTATAAAGCCACGAAACATTTGAAAGTCATCCAATATCATCCAATGCTTAGCATCCTCAAGTCACATCCTAGAGCTAAGCTTCCGCAGCGGATCACTGGTCATTGATGTGTTGCCTGTTTTGTTAGGAAGCTCTCTCCGTTTTCCTTCGCCAGAAGACTGGGCACTCAGAAATCATAATCTTAATTTTGCAGATACTTGTTTCTGGCTAAGTGTTATTTGGTGTGTGTTTAGAACACCAATCCAGATCCACTGGCTTCCAGTTTTCGTCGACGGGAGCTGCTCCCAACGCCGTCGACCTTCCACGACTCCAGTCGCGGTGCGCTCTTCGTCAGGCACTGCTGAATGCTCAGCATGAGAAGCAGCAGGTGGAGGAGCGAGCGAAGTCTTCGGGATGCTTCGAACCCCGCGAGCGACGACACGGACGACACGGGAGTTCGATGTTTGGTACTTTCTGATCATGCTGGGACTAGCCCGTGCTTATGTTTTCATGCTTTCTGGAGATGTTGAATAGAATCCTGAAACCCTTCTCGTCTGCAAGCAAGTCCCGGATATGTTGAACTGTTGAACGCCGGATCACTAAGACAAGCTTGTGGTCACTGTGGTCGTATTTCATCCTGTTTCCCTCTTTGAAAGGAAAGCATTCCTAACAATAAAAAGGCAAAGTTTTGCCACAGCGATGTGCAGGAAGTGATGGCCAGGGTTCAGGAGGAAGACCGAAGAGAGATGGCAGCCAGGCTCCATTGGCCCACACGGCCAAGTCTTAGACAGCAGCTTATACGGCTCCCAGGGAGATGATTGGTCTAGGTCTCGGGATGTGAATGACTGAGCCACAGAACAAACCAACCGTTATGACCAGATCAGACTGGGCCAGACACCTCCATCAAGGCACTGTTGCACAGACATGACCAGACATGTTGTCTTTGCACAGAATTACCCAGATGACCGCAACTGAGCTACTTGCAGAGACAACATTTAGAACATGGACCCGTTTGGCAAGGAGCTACTTGCCTATGGTGCTTGTGATCACCGGGGGTGTTCCGCATCTCCCAATCCCCGAACAGCTCAAATCCCATGTGCGTGATGGATTTTAAGGGATGGGCCAAGCCAGGAACAGTTTTGGGTATTTGAGCCAAGAGTGCCGGATTTGGGGTACATTTCTCCTGGACTTGAGAATGGTCATCTCAACAAATTGGAGCCGTTTTGGGCCAAGGCAAGCTTCCTTGGGGGATGATCAGACAGTCGGTAACTATGTGTAGGTTCTTAAATTGTAACTGTTGCTTTGCACCTTATGCAAGTCCCAGAGAAGAACAAATGAATGCCAAGTAGCTATCTTGGAATCCGTCAACCAGACCCAGACTGTGGAAGGACAGATTGCATATTGGATCGTGGAATCCGCTGAAGCATGGCTGCTATGACATGCAGTTTTTTCATGGCCATGGGCCATGGACCTTTCACGCAATGGACCTTTAGCCAATATGGATTGGATTGTGGATGGCCATGGACTCCCAGAAACCTTGATTTAGCCCAATGGTTGTACCTTCCCTTCGCCAGGGCAGAACGGAAGCAGTCTATGATGGAGATGCTGCTCAAGCAATGGGGCTCAGTCTGGGCCAGCTGAGCCGGCGTCGCCGTGCCGCCGGAGCCGCCCACGAAACAGATGGATAGATGACACAGCTTCGGTGAAGCGAACTGTTTGTGACTGAAAGGCTAAGTGTTTGTGTCCTATCTTCCCGGGCAACCGAACTATTTGCTTATTTATGGAACTACGCAAAACACACTGGAATCGTTTGAAAATGGTTCTGTTTACCTTCACCAAACGACCAGACAAATAACAGAGAAAGAAAACTATCCAGAAAGGCCTTGATGGGTGCGATATGGTGCGATCCATCCGCTGATTCGATCTTCGCACCCGCTGGAGAACTCCCTTCACTTCGCTTCAGCCCGCACGAGGTGCCGCGAGGAGAACCAGCAAAAACAGCGTGAAGAGGAGCAGCGGAAGGCTGGATCAATGCCTGCTGGGCTTGCTTAACCTTCGACATGGGGCGAAGACAAGACGTAATGGAGATTGACTTGGCAATTGGGAATACGTTTCGTTTATTTGCACTTTGCTGCCACACGGCCTGCGACTTCGACCGTTCATGGGCGCTGTTCAGGCCGAGGAGGAGGAGAGCATTGAGGCTGAGATTGGGAGAAGCGTACATATTCCAAGGTGTCCAGTTTTGTGGTCCGAAAAGAAAGAGAAGGATTTGGGCACAGTTCGATGCAGCTCACTTCTTTATCATTGATACTTTGACTTGGAGACTTTGGGGTGACTTCACAGGTTTGTAGGGGATCACCTCAAAGCCATCTTTTCCAAAGCTTTGCATTCCAGCCTCCAAGTGTGTACTTCGAAATCCTAATCCTAATACCTTGATTCCTCTTTTTCACCCACACAAAGGTGCAGGTGCGAGGGCAAGCAACTGCAGCTTGTGTCTCACACCAGCAACAAATGTGACTGTTTAGACCATCTTTCGCAGTTGTTGTCTTCACAGCACCAAGGGACTGATGACCACTCGTTGCTTTGATGTCCTTGATTGCTTGGCCATAAATAAATATGTAATCATTCTCGTCTATTGCCGCTTCAAGGGTCGCGCCGACTTCAAGCATCCCTAGTGTTTCGAAAACAAGCATTGCCTTGAAGGATGGGGCTGCTGGTCGTTTTCAGGCTGCCTGTTCACCTAAAATTGTGACGGTCCATTCTAGCAAGCTGGTCCCACGTGGGTTTCGGGTGTTTCTAGCATTGATATGCTAACAATGATATCAATGGTTAGTGTTTTGGTTGACAGGTCCAGTAACTTATGCAGAACCCCTCAATATCAGGTAAAAAAGCCTCAATACCTCAATATATTCTGCTAATTAAGTGTTTTGGGTTCTTATGATATCAATTGACCCCTCGTAGACACCGACACCCTGACGGCCAGGCCTACGCACGGCGGAAACGTGCCATGGAGGAGGAGATGGCCCGAAAGCCAGGCTCCCAGAGGGTCGGGCCCAGTGAGCGCCACAGAAGTGACATGAATTGACCGACAAGTGCCGATTGGTCGTTTTTTTGGGGGGGTGGGTTTGATGTCGTTTGGGGCAGTCTAACGAGGGTGTTCATTCTCCAAAAACGTGAGTGTAGGTCCGGTCAAAAATACTTGGAGGGAAGACAGCAGTAACAACAACAAGAGGCGGTCATGGGAGGTTTGGTCAAGGCCTCCAAAGACCCGGCTGCCGTGGTCAGCCTTGGGCAAATGAAGGATGTAGACTTCAGGTAGCCATTCTTGCAGGAATTGGACATGTTGCAAGCCACCAAAGCTAAGGAAAAGCGAGCAAGAGGCGGAACGCTGGAGAGTGCAGCAGGTGCCACCTGAGTTGTTTCTTTTGAACTTTTGTTGCTGTACTTGCATCAAATCCAAAGGCTTAATAATATGGATTATCCAAAACGTTCAACCAACGCATGCAACATAATCCTTTTATATGTCTTTTAGACATGACCGGCCTTTTTGTTAGTTTTGTAAGGTTATAACTTGCATGAACTTGTCGTATTATATAGTGACAGACAGATACTTCTAACCCCATTTTCAAAAGTGTCTAAGTTTGTTGCTATAGGTTCTAAGTATGTGCCTGTCACTATAGTTTGTTGCTGTTAGACATCTTTCAACTTGGATATCACCAGCAGCGACCTTCAAACACTGGGCCTGTCGGGGTGTCCCTGCAGATTTGCTCAGCAGTCTCCAGTCAGCTGCAGGCGATGGTGCGGGAGCAGCAAGAGCGTCATCGCGAGGCACAGCAGATGGATCGCCTACGGGAGGCGCGAACATCAACAACGTGCAAGTTGCAAAGTGAGGGTTGGTTTGAGGAGGAGATCGTGCCTTTTTGGCTTTTGGCTGTTCTTTTTGGCGTAATTATATATTCATTCCAGACGTGTTTGCCTCCTGCCTTTGGATATCCGGCAAGCAAATGAGGACCTTTGGCGCGAAGAAAGGGAAGCAGCAGACAGGGAAAAGGAGTTGAAGAAGGCACAAAGTTGAACCGTGAACGATCCTGTGCATGAAACGTATAACGTCACAAACTGTTTGCATACACTGTCAGATAACTTTTTTGGATTTGTTTTGGACATTCCCAACAATCATAGTTGTCGTTGCCTTTGAAGGCAAGGAAGATCCTGGAGGATAAGCAGGAGATGCTGAATGCTTACCAGGAGCATGTGGAGCGACAGGAGAAGATCCGACAACAGGAGATTGCCCAGGAGTGACACCGAATGCTTCACTGTATTGGCATCTTGTGGCTGTAAACACTGCTCAGTCACAAAGTACCACTGCAATCCACTGCATGTTTGTCAAGTACGGACCTTCGCATTAGCTTCTGAGAGGCGTTTCTGCGGATTCAGAAAACCAGGAGTCACAGAGCTCGGGGTGGTGTTTCGTCCGATCTCGCACCCCTCTCCTCCGTTCGTTCGGCACCCTGTCCTCCATGTGACTGCTGGTGATGTATAGAGAAGTAGCACCACTTGGCTTCGCTGGAAACCCACCGGAGCCGAACAACGAGAGGACCGAGCCCGGCAGATCGGAAGACCGGAAGACCGTCGACGTACGTCGCTTCAGTCGCTTCAGGATCCTGAACGATCCCCTATATGTGACCGGAAAGAATCTTCCAACCATCTTGAGTGCGAATGGTTTCAACAGCCATTTGATACGGAGTCTGATTCCAGGAGCAACAGGAACGGCAAGAGCTGCTTGCCAGATATGAAGAGGCTGGACGGGGTTGTGTCGCTGGGGCTTAGGCAAGAGCTTGGACGTGTTCCTTACACTTGCGCAGTGGAGGAAGGTTGCCTTGACATGCCTTGACTATATAAATGATGGTTGGCACTGCGATCCAAATGAAGCCAAATTCCTTGGATGAACATAGGATGGCAGAAGGGACAATTGCAACTTGTCTTGCGCACATACTGAATAAGGGACGATTTGCACCCAAACAACTGGCCAGAGGGAACATGTCTCCAAAAGAAGCCTCGACTACTGAACTCGAGACAAGATCACATTTCCTTTCATACATCAGGGGTCATTCGCTGTGCTACACAAAGGACGTTATACTGTAAAAGGAAAGTACGTAGTCTTCCAAACATCATCCTCCACTTCCATGCTAGTGAGTCAGAGTGTAGGTTTAAAGAATCGGGCTCCTTGCTTCAGGATGCTGCCGTCAACCTCATTTCATCAAGCTTAAGACTATAGACTATAGGCCAGCATGTGCACCAACATTCAAATATTGAGACGGACAATGGGCTGCTCAGGAGAATCGGCTCGAGCTGCTCAGTGCCCAAAAGAGGCGAATGAAGATGCAGGACTGGTCTGCCTGGCGTGACCAAGTCACCAGTGCCTTGCAGTGACTCCAATGCCTTGCAGTGACACCCAGTGGCACCCATGCTCCTAATAACAGGCCCTTTTGGATCACAGTTATATTTGGACCACACAATCAAGTTATATTTGGACCGTTAAAATATTTGTTTGGACCACACAAATAATGATTCGCGAGTCCCGTGGGTATTTGTGTTCCTAGACTTTTGCACTCAGAGCAGTGAGGTTGAGTGGTTGATTTCGAAGGGTTCTTTTCACAAAGCAGTGTGCAATTTCTGTGTTATGTTCACCTTTGTTCTTAAAGCTTGCGCGCTGCGGATCTATCCTACAAAAGGATTTCCCTGCTTCAGAATTTTGGTTTTGGTTTCTTGTCCGGCTTCGTTGGCGGCACTTGTTTGTCTTATCCTGTTCGGGTTTGGTATGCTCTTGCGTTGGCCGCTTTGGCCATGGTCAGTGGGCCTGATTCTTCTAGGTCTCATTTCAACCCGAAGCTTCCTCAATGTTGTTCTTCTATCTATGCTTTACCCCAAACCGGCGGTTGACTCAGTGTCGAGCCTCTACGGTGAAGTGGACACCCGTTGCCCTCTACAACGGGTAGCGAGCACCAGAAGACATGACCGACCCATTGACCTACCTGGCTACCTGGTCAAGCTTGCAGAACCAGCTCCGTTTTGGACCCATCGCCATATATACCTGGAACCCGTTTGACCTCTGTTTTGATAGAAAAGACCATATTTTTGGTGGTTTGTGGTCCAAAATAGAGGTCATTCAGGTTCTAGTTATATATATAATACGTGTTTGCCTTCTTGGAAAAGCACATATAGACCCTTATTGCACTGGACTGGCTTTCAATGCGGCCTTTGACACTCCCTGATTCAATCGCCTGGTGCGTTTCTTCCCGTTTGTTTCTCTTTAGCTTGTCGATTGAGTTCCTTTAACATAGTTTTGATACAACTTCCTCTGGAGCTTTGTTAAATTTAGTTTATCACGAAAGGTACCTGAGTTCTCCTTGCTTTAGCAAACATGCATTACAATCAGGACCTGGTGATTTGCCTAGAGTTTGGTCCTGTAAGAAGGGATTCTGTCCGACAGGGGGCCCCCCGCGCTGGATCATTCCCCCTGCGCCGTCGCTGTTTGGGTCACATCCATCCACCTTTGACGACGTCATGGACTTCTACCAGGGTTACTTGTGATTGCCTGCTACCTTTCGTTCACCCCCTCCTCTCTCAAGTTCTTTTTGGTCTCCCGTTTGATTAGGAGTCATAGCTTGAGACAAAGAGGTACCTTCACCTAATTTATGGGTCCTTGCGGTCCTTGCTTCTTTTCATTGTGCCCTCTTGGTTTTCAGCCCTCAAAGTATATTCCCATTGTTGCCTCTTACCTCTCCCAGTCTCCGACGGATACCGTATTGACCTACTATATCTCTTGCGACCTCTCTCTTAGATGCACAGAGGTTGGCCATCATTTCCTAGACCTCGGCCGCCCCAGGCTTTGTTTATTTGTCTGTGGTGGTACAAACGCTATCAAAAAGGACAGTGGTTAGTTATCAGTGGAGGTTCGACAGCCTTTGTAGCTGGAGATTCTACTTGTGCGCTGTATCAAGGTGATTCTACTCGTCGTTGAGATGTAACATCTTGCAACTGACTATAACATACTATAACTATATCAACATAGAACCCTCCGGGGAAAGCCACACCACAATTCACAGTCCCAGGTTCTCCTGTCTCTCAACCACTAAATGTAAGTCCACTGAAATCGACCGAGTGACGCGCGCGGCACTCGCGCGCGTCGCAGGAGTATCGCCGGGCCGTGGATCAGCAGATGGAGGAGCGTCGGGAGATCTACGAAGACCAGAGGCGGAAAGAGCGCGAAGAGTTGGCGCGCATGAAAGCTGAAGAGGAGAGGGTGAGTCGGGACCGGTGGGTCGAGATTGGTGATAGATGGAATAAGGGTGGGTAAGAAAAGGCCCAAAGAAAAGGCGTGTACACGGCTATTTTGGGGGGATTGGTTTGTGCTTTCTTTGGGGATGATCTTTGATGTGGTTGAGTCTTTGGGCTTCCTCGGGTTGGGCTTCCCAGTGGGTCGCGGGTGGAACATCACACGAGTTCAAGTAACTATTCTGCGACATCATCCTGCAGTGGGCAGGAGAGGGAACATACAAGTTGAAATCCAATAGGAACTGATCATGGTCTTTGACTATTCAGTGTATATATGTTAAATTCTATCAACCTTTGAGGATCAATGGGTTCCCAAGTACAATGCGATACAAAGGGGTTTGTGCTTGCCAATCTATTTGCAGAACCACCATCCATATGGGGTGTGAGAGCATCAGGAGATGGTCCATTGATCCTGGCCCCTTTCCAGGAGGAGCAAGCGAGAATCGTGGAAGAAGAGCGTCAAGCTTTGCTGCTTGGTAAGATCAGGGCGCGGGACTGCAGCGGCTTAGCCCAGCATCTGAGGAATGTAAAGATTTTAGCCATGGTACGCACCTAGACACCATTCAAATCCCATTTGCTCAAGTTCTGGCTCCGGGCCTTATGGCATGGAGGCGGCGTATGATTCAGCCAAAGATTGCCCTGATTGCGCTGTAGAGAACACAGTTTCAAACTGGCGTTTGTTATGAAGAAAGATGTTTCTTTCTTCGTGTCTGCATGAAATTGGAAGTTGCATGCAGTTGCAGCCCAGCTACCGTTTGAAGAGGCCTGATTCTCCATTATCTCCGTGCCTGTTTGCAGCTGAGGTTGAAAAAGTTTGCTCCCGACGCCAGGCCAGCGAAAGAGACAGAGAAATCCTGAGCTAGCTGCGTTGAGCACCTTTCCTTCTTGTTCTATGGCCTTGTGATACCTAGGACCTAGGAGAGTATAAAGTGATGGTTTGGGACACCCATGGATAACTCCAGGTCGCCAGCAAACATGAGTGTCATGAGAGATTTGACAGTGTTTGGTGTGGTTTGAAGGGGGCCAAAGAACGTTCTCAGGTAGTCGGATCTAAAACCAGTCTGAAAGGAATGTACCAGGCTGAACATGGGTGAGGAAGTGTCGCGGTATCCCGGATAAGTACTGGAGAGCCTGTTAACTACAAAACTTCCCAAAAAGAACTCTGTTGAAGTGTTTTGTTTCCACGACTTGACTTGTCCTTAGTCTTTCTTACCAGTTTCTTGAGGGGCTTCCGAATTGTACGGCATCCCCAGATCAGGCAAAGGCACCGATCTATTCCGCCGGTGGAGGCACTTTCCCAAGGGTGCCTTGCTCAAAAACGCCGACTACGATGCCGTCGGAGGGCTCAGAGTCAACGTGTTCAGATTGGGTGGAGCAGCGAGCGAGTCATTGGGCATGGGTGACCATCCAGATCCATGCAGATCCATCCAGTCACCTGTCCATTTGATCGGATATTGAGTACTGTCATGTCATGTCCATTCATGTCGCGTCAGTTCTCAAAGATGTGAAACCGGTGACTAGTTTCTCTTAACGACTTCTCTAGCTACAGTCTAGACAGAGGCCTTTGATCATTTTGACCTCGACATGCTTGATGTCTTTATGGATAGATGGGCAATAGAGCCAAGGTGCCTGAAGAAAGCAATCGCAAAAGCGATGATTATGATTTCAGACACTAGTGGCTTTGGAGTTGAACTCCAACAGCCAGCAGCTAGGATTGGAGAGGAGATTCTGATGTGTGTCTTTTTCCTACGTTGCCAAAGGTTTTCCCAGCACCATTGCCACTGTTTGGCACAATGAAGCCGTATTCCTGATGTGTTCCAAGACACGGGGGATCAACTTCTTCAACCTAAGACGAAGAAATTCCTTGGGACTTGTGCTGTGTGCATTGACCCAACAACGACCTAACCCTTCTGTAAACTGCCCTGCAGCGTGCCAAAGTCTAAGGCAAACAGTAATGGATCTTGGGCACGAGTCGACAACCCATGTCAACGGATGTCAAATTCCATGAAACAGGGGGGGGCGTTTGGGAGCCTGGATGACCTGGACAACAGAGCCGGAGCGGCCGACAAGCGAATGTATGGCCGCCTTCGCTTGGAGAGGGCAGTGTACACACATGAGCAACTACTTCTGTGCGGCGAAGAACAAAGCCCGACATGTGACATGTGATATGATGTGATATGATTTATTCAAGGTGTCCTCGGACAGAAACTTCTTGGAAACCATGGCTCAAATCGAACCTCACCAAGCCACTCAATTTTTGTTCGACTCAGGTGGGCCTACAAGCTCCACCGCCTGCTGCGCAGAAGCCAAGGTGGGACGGTGATGATGGGCCTCACCAGCACTGGCGACGGGACAAAGCAATGTCCATTCAAGACTTTGGGACAAAGCGATGTCCGACTCAACTGCCACCCTTTGAGGAGATTCGTCATGTGTATATTTTGCACCGATGGGATGAGTCTCTACCCTTGGATGGTACGCCACCCTTTGATGCTTGTCAGTTGGCTGTTTTGGCCAGCGTTCCGGATCGAAGCATTCGTCCCGGATGCCGAACAACAAAGGCGGTCCAAGGCCATACCTATACCCTCGAGTCGAGAGACGGTTTGTTTTTCACGTCAAAAACCAGTTCAGAGCCTACGGTGCATCGAAGCCAAAAACCATTTCAAAGGGAAGAAGAGACCTCCCAGCTACTTTCAAGGTAGAAACAGCCTCAAACCCTGCATCTCAAGCACTAAAGGATTAGTCTTAAAAGTGTTCTTTTCCAACAGGGGACCTTCAACAGGGGCTTCAAAGCTCCTGAGCATGTTCCTCTTGATAGCAAACCTTCATCAAGGGAGCACAACTTCCCATGCGGCTTTGAAGTTCTGTCATGGCCTAATTACAGACTAAAGTGTACATTTCCTTGGCAAGCTTCTTTGAAGTTGAAACAGGAAATCATCCACCAAAACTAATTACTGTACCAAACATGACTAGACAAGAGGATACATTAAAGGACACATCAACGCTCAGAACCAAAAAGTGATGACAACTTACGTGCCACACCGTCAATATCTGACAAGACATGAGGCCCAATGTCATTGCAAACCCAAAGACACCAATTCGGCATCTTTTTGACGTTGTTTTCTTTTGGTTGTTTTTTTTGGGTGCGGTTTTGGCGCGGAGTCTGTTTTTTGAGTGATGGCGTCGGTTTGGCGTTTGTTTTTCACGTGAAGGCGCCGTTTTTCATGATTTGGCGTTTAGTTTTTTTCGTGCGGTGGATGAGTAGATTCTACAGAAACACAACAAAAGAGTGCCAAGTCCTTCAAAACCGCTCCTTAACCTCTTAAGTTCTTGGTGTTGTAGGCAAACTTGGAGGCCAAGCAAACAAGTGCCACCAAAGCAAGTTCTAACCGAGTTAATTCCCCAAAGAAACCTTGGCCCAGCAAGTCCATGATTCCAGGCTTGGTTCAGTTTGTACAATGGGGAAGGGCTTGCTAGGATCAACTTTTCTTTGAGTGTATAAGAAGAACCCAAGGCCCTCCAAATGTCCATCCAGGCGAAGGCAGTTTTGGTGATCAGGGTTGTTGTGGCTGTGCAACCATCCGGTTTTGATTACTTGCGCTCCCTACCTCTAATGGCTGTTTTTTTGCAGCATGACATGGGGCATTGGGAAGCACAAGCAAACATCTAGCGGGCCATGCAAGCCTCTGTGTTAAATACTTCCATGTTTCTTCGCATTTTGGACTTTTTTGACAAGTGTCCCAACAGGACCTGAACACGCAAAAAAAACAGAGCAATTGATATTTTGCGGCGCACCTGAAAAAATGCAGTGTTCAGGGCTCCAGGTATACAGTAATACGACGTAATTATATATAATATATAGCCGTATAGCCTTGGTGTAATGAAGATATGGTCAATTCGGTTCTTTTCTTTTCTGATATAATACACTTGCTGGAATCATCATGGAAGTGGAAAACCACCTGTTTGGTATTCAGAACATGGTCCCGGTAATCCAACAGGCCATGCCATCCACGTAACCACGATTTTGTGCCGGGAGCGCAGCACCAAATGGATCCAAACAATTCCAAACATACTGAAACCATCCGAAACCATCTGAAGCCCAAAACCGCTCGAACTCCAGATGCCATGGACCCAGCCGGGGCCGAAACGCGCACCGTCGCCATCGCGGAGTCCGTGGCAAGGACACCACTGACCCTACCACGAACTCATCACATGGACGTGGAGTTCACCCCCTGTTCATAGGAGCAAAAATGTTCTTCCCGGGCCGATTTTGCCATCCACTTCCATGTTAGTGGGTCAGAGTGGATCCTCCCTGCAACAAACCTGGAAGTGGACGTTCTGGCGCCTGCAAAGACCATTTTCCGAATACCAAAGCGGGAGTTTTCCACTTCGATACTTGTTGCAGGGAGTCTAGAAATGTGTAGATGACCGTGTTCCTGTGTTTTGATTGGTAAACGCTCACTCATGTATGATGATGTACTCTGAGAGAAAGCTAAGGAAAGGAGGGTGCTCGTTGCTGTGCAACAAGTATGGCCAAAATTCAAGCACCCAGATGTATCCCAAGCTTGGTTTTACTGAGTGCCCCCGTGGTCTCCCGTTTCTTCCGAAAGAGAGATTGTCATTTCGAAAGCAGGTCATTGGAGCTGATGAGGGTCGTTGGTTGCTTTTGCATAGTCTCTCATGTTCTCATTGAAACGGTTCCCAGTGAAACGATTCCCAAGGAAGCTTCTTCTTACTAGTACGTAGCTTCAAGGATCTACTATGTTCCTCTTGCATAGTCTCAACAAATCCGAATGTTGGGGCAATCGCGCTGGAATTCTGCAATCAACCTGCAGTGAGGCCACAAGTGATGAACAAAACAGCAAAACACGTAGATATGTTTCTTCCGTTGCAGGTCCAGTGATCGAGAGTCTTGCGCCAGCTGTTCACAGCTGGGAACAGCGACCTGCGAGCTTCGCAGCCAGGTTCGCCAACAACCTCGGCATTCCTCCCTATCCGGTTCCTTGGCTCGTAGGACCTTTGGCTTGCACAAACACCTGCACCCGTATGGGAAATCCGTGGTGTTAGTGGTTTCAGCTTCTGCAGGAGGGTTGCATGATTGATTGGGTCTAGCTCAGGGAAAACCCAAAGACAGAGACACATTAAGCCAGACAAAGTGACACCCAAGAGGAAGTATCAAGGTAAATGCCTGTGGATGTGGCTCTGTGGACTATTTGGTAAATCACAGGTGTTTTTGTAGAGAACACGTCCACCATCGCCGGGGGCTGCGTTTTTGTTGTGTGGTATAGCTTCCTTGGGAATCGTTTCACTGGGAATCGTTTCACCTGTAGTATATAACAAGAAGCTTTTTAGGTCTTTGAAGCTTCTTAGTAACAATAAAGCTTATATAAAACGTTCTAGTATATAACTAGAAGCTTCCTTGGGAATTGTTTCACTGGGAATTGTTTCACCTGTAGTATATAACAAGAAGCTTTTTAGGTCTTTGAAGCTTCTTAGTAACAATAAAGCTTATGTAAAGCTTTCCAGTATATAACTAGAAGCTTCCTTGAAATCGTTTCACTGGGAATCGTTTCACCTGTAGTAACAATAAAGAAGCTACAAATAGAATTCTCATTAAGACCCTTTGGGTTTTCTCAGAGTTTCACCCGTGAGTTTCCCCGGCAGCGATGCGATGTGAGAAGCGTCACGGCTCTCAGAGGTG
The DNA here is from genome assembly GCA_963970005.1 of Durusdinium trenchii. Lineage (NCBI taxonomy): Eukaryota > Dinophyceae > Suessiales > Symbiodiniaceae > Durusdinium > Durusdinium trenchii. The sequence continues at coordinate 625,632 of CAXAMN010023572.1, forward strand.
CGGAGCTTTCAACCCCCTTCTCGAGCTTAAGGCGATCTGAGGCTTTTGGGATTGTGGGTGTTTGGGGGTTGAGTTGAGTTGGTTTGAATATTGTGTTTAGTGGTTTAAATGGTTTGTTTGTTTAAGACAGTTTGTTGGTTCTTTTTATTTGTTTGTGGGTTTCGGATGGAGCTTTCACCCCCCCTTCGGCCCTTGGCTGTTTGTTTTCCTAAATCTGAAGTCCTTTCTGAGTGAGTGCCCAAATGTGAAGTCCTTTTAGTTCTTGAGTTCTGCTTTTGATACATTTAAGGTGACTTGGTGACCCCAAGAAATGTAGACATTTGATGTCATGATTGGTACAGTACCAGGACCATCCAATGGATGTCCTGGCTGGACTACCCTTAGGGATCTCCATTGGACACCCAGACAGGATGGTCCAGGTATGTGTTTTTGTTCGTCGCATTCGTATGTGTGACCGACTGAGACTGAGAGACAAGTGAACTTGATCGGTGCATGGGACGAAGTCGGTCTAATCGGTTTGTGAATCCAAAGTCCAATCGGTTTGTGACGAATTGGAGTGACATCCCATCCAATCACGAATCGAGTGACCCGTGGAGAAGCACACGGCAATCCAAATAGAGTTGGATAGAATTGGAAAAAACCATTTTTGGAGGAGCGTTTTGTCAGGTTTTTTCGTTGCTTGACCTTGGACCTTGAACCTGGGAATAAGGAATCAGTGGAGTCACTGTGAAACCAAAGTCGCCAGGAGTCCTTTTGACCGGCAGAAGACCGTAACACTGAGCGTGATTTAACGTGGCTCAGAGGGTAATTCACGTGCCCATGTATCAAACAAGAGTACCTTCACCGACACAGGAAAGCCAGAGGCTGGTAATTAGCTGACTTTTCCTGCTGCTTGAGAGTGCATCTTAGTCTTGCTTCAAGGTCCTTGTTTGAACATTTGCCCCCGTGTACAGTTTCGTCGCTGAATTCTTTCGGGGATGCAGTTTGAATTCAGTGGCTTTTTGTTGCCCGTCGGCATGCTAGAAGCATGCCGTACATGGAGCAGATCGCAAAATTGGAGTTCGGCTGGAGGGGCTGGTGCCACCATGTGCCACCCGTCTGACGTGCCACATGTCCTCGTCATGTGTCCCGGGCCTTGCGCTGTCCTCCCAAGGAACACGGAGTGAAGTGGGCCGTGTGGAGTGTCGATCTACAAGAGCGAGCAAAGATATTCCACTGTTTGTATCCAGAGGTCACAAGTGGCGAAATCGTTCCACCGATCGATTCGTGTTAGGTTCAATATGGTTCAATACAGGTCAGCTCACGCTTTGTCAATCACATGTCAACCATTTTTGGGCCAGCCATTTTAGTGAGTCATGAGCTGCTTGTCCCATTTAGTGTGCAATGTATCAAGCAGGATTGTTCCAGAGTTGAGTGATACATCGCTTGTGCAGATCAGATGCCTAAAGAAGTCCAAAGCAACAATGACTGTCAATGACATAAAATCTATAGATCGAATAAACAAGAATAAGTGCCTTTCCTGAACTTTCACACTCTAAAATTCTCACTTGTGGCAAGCTTGAAGGATCTATTGCGGCTTACATAGTACATCTTAAATGGGTCTCTCTCAAGACCCCAGCAGTCTACCTACCACAGCGCCCAGCACCGCACCTCCGTCGCCATGACGGCCGATGCATGGCGAGGGGCCTCGGTGGGGACGGTTGCGGACGCATGGCGGACGGAGGTCGGGTTGTTTGACGAAGACTGCCAGGTCGAAACGAACGAGACGGGAAGGACATGAAGGACGTGATGTGAGACATGGTTTTGGATCGGTCAAAACCACGGGAGCGACCGGTGACATGGGACACGACCGACCGGTCCACTAGGTCTGTCAACATTGTCAACCGGTCTGGTGCGACCCACCTTTTGCGTGCGCCTGGCGCTGTACCTAGCGCCAGGCATTTGATGGTGAAAGCTTGAGCACGTTTGCAGTTTCGCACGTATGATCGGCTTCTGGGTTCCAGCAACGCTTCACGATCTCTGAGGAGGTCGCACTGAACATGAACACGGGCAGATGAATGGCATCAACACTTCTGGAAACATCTGGGCACACCACCAACGTCAAACTCATATTGTTGTGAAGAGGATCAAAGCAATTAGGCCAAGCCTACTCTTGAGGATTGCAAATGAGATAAGGGTGCTGATACATGGATTCGGACAAGCTGACTGACTGAACCTGACATCAGCCTTTTTTTTTTTGCAACAAGCCATTGCCTTAATGACTGCATTGAGAGAGGTAGAAGATGGGCAACGATTTAAACGTGAAGTCGCCAGCAACAGTATTGACTCCGACATAGGTAGACAGGTGAAGCCACGTTAACATCGTACTGGAAACAGTGTCTAATTGCTCAAGCACCACCATACCTTGACAAGTGCATACCCAAATAGACAAACACATTAACACAAAAACAAAGAACACACTATGACATACTATGACTAGGCTTTCTTGAAAGAGGATAAAGAGGTGCCTTGAAGTGCTTCGCTCGGTGATGTTTGGTCCTTATGGTTTGTACAATGCTGCACAGTTGGCCATGCCGACGATGGGATGAGCGAATGATGGGATGAGCTCCAGCCTTCCAGTCGCCTTGCATGACTTGGAGGTTGGATTTTACAGAACGGCGCAGACTGAGAAACGACTTGGAATGTCATCTTCTGAGGACGATGGTACAGGAACTCAAGCAACACCGTGGGAACCCCTTGATGCGCGTCCTCGGCCAATTGACACGTCCAACGCGCGATGTCCTCGAAGGCCGCCATCGCCGCCGAGTCGGACAGCTCCCTGTTGCGCGCCTTGCGCCAGCGGCTGGTGGACAGGCGCGACCCGGTCGACCGGGGAAGAGACGGGGCGGCAGAAGGGACGAACGAGTGTCAGAACTGCAAGAACCTGGCAAGTGCAAAACTGGACATGGGGAAGATGGAAGATGGAATCATGTGTTCCCTTTATACTTATTCAGTCCGGGTTTGTTTGTAGCTGTTGAAGCCTTTCTTCGGGATCGGTTTCCCCAACAGGTGGAAGCATTGTTTTCAAGTGAGGAGGTCAGAGCAGATTTGGAAGGCAGGAATCCTTCACAGTGTCAGAAGCACAATATCTCACTACTGATAGGGTTGTGTAGGATTTCTTCGATCCATCGCAAAAGCTCAAAGAGGCTTGTGCTCTAGACGCACTTTGGAGTCATAGTGTAAGAACATGTGAGAAGGATCTAATCTAAAATGATCTAATAGAAGACGCAACAAATTTAGCACCTTGCGACATCTCTGGGAGCCACCTGGTCCATGAATCAAGACTCTTCCCAGCTCTATGATCAATCAAGCCAACCAACATAAAGCGTTCATGGTCAGTCAAGAAAAATACTGTACTGTAACAGTTTCGACAATGACACCCATAGGCAACACCCTGCCATCTTATTTGTGTCCATTGGAGTTGTTCTCACCTGCATGTAATCCCTTAATCCACTTCATCTTGGCAAACAATTTCTGGAAAGTCTATATGATATTTGCATACGAGCTTGTCCCAACTTCAAGCTTGGAATGGTGGAGCCCCCTCCACAAGTACGCACGTACGCAAGTTCCGTGAGTGAAGTACAAACATAGCTATGCACTTTCCAATGCACTTTCTGGAAACACCTGCGTATCCAACGAAAGCACATCCGATACGACAGACGGTGCGCACTCGACGTCGACGTCTCCAGACGGTCGACAGACGGTGGGCACGGACGACTCGACTCCTCCGAGCCTCCGATCCGGTGGATCGGCAGGCTGACGGCTCGGATCAATTCACTGGAAGCCTTTGAGGCCGGTGACCGATGGAGAAGAGGGACCTGGGTTGATTCCTACGCCCAAGATGAAAGGAATGGTTGTTCCTATGGCATTACGGCAATTGAGATCCTCTACATAACAAGTGATTTTTCGGGGAAACATCCATTAATTCATAGTAAGTCTGGTTGTTTGGGGTTCCAGGGATGAATGAAGGGGATGCTAGCGTGGTCACTTCTACCATAGACTGCATTGCGTAAAGGCCAGGTGGTTGATCAGGCAGCGCCCGAGTGATCAAGTCCCAGACGCATCTAGACACCCTGCTTTTCGCTGCTTTCAGCACACACCGCCTGACCAGGTCTGACCACTGTAGTCACTTCTTCAGCGAAGTACAGAATCCTCCCCTGAACACCTGAGCCATTCGATAAACCTCCGTGTTCATGTTTAATCAGTAAGGCAGCGTAAGCACAAGCGTAAGCCCAATGATACGACCTGGGATTTCAGAAACGCTCACCTGAAGAACCGATCTCGTCCGAAACCGATCCCTGACACGAATGGTCGAATCCCCCAGGCAAAGCCTCGGTGTCGATGAGGAGGCATTCCCACGCAAAGCCTTTCATATTCAAACCGTGTGATCTGTTTGGTTTGTTTATGTTTGTTCGGTCAGTGCTGGGGTGCCCGTTTGGTGTTTTGCAGCGGGTTCCGCCATGAAGCTGGACGGTGTATTCCCGAAGCTGGGTACGGGATGGAAAGCAGGACAGCGGAGCTCGATTCATCACCCTGCCACAGGTGTCATTGTTGCGACCCAGTGGAGATGCGAAGACGGTCACCGGCTGCTTGCCGGACGACACCTTAGAGACTTTGCGTGAGCGAGCCTCCAGGTGTGGTCGGTGGAGTAGTCGTGTTGCTGCCGGACCAACAGCAGTAGTTTGCTGCTACTGTATCTACTGCTACAGTCACTAGCACTCTGCAAACACTGATGACAAGAACAACTAATGAGTGCTAAGGCGTTCAAGACAATTGAAACTCACCCTGAGGAGGATGGATTGAGCATAGTCCAACATATCCAATGAATTTCTTGCTGAAGAGTTCTGTCCACTTCAGAGTTCCTGCCAGGGAGTTTGGGATCCCACGAGATGCCATCCTTCTCTGCAGAGGTTCCCGGCAATTTGCCAACCGAATCCTGGACGGAATGTTGGGCCATTTGGCAACCAAAGCTCTTTTGTGCCAGAGCTCTCTGGTCGTCATCTCCAAAGCTCTTTAGAAGAACGGTGTTCTTCACGGTGTTCTTTTGTGGCAGCCCGGCTTCTCTTCGGCATTCGTTCCACGGGCGAAGGACCACCCAGAATGACCACGGGCAAAACGATGGGAAATCCATGCGTTCGTCCTTCCACCGATGGAGCAGAAACAGACAGACATTGTTGGGTCGTGTGCTCACCGACTCGCTTCTTTCGAGCTCGACAGGAGGCGACAGGAGGCATCAACCAAGCGAGGGCACAGCAAAACGACCATTCTCACCTTCATCCAGCTTGCAGTTTGGGGTTTGTTCCAACCTGAGGGTATCTCACAATGTTCTGTTGGAAGGGCTGTTTGCCAGGTGCTAGGAGGGTTCAGTATGTTGAGATACGGTCATTTGGAGTTAGTTCGAAGCGTCCAGATAGAAGCACAGCTCGCTGCACACAAATTCAGCGAATCAATGATGAAGCAACAGTCGAACCGTTCGCTGGCCTAATAGGGTGGTGGTGAAATGTTATTTTTTGAGAACAAATGCTTGCTTCGCTCGCATGCAACTAGGAGATTTGCAAATGTCACTGGCTGACCTTGGCGTTGGTCCCTGGGACCAGGAGACTGTTGGGTGACCGGGGAACTGCGGTTGGTCATATGATATTCCCTTCAGGCTTCAGACCTAGTAACTACGACAGCGCTACTAGTAATAAAGGCATTACTAGTAACAAGAAGCTACTAGTAGCTATTTGCTACCAGTAGTAATGCCCTTGTTACTAGTAGCGGTGCACTTGTTACTAGTAGCTATGTTTCTTAACCGGTCCACACGTTTTACCTCCCTTTTAGACCCGGAAAGAGGACCTAGAATCGATGTATATACAGTATATACTGTATACACTATTATACACTTGTTGTCAACTTGTTGTCATTTTCTATCTTTTTGGACACCGTCTGTAGTCAGTCGAAACAGTCCCTCCCACAAGAAAGAACCACACCCAACCGCACACATGCACACACATACCCATGATTCATGATGATGAAATAGATTGCCCAACTCCTGCTACAATGATGACTATTCAGGCTTTCAGGAGTGTTGTGAAGGCCGAGTGCCTCTTGCTAGACTTATGTCATTCTCGTTTTGTTCACAGACTCGTTTGTCTCAAACACCTCAAATTCAATCAGTGTATCACACACTTTTCAAGAATTAAACGGGACATACTTCATGATCACAGTACATATGTAAACCCACTAGATATTCAGCAGCCACAACAAGTCAGGTGTAAGACCTTGAATGCCTTTTTACTTTCAACTAAGATCAACATCCAGGCCTTTAACAGTAACAGACCTGCCAAGAAGCTGAACCAATCAAAAGAACCACCAAGTTCACCATCAGGTCGTGGCGCTGAGTTCACCTGTCTTCGGGACGCCTTGTGCCGCAGGTGCCATCACTTGAGATGTATGCCAGCTAGGAGATCCAAAGATAACTTGTTGTGAAAGGATGGAGCTGGAGGTGGAAGTCAATCCCACAATATGCAAACTGTCCATTGTTCCCATAGGCTACCTATATGGTTACAAACAAATGCAAGCGAGCAAAAACAACTTCGATCAATTTGATCATGAGAGGTACTGGCGTTTTCGAATTGCTGAAGAAGCCTGCGAATGGGAAGCGCTGATTTACAACATTGCCCCTTGAACATGTCAGACAAACATCTTTGCCCAGGGAGTGAGGTTGTCATGGGAACTGTTGTATGGGAACTGCTGCATAAGGAACTCTACGACAAATTCAACAATGTCATCGAGTTTGACGGCAACTTGGGCAAATCTTGCTAGTTGGGCACTGTAGAAGCTCTGGACTCTAGATGTCTTGCAGAAAATCATGCAGTCCTTCGTGCCAAGGGATAGAAGCTGTTACATCCAATGGTGAGAGGAACAACATCAACCTTGCACGCAATGCCTTTGACGGGCACAACGAGACCTTCTGGGACTGGGTTGTGGGGGACGAACCAATCAGTTCACCCTGCTGTGGGGTCTTTCTTTTGAAGCGACTGGTCACAGGAATACTGTTTATACATGTTTATACCATTTGTATTCTTGCACTTGATTCACTTTGCATTATATATATTGTGCATAGAAAGAAAGTGTCAGATCCACTCGATGTTTTTTTGTGATTCTGATCTAGTATATAGTTCACTGAACGTACGACTGTACGACCTTTTCTTTTTGCATTTGGAGTGGTTTCTAATTCTACAGGGCCTTGAAAAACAAGCCAAGCCACCTTCAGCTACGGCAGTGTCCCGGCAGAATCCGACAAATTTTGTCTTCGTCTGAAGGAGACACTCTTTGGAAGTGAAAAGATTGGCACCTGGGTGACGTGCACCCTACGCAACTTGGCACCCTACGCGGGGCTGCAGCAGCTGCTACTGTTCAAGTTCAGATGTTTGTTCCATAAAAAACTGGCTTGACAAGAGGCCATGCCAGTCCCTCGTCATATCGAACGGTTGAGACATATCGAAGTCTTGACGGTTCAAAAGCATTTCCAAGCCTCCATCTTTGCACATCATTTGGATGAGTTGATGCCTGGAATCCCAATCAAGTGATTGCTGTTCAATGTTGGTCACCCGTAGCAGACGCAGTGATGTTATGATGTTGAAGACCTTAACTACCACAGCGGCTATCCAATCGCGGGATTGCCGCTTAAGCTTGGACTTGCACCTGAGGAGAGCCTGCCATCATTCGGAGGATTCGCGTGAGACAAGGCAATGCTGGCAATGCGATCCGAGCATTTGATGTGCTTTCTTCGGAGGACGCGGTCTCCAAAATGGAACTGTCTTGTGGTCGAATCACGCCCGTTCGTAGTACAGTAGGTAAGAGGGATGGTCATTCATTCTTGATGGGAACGTCTTACTGTAAATATGCTTTGAGCAGCATTGTTAAGGGGGACCATGGCACACATGAAGATTCGTTGTATAGTCCCCAGCTAAGACCTTGTCCACGCTAAAAGTTTGAAGAATCCGACCTGATTTGGCCACTCTGGGAATCGTCCAAGTGAGAACATCTTCGACCAGTTTGGATCACCGATCCACACCCAAGGAGCGAGCTTAGTCAGCTTAGCCGCACGAGGAAGATCTAAATCTTCGCCCGTTTTGGTGCCTGGAGTTCTTGGAGGAATATATCTATCTAAGCATTTACCCACATACATGCATACATCCATACATACATACATACATCCATACATACATACATCCATACATTCATACATCCATACATACATACATCCATACATAAATGCATACAAACATCCATACATACATCCATACAATCATACATACATCCATACATGCAACATGACAGAGCCCGTCCAGGGGCACAAGTGCTCCATGTAGCCCTCGAAAGGCTACTGCGACAAGAGGTGCATCGTGCAACTGGGCGATTTGGGGTGACCTGCCTTATGGACATGTCCACTTTCTACGACACCATCAACCTTCAGCGACTCCAGACTGAAGCCCTGCACTTGCAGTACCCTCCACTGATGCTTGAAATGGCTTTGCAAGTCTATCATGGCCCCAAGGCCATTGTTGCGGAGCAGGAGATGACGCCATTCTTCACCGTCACCCATGGAGTCCCAGCTGGATGCCCCCAGGCCCCACTGCTGGCCAAGGCAGTGCTCGCCCCAGCACTCCAACCATGGCAGCAAGCTCATCCCAACATCCACCTCTCCAGTTGGGTTGACGATGTGGGTTTTGACACCGCCAGCAAAACCCCAGTCCAGGCAGCGAGAGCCTCTGTGGACGCCTACCGAGACCTCCATGCAAGGCTCCAGCAACTCGGTCTTCAAGTCAATCCAAAGAAGACAGCATTTGTCACCACTGACAAGGCCACTGAACGAGAGCTCAGGGCATTGCTCACAGACAACGATCCCCAGATAGCGCCAGTCATGAGGGACTTAGGCATTGATCATCAGGCAGCCCGCAAGAGGAGGATCCCGGTGATGAAGCAGCGCATCAAAAAAGCACACCACAGGAAAATAAAGTTGAGGAGCCTCAAAATCCCAGCCCTCAAAATCCGGCTGCGCCTCCATCGGGGAGGCATTCAACCCGTTGCTCTGTGGGGTGTCGAAAGTCAAGGCCTTGCACCTCGATATCGAGCGGCACTGAGACACAGCATGGCAAAGCACTTGGGCCATCACACGGGCGGCCTTCTGGATGTCATCTATGATATCCATGCCAAGCGCTACATCGACCCTGCTGACCAGGTCATCATACAGCACATCAGAGCCCTCCATCACCTCATCCAAGCATGGCCACCTGACCAACTGCCTACTCTTGAACAAGCGTGGCAACTGACCAAACAGCAGCTGCAGGAGAAACAATACCCTTGGTACACTGTACGAGGACCCTTGGCAGCCACGATTGTCTACCTCCTGGAATGGGGATGGCAACCGAGAGACCTGCAGCATTGGCACCGGCCAGAAACCAAGCTGATGTTGGCAGAAGAGCTCCACCTACAGCAACCATGGTGGGCCATTGAGCGAACCCTCACTCGTGAAGCTCAACAGCAGCGCACAGCCAGACTGGCCAGTAAGCAACACTGCCAAGACTTGTTGACCGGACTGGATTGGCACACCTATAGGCAAGTGAGGAAGCGCCTCAAGCAACAACAACAGCACCACCTTGACACATGGGTCCAGGCGGCATTGCAGTACAGAGATGCGCACCAGATCAAGAACTGTCCGCAGTGCCAAGTCCCAGCCACGGCAAAACACATACTCTGGCTATGCAAATGGCACAAAACACAAAACCATGCACCCATGCCACCCGAGTGGATGGACCGCATTACGAGTCATGATGAAGAACGCTTGTGGGCCCATGGATGGATACCTCTTGAACCACAAGAAGCCAGAACTCAGCAACACCCACTCCAGGGACATGGCTGCTGGGCCGGCATGCAAGTCATCCCGCTCCAACAACACTGCGGCTGGGCATTCACTCTGGATGCCACTCCTTCCACCTATGACCAGCGCAGCCAGATGTGGATCTTCGGTCTCTGTGCCCACAACATGGCTCTGGGGCAGCTCAAGAAGCTGGGATCCATCACCGGGGTAGCAACAGGAGAACAAACCAAAGTCCGGGCGATTCTCACAGGATTGGTAGCCCTCACACACCACACGGCAGACCATGTCAAGGTCATTGTCCAGCTGGCATCCGTCTGGGAAGCCTGGCACCATGAAAAGCAACGGCACCCCTACCAAGACATCTTGAATGAAGTACCACCCCAGGACTTCAAACGCGTCACGGTGCTTTACATTAGCAAAAACACCAGGACACCGGACCAACCAGCCAATGAGCCGCAACTACGGCGAAGGCAAAGGGAAACAGCACTGGCAGCTTGGGAACGTGCCAAGACCCTGTACGACAGCAAACAGGAGGAATGGCAGGAAACCCTAGACCAAGATCACCAATTGATCTATGAGCATGCCGTCCAACGCCTCAGCAAAATCTTTGCTGACAGCCAGCACTATGTGCACCAAAAGGCTCCCAAGCACCAAGGCAAGCAAACGAAGCAATACAAAAAGGAGCTCATCAACCGCTGTCGACAGGCATGGGACGAAGAGCACCACCACTGGGAGCAACACCAAAGAAGCGGATACCAATGCCGCAACTCTGGCCTGCGCATGCACCAAGGCCTTACTGCTGCCATCTTGGAAACCAGGTTGGCCGAGACCTGCCCTCAGAAGGTGTTCCATGAAGCAGTCAACTCACCAGACACAGAGCAACAACTGCCCAGAAAACTCACCAGGATGCAGCAGATCAAGGCGCTGCTGGACAACCAACCAGAGCAGCCTACGCCAGGCCACCACCAACTGGCTGAAACCACTGGCTACCTGAAGTGTGTGGTGTGCAACCTCAACATCCACAAGCGGGTCAATGAAGAGGCATTCAAAACCTTCATCCACAGCACCTGCATCAACCAAGCCTATCAGGCTGAACACCAGGGACACCCAAGCCATGCACTCTGGCAAGTGGGCGAGCGAGTCAAATGTAAACAATGTGGCACTCAATGGAACTTGGATGGGCAACATCGCATCATTGCGACACAGGCCTTTCACAAGCCCTGTTGAGGAGGCGGTGGTAAACACACACCACCCATTAGCACCTTCTTTCCAAAGAAGCAAGACAGGTCAAGCAGCCAAAGCTCAGACTCTCTCCCAGCTGCTGCAGCAGCCACCACCGGTCCTACTCCCAAGCGGCTGCACTTCCCCACGGCCTTGGAGGAAGCAGAACAGGAGGCCCTCACTCACGGCATGTCAACACTGGCCATGACACCCAGCCAACCCGGTGACACAGCCGAGGACATAGCAGTCGACTACTTCTAGCAGAACCACCACGGTTCCTGCCGAAGGACAACTGAACTGGCCTGGAACTCCTGAGGCAAAAGGCCAGCATGTACCGGCCAAAAGGCCCAGATAAGCAACTCTAGGAAAAAAATCCATACATACATACATCCATACATAAATGCATACAAACATCCATACATACATCCATACAATCATACATACATGCATACATGCATACATCAATACATCCATACGTACATACGTACATACATACATACAAACATCCATACAGTACATACATACATCCAGACATTCATACATACATCCATACATACATCCATCCATACATACATACATCCATACATACATACATTCATACATACATCCATACATACATACATCCATGCATACATACATCAATACATACATACAAACATCCATACATACATCCATCCATATATTCATACATACATCCATACATACATACATCCATACATACAAACATCCATACATACATCCACGGCTCAAGCCACTAGAGGTTCAAGGAGGCAGCCCACCAAGACCTCCTAGTGCGCAAAGCCCACGCGCCTCAGTTGCAGGGACTTTCTCAACCTGCACGGCCCCGGGACAAGAACAGGTACACCCGTTCTTTGCTAGTTATCTTGCTGACCACCTTCCTCACTTCTGCAGAGACCTACGGTGGCTGGCAAGAGCTCGCCTGGGACAACCTCTTGGACATCCTGCCCTGGTCCGTCTATCCACTCTTCCGCCTTGTGGACTTTTTGCCCTACCTGATCACTTTGCCCGTGATCCCTACTTCATAAAGTACGTTCCAGGCCTGAACGTGATCGGTGCAGTGATCATGACGTGGTGCCGGGCCTATACCCCATGCAGCAAATCAAGTTGTACGAACTGGATCTGGCAGGACAAGATGTATCCAGGTACACGATGCAGGAAATGTGGCACAATGTGGCCAACAACTTCGACAAGCACAGGGAAAGGAAAGGGCTATGGTAAGCCCAGCAATAGACAACCTCGAGGCCAACCAGGACTACAACCTCCTCCGGGACTGGCTAAGGTCAAGCCTCTGAAGATCTCTAAAGTGCAACAAGAAGCCACTGAGCTTCTCTCAACCACATGGACTTCCCTGACGGAGGACATCCAAAGCAAGTTGCAGGCTATTGGCATTGGGCCATCCAAACCGGAGGCACCAGAGCTCACCGATGTCCTGAAGACCCACATGGAGGCTTTGCCCCAACAAGTCCAGGAGTTGGTCACCAAATTAACCACGCCTGAGCCTTGCACTGAGCGAGAGATTGCTGCAAAGCTCAAAGGAAGGGTCACTGACCTCAAGAACCTGTCGATGAAGAAAACACAGCTCCAGAATCGTATCGATCAGGTCAAGTCTCAATATGCAGCACTTCTCACAGAAATGCAGGACTTGCAGACTAAGCTCACAGAAGGCCAACAGTCCCTGAAGATGCTGTCAGATGAGTACATGAAAGTCGTCAGTCAGACGCCAACACCTTCAGAACTTCCTACGGCGTCGGGAGAAGGCGAACAGATTCCTATGGCAGTCGAATCTTTTGTCCATAGCCTGGGCATTTCGCTGACCGAAGAACAGAAGAGTCAGCTTCATGGGCTTCTTAAGAGACCCAACCAGGATCAGGAAGACCCAACGAAGCGAAGAAAAACTGATGTTGCACCACTTGCCCCAGCCGGACATGGTGGGGTGGACTTTCCCGGTACCGGACGATGACATCTTGTCATGTGAGGTGGGGTCAAAATAAGTGTAGACTACTTTAGTCAGGAGAGGTCGATGTGAATGGCTTAGGGTGAGGATGTATTGGAAACCGATAAGGTCCCCCCCAAAACCGATAACCTATGTATGATGGTATTTATTATCATTATTGACAGATCCTTGCGGTACCTGTTGCATGTCGAATGAAAGCCCCACTGACAGTACCCTAGGTGGTGGCTTCAGCCATATGATATGGAATCAATATGTTTGTTGCTGTGTTGTTCTTTTTCTAATCTGCAGCCATTTCTTGAAAAATCCGGATTCTATGTGGCCACTACGCCGATAACGAAACCGATAACTCGCCGATAACCGTTTGAATATGTTTTCAGCTTTCATAGCCACTTGCCCAGAGCCTGCTGACGAGACAGCTAAATTCCCTATCGAAGACATTGGTCTAGCCTTTCTTCTTGAGAACTTACGTATCAGTATTTTACATCCCAGCAAACAGAAGGCCGATAAAGATTAAGATAGAGATAGGTACACCAAATTTCGCAAACCCACTCGAGATTGCAATGCTTTTGAACAAGCTCGTCATCCATTGCTTCTGATTTCAGCGAGTAGGTAGCTCCGCTTCATGCATCCACAATGTAAATGCGAATGCCAAAAGCATCTGATTGAACAAAATGCTGAAAACCGATAAGGTCTCCCCCAAAAACGATAACGATAAAACACATCCTTAGCATAAATAATTGATTTTGACCGTGGCTCATGTGAAGGTCAGGACAGTCCCAATACACAGCACTTCATTGAAGATGTCTCGGGTTTTGAAGCTGCACCACAGTCCTTGGCAGAACCACTTCAACCACAATGGGTTTGCCGTGCTGCCACAGGCTCTCAACAGCAGCGGGGGATAACTACTCGGCCTTGTGCAAGGGAACATGCACAACATACAGCTGACACCTCAACTTTTGGGATGACTCTCAATTCCTTTGAAGGGGACCATTTCAAAGGACAGTCCTAAGCACAATATCCAGACAGAGGAAAACAGTTTCTCAAGTTTTGCTACTTCTGACCACGTTGCGGGGGCGCAACATGGCGGGGCCTACCTCTCCATTCTAGGAGGGGCTAGTGACACTTTTGGCACCACAAGCCACAAGCAGCTCCGAACAACAAGGAGCCGGCATGCAAAACTATGCCACTGCTACCGACTGCATTTTGCAGAATTTGACGATGGTGGTTGGCAATCCAAGTGTCCGGTGCTATGCAAATGCACCATGGAGAGCCTTCACGTGGGTTTGTGCCTTGCTCCAAGAGACGAGCACGCAGCCATGGGGCACACTACAAGAAGCAGTCCAGGAGTCAATAGACACTGCAGAACAAGTTGACCTACAAAATCTGCCTGGTCTCAATGACCTTTGGAAAAGACACGATCTGAATGTTCAAGGTGATGCGAGTCACTTTGTCAATTCGCTGTGGCTCCTATCACAAAGTCGAGCCTTCCACTACCGGTTTGCAGAGATCAAAGAGGGTGGCTACCTCACCGACCACGTCCAGCAACCCATACTGGTGAACTATCCAGATGACTGGCCTGATGATGTCACTTTCCAGCAGCTCATCAACAACTGGGCCAATGAAGGTATGGGCCAGTACCTCATGGACGACAAGAAGGTGGTCATATGCCATGTGACCAGAAACACATGCATTGAAGGGGTCATGACCAAGCACCAAAAGCCCTTCAATCCGTATGGGACTTTCACCATGCCAAGGTCCTTGGATGGCCTCTCCAGAACCGCAACAGAGTTCGTCCCGGCAGTCCTCATATGCCATCGTGGACAGACACACCAGGACGGACACTACTTTGCAATCCTGATCTATAGGGACCTGATGTGGCTGGCAGACGATGGACAGGTTCCGACCCACCTACCCAATCTGACTCCAAGCCTGGCCAGTCAGATAACACAAGTTTGGGCAGTCAACATTGACTGTTTCAAAACGCCTCAACAGGTCCTTCAAGGACTACCACCACCTGAGGAGCCGGATTTCGAACCACCACTACATCCAAGTCCACTGAAAAGAGCACGACGTGAACAACTACATAACGTCTTGCACTTTGGCAATGTCACAAATTTTGGCAAGCAGGTCATCGAATGGTACTGGACCCGTGACAGCGGGGTCTACATCTTTGCGGAGACTCATCTAGATCAACAAAGGCACCATGAGCTCTGCCAGTACTTCAGCATCAGAGGCCGTACGGTCTTCGGCACACCGGCGGAATCCAATCCGGACAACACTGGGACGCATGGTGGGATGTTGGTTTTGGCAGATCCAGCAAGTGGACTAACACCCTTTGAAGCCTACACCAACTCTGGATGCGGCTATCAGAGTTTCTTGTGGCAAGCAACAGAGACCACCATTTTGGTCATTGGCATCTATCTCCGCACAGGAGAGACCTTTCAAAGTGAGGTCAACTCGGACATCCTGGCCAACCTTCTGGCTTTGCTCACCAACACCACCCACCCCTATGTCATCATTGGGGATTGGCAAAACCAGCCACACACTTTGGCCAGCACGGTCCTGCCTGCCAAGTTCCAATTTGGAATACTGGCCCCGGACCACAGTGTCCTTTCCGGCAACACAATCGACCACGCCATCCTGCACAACACCCTTGCAGGAACAACTTCCATCACAACAGAATGGGCGGTACCCTGGAGACCACATGCACTCCTCAAGCTCCAATTTGACATTGAAGCTGCCACCAAGCTCTACCGGCAAATGCCTCACTTTCCTCCACTGCCCAAAGTGCCCGACATTGACTTTCGACCCTGGACAACCTACCAGACGCAGGCACATGTGGTTGAGCTCTACGGCAACCCATCGAATGGAGCCTCTCAGGCATGGGCGGACTGGCTTTCCAAAACCGCCTTCAAGAGCACCCTTGGGCGGCACAAGGGAGGGGGTATCACCTGGAAGCAGTCACCAAGCCTCTGATGCCACATCCCAAAGGGCACACCTGGCGTAAAGGCCGTCCAGCTTTCTGGGAGCAGTTGAGGGCAATCCTGCAGCTTGCCATGCAGCAGCCAACAACTTCTCAAGCAGGACCAGTCCAAGGCTTCATGAGCCGCATCAGGCATGCACACCGCCATTGGGTTGGAGCACCCACGTGGGCACAATTTCTTGACACCTGTCACCATTGGCACCGTTTTCGGGATCCACATGCGGCAGACTTGATGCTTCAGACAATAGGCCACCAACTCCAAGAGACCCAGCAAGCTGCCACTGATGAAGTCACGCTCCAATACCGCCAATGGCTCCAAGAAGGATACCAGAAGGGCCTCAAAGGGCTCTTTCGCAGTCTGAAGAGTAGCGAATTGGCTTGGGAGCGACCGTACCGCATGACTCCTATGCCACAGAGAATGGATCAAAGGCTGGCAGACTGGGGAGGATTGTGGCGCATCCGACAAGACAATGCACCCAGTCCGAGACCCAGCTTACAATCACAAGCCAAACAACAAGCCCAGTCCATGCCAACCCTGACACAAGGGATGCTCCAGAAGGTTTTTTTATAAACCCTACCAGACCGAGCCAGTGGCCCAGATGCAGTCTCTGCCCAAATGTTGCGGGGTGCACCGCCCTTGGCCTTGATGCCATTGCTCAACCTCTTCATTGCCATGGAACATCAAGCAGAGCTCCCCACCCAGATGCAGATGCACATGGTGGTCATGCTTCCCAAAAACCAGAAGCTGGAACGGCCAATCACGCTCACATCCATGCTGTGGCGTGTGTGGTGCAGACTCAGAAAGCCCTTGCTAGATGACTGGCAGAAACAATTGCCAGATCAGATGAACCATGACAAAGCCAGACCAGGTGCCAACGTCTTGCATGTGGCCCTTGCACGCCTTCTCAGACAGGAGATAACCAAAGCAAGACAACAGCACGGCATCACAGTACTCATGGACATGTCAACTTTCTATGACACTATAAACCTGGCCAGGCTCCAAGAAGAAGCGCTCAAGCTCCACTACCCACCATTGCTGCTTGAACTGGCAATGCAGCTGTACACCGGACCAAAGGCCATTTTGGCCGAACAGGAGCTGACACCTTTCTTCCATGTAGATCATGGAGTCCCAGCCGGGTGTCCACAGGCACCACTGCTTGCCAAGGCTGTGTTAGCCCCTGCCTTGATTCCATGGAAGGCCAACCACCCAGCAGCCAATCTGTCCAGTTGGTTGACGATGTTGGCTATGACGTCAATGGCTCCAATGCGATCCAGGTGGCCAAGACAGCTGTGGAAGCATATCGTGAGTTGCAACACCGCCTCACAGATTTAGGCCTCAAAGTCAACCCGAAAAAGACTGCTTTCATCGCCACGGACAAGCAAACTGAGCAAGCTCTCAAGGGCATCCTCCAGGAGCATGAACCACCCATCTCAACGGTGATGAGAGATCTTGGCATTGATCACCAGGCAGCCAGGCGGCGCAGAATTCCAGTCCTCAGGCAGAGGTTCCAAAAGGCCAAGCAGAGACGCCTCAAACTCCGAACCTTGAAGATACCTGCCTTTGAAAATCAGGTTAAGACTTCACAAAGGGGGCATACAACCTGTGGCACTCTGGGGCACTGAAGCACAGGGGCTGGCACCCAGATACAGAACAGGACTCCGACAGGCACTGGCCACGCATCTTGGACATCATGCGGGGGGCCTGCTTGATTGCACCTGTGACCTGCACAGCAACAAATACATCGACCCAGGTGACCAGGTCATTTTGCACCACATCAAAGCTCTGCACCACCTCTACCACACCTGGCCTACCGACCAGCTCCAGCATTTCGAGCAGGCTTGGACTAAGGTGCATGACCAGCTCCAGCAGAGACAGTACCCCTGGTATGTTGTTCGTGGCCCCATGGCGGCAGGCATTGCATACCTGCTCGAATGGCAATGGAATGTTCAACAGCTCACCAGATGGCACCGACCAGCCAGCCAGTTTCTCCTCGAAGCTGAGATCAGCATCCAAGATCCGTGGTGGAAGTTGGAAAGAGCCTTGCTTCAGGAGGCTACAGCACAAAGAACGGCCAGATTTGCTTCCAAAGACCATCACCAGCATCTGGTGTCAGGGATTGACTGGCACACATACCGCAAGGTCATCAAAGCGCTGCCAAAAGATCAAAAGACGTATATCCGCACCTGGACCCAAGGAGGAATCCACTACAAAGAAGATGGGAAACCCAAACAGTGCCCGATCTGCAGTGTGCCCGCCACAGCCAAGCATATCCTATGGCTATGCAAATGGCACCAGACCCAGAACCACCAGCCCATGCCCACTGAGTGGGCAGAACGCATTCTCACGGATGATGAGACACCACTTTGGTCGGCGGGATGGCTACCCTTGGAACCACAAGAACATAAGCACATTAGACACCCTTACCACGGCCATGGGGCCTGGCGTGAGTTGGCACCACTTGCCATGCACCAATACCAAGGATGGGCCTTCACACTTGATGCCACCCCAACCAGCTATGATGCACGTGATCAAATTTGGGTGTTGGGGCTTTGCGTACACAGTCTCAGCATGGGCCAACTCCAAAGGCTCGGAGCCATCACAGGCACAACGGTCACACCCCACACCAAAGCCCGGGCCTTGATGGAAGGACTAGTGGCACTGACCAAACACACAACTACGACTGTACGCGTCATTGTACAGTTGGTTTCGGTCTGGGAGGCGTGGACCCATCCAAAGAACAGGGGCCCATTCCTTGACATCCTGGAACAGGTCACAGACCAGGATTTCAACAGAGTCACTGTGCTATATGTCTCCAGAAACACAAGATCACCTGAAGCACCAGGCAGTGAACCACAATTGAGAAGGCGACAACGGGATGCAGCTTTGACAGCCTGGGAACGAGCAAAAGAGTTTCAAAGCAGCCAACGAACCAACTGGCAGCAAGTTGTAGATGAGGATGCCGAGCTCATCTACCAGCACGCCATCGAACGACTTGCCAAGATTTACAAGGACAAAGACCACTACCTGCATCAAAAACCAGATCGACATCACGGCAAGCACACCAAGCAGTACAAGAAGCAGCTCATTGGGAGGCGCAACAAACCATGGATCACACCCTTGCACCGATGGACACCACACCGCAGTGGTTACCAATGTGGGGCATGTGGGATCCGAGTCCACCAAGCCTTGACAGTTGGGGTGATCGAAGAAAGGCTCATGGAACCCTGTCCACAACTGAGCAATGAGGAAAACCTGACTGAACCGGCAAGTCCACATGTGCCCTTGCCCAAGAAGAAGACCCGACAGCAGCTCATCCAGCAACTGCTCCAGCAACAACAAAACCAAGAGGTTGAACCGACTCAGCATGAGTTGGAAGAGACGACTGGCTATCTTCGATGTGTCAAATGCGGCAACAGCATTCAAATTCACAAGAGAAGCAACGAAACCACCTTTCAAAGTTTTCTCACAAGCAGCTGTTTGGACCAGCCATACCCACATAGCCATGATGGCCACCAAAGCCATGTTCTTTGGCAGAAGGGCAGTAAGGTCACCTGCACACAATGCGGACTGTCCTTGCACTTGGATGGCCAACAAAGAGTGATTCTGACGGCCAGTATCAAGAGGCCCTGCAAAGGGGCGGCTTCAGCAGGCACACCGCCTTTGACCAACTTCTTTGCACGGCAAACAGGTGGGGAAACCACCCATGAACAACAGAAGGACGCTCCTATGACCGAAGGGGGCCAACACCCGACACCAAGGAGGTTGCATTTTGCAACACCCCTGACTCAGGCAGAAGATCAACGACATCCTGCACAGGCCATGACACCCAGCCTTGAAGCAGGACAGCGCCCGTCACCACAGAGCACGGCTAAGCCTAACGGCCCCATGATAGCCTCACAGCCGTATGCCTTGGCGACGCATTCTGGGAGCACCAACAGACTCCGGGCTACAGGCCATGACACCCAGCCGCCAAGCCCACAACAGCCGCACAACCCAACACAGCGGCAGTCGCCTACAGAAGAAACCATTGATGTGGACTTCTTCTAAAGAAACAACCACACCGAGCAGTACACGAGGCGGCCTGCAGCTAGCGCTGGAGCGGCAACCAAGGCCAAAGAGCCGTCGAAACAGGCAGAAAAGAGACCTTTAGGAAAAAATACATACATCCACACATTCATTCATACATCCATACATACATACATCCATCCATACATACATACATCCATACATACATACAAACATCCATACATACATACATCCATATTGTGGATTACTTCTGAGCGGGGGGCGACCACAGTGAGGCACCAGCCCTAGCAGACCGGCCAAATGGCCCCATGCACTCAACTCTAGAAGAAAAATACATACATCCATACATTACATACATCCATACATACATACATCCACACATACATACATATATCCATACATACATACGTATGTACGTACGTACGTACGTACGTACGTACATCCATACCTACATACCCACATACATCCATACATACATCCATACATACACACACGTACATCCATACATACATACATCCAAACATACATACGGACATCCATACCTACATACATCCATCCATACATACATACACGTACATCCATCCATACATACACACATACATCCGGACATACATCCATCCATACATACATACATCGGGACATACATACATCCATACATAAATACATCCATGCATACATACATACAAACATCCATCCATACATACATACACATACATCCATACATACGAACATATACATACCCATACATACACGTACATACACGTACATGCACGTACATACATACACGTACAGACATATGCATACATACATTTATACATACATACACACGCATACATACACACACACATACATACATACACATACATACACATACATTCATATACATACACATACTTACATACATACATACATTCATACACATACATACACATACATACATACAAGTACGTACACACATACACATACATACATACACATACATACAAGCATACATACATATATACATACATACGTACATACATACATACACACAGACATACATATATACATACACATACACACACATACATATACATAGACACACTTACATACATACATACATACATACATACATACATACATACATACATACATACATACATACATACATACATACATACATACATACACACACACATACATACACATACATACATACACGTACATACATACACATACATACACACACATACACATACATACATACATTCATACATACATGCATACATGCTTACATACATACACATATACACATACATACGCATATTATCCGAAGCCAGGTAGGCAACACTCCGTACTTTGGCGCCTCATGCACAAACAAATTCCTCGAAACGGTCTCCAAGTCCCGACAACGGTCCCATGGTCGAAGAGATCAACCCTGGGTGACAAATATACAGAACCAGAACCAACATAAATCAAATCACAATGTGTATAGGCACGGGCATATTTTTTCCATGGTATTAATGGGGGCATCCTCTCTCTTTTGGGCACCCCCTGGTTGTTTGGAATGCAACCACACGTGTGGTCCAATTTTTTGTCACCTTTCGTCGCACCAACCTAGTGATCCGTGATCTCGCAAGTGCCCTCCTAACCCCCGAAGAAAGAAACACACGCAAACAAAACAAATCAAAGCAACCAAACGTTGTGGTTCCACGGTCCCCACCCACGGTTCACGGCCCCCAGCATCTCCGGGTGGAGCCGGAGACCAAAAACGAGCGCAGGATGGCCTCGATTGGCTCTTCGTTTGGACCGCTCAGGGCCTCGGCCCCCACTGGAGCACTTCGACGGCGCCGCCGGAGAGGGGAGGGTTGTGGGGAAGCGGAGGTTCGGGATGATTGAAGCATGCAAAAAAGGTGAAGATTCCAAGCCCCTTCCAGCAGCTCTAGAGCTGTTGGGGGCCTTCACCAGCCAAACCATGGAAAAAATTGCCCGTATTGCAAGCCGGAAGGGCATCTTAGGTTGTAGTTAGTAGTTAATTATGTGGGCCAAATTGGGCCAAACTACCTTTCTTTGAGCGATCATTCGGCTGGTCAATCATGGTCAAGTGAAGCGGCTGGATGGTGCAGTGGACAAAGTTGAAACGATGCCTGACACCACCAGACTTGCGATACCAGACAGTTCAACAAGCAAGTGAAAGACTTGCAACACTTCAATGAGTTGTTTTCCCAGCACACATATTGTGGAGCTGCATCTTGGATTGCCAGAAGATGCATGGTGAGAAAACCCGTGATTTTTACAGGCATCTTTGCTGGTACGGAGGTGATGGTCCTTTTTGAGGGCCTGCCCTTTGCGCAAAAGCGGTGTTGGGACCTGGACCTCCCAATCTCCCGAGAGGTCCCAATGAACCCAAGCGCTTTTCATCCAAATATGGATCCCAGGCCCCAGGCTCCGTGAAGACACCGCGCCGAATTGGCAACTGCAATCCGTCAGCAGTCGTCCGTGTGAAAGCGACCCAACTTGTCGCTTGAAACCGGGGGAACGCTTTCTGAGAGTGTGGCCAAGTGCCAAGCACTGATCTAGTTGAGACCTTTCTTGCACTGATCTACTAGTAGTTTCATCACTGATCATAATAGACCTTTCTTGCAGTGACCATACTTGTTTCAACAACAACTGATCACGAAGAACGTCTGTGAGGCGATGGTTCTGGCAGTTCGGGGTTTCATTCGTCCTTACATGGAGTAAATCATGGTGGAATCAGTCACATGCATGGACATGTAGACTGTAGACATGTTACATGGCTTCTTGGATCGGAGTCCTCACAGTTCTCACGGCTCCAGGAGTGGGATGAAGTCCAGTGATCGCCGCAAACGCAGGGGTAAGCTCCGCCCCGTTCGTTCGGGGCCGCTTCTTGGGCCGCGGAGACAAAGACCGTGCGCCCCGGGCTGCGGGGGACACCGCTTTAACACCGCTGGAAGCTGGATGAATGAATATGTATCCTGTGGGTCAAGTGCTCCGAAGTGGGATCCAAAGAAACCAGCACAGAATGGAACACACACACCAATCATTTTTGAACTTTTGTGGGTTCTATAAGAGTCTTTATAGGATCCTCTATGACACTCCACCTTGAAGTGGTGTATGTTTTGGTTTCCACTTCAGGTGCGCGCACTACGCGATGCGAGCACCGACGATGGCTCCATCGAGCCACCGATGGCTCACTGCAGGGATTGAGCCGCAGGCGAGCAACGCGATCCGCAGTTCGATACGAAGTCCAGACAAGCCATTCAGAAGATAAGGCATCAAAACGGGACGCATCTTCACCTGCCTTTATTTTCCTTGTGTTTTAATGTTGGCTCGTATATCAATTTTTATGTTCAAAGAGACTCTGCAGCTGTCAGCACTGTGTAACCCAAAAGTGTAGCCACCAAGCCCGCACCTGGGTTTGCATTCAGGCGAAGGGCTGGTCTACGCGGTTTTGGCAGGCCCAGGTGGTCGTGGGCACCACTGGCGGGTATTGCGCAAGCAAAGCTTGCCAAAAGTTGATGGCGGTGAGTTTGGTGTCTTTATAAGCAACCGTGCCGTGCTTTTGCAGGGCTGCTTGTGCATGGGCTGTTTGGTGGGTGTCAGTCACACACTCTGACACTTGTATTCAGTGAACTCAGTTCCCACGCTGGGAAGGAAGGTGACAGAACTGCATGGTGAAGAGTCCGAAAGACTTGTAGGTGTTTCAACAAGTTGTTGGTCAAGTCTGCTGAACGATCGGTCGGCGCGGCTCAGCTGCAAGACAAACGCGGCAAAGGGAAGGTTTTGGGGAAGTATCATGAAGAACCATGAGCCAAAAACGTGGAAAGTGGAGTCACAGCTTGTGGAGAAATCGGCAGGTACACACCAAAGCGTCCTTTGGTGCTTCCCCTGTCACATCCTAGCTTCGTTGGGCCAGGTTGGATGTGACAGGCCTGGCCCCCCTGCCTGTAAGGAGTGGTGGTGGAAAACCCTTTGTCCAGGGGTGGACACACACAGGTCGCCGCATCCGGCGCTTTTTTCAAAAACCGGTGGCAAGCGTGGTGGTTGTGTCCTTTTTGGACATAGAGCCTCACGAGCTCAGCCGCAGCAGCTTCAGCGCTGGAGGGTGGAAATGTGTATTTGCGAATGGTGTGGAGTCGTGATTGGAGGCCTGATAGAGCCAAGCGCTGGCTCCCGGCGGTTGTGGAATCCCGGATTTTCCAGGGTTGGGAAGGTTGCATGTAGGTGATGGTGCGTTGTGGGAGGTCGATGTTGAAACCGAGGAGATGAAAATCCTCCACTGGTTCGAGTTCCACTGGGTCTCCAAAAAAGTTGTGGTGGATGAGGGTTTGAATGGCTGGGTGTTGGAGGAAGTGTTCGTTGTGGACAATGAAGCGGTTGTCGACATATCGATAGTAAGTGAAGTGGAGGTCTGTGTGTTGAAGTAGGTTGTTGTGGATCTGGTGCCAGGAATGCTCAATGAGGGTGATGGCGACATTGCATAGGGCTGGAGAGAGCTGGGATCCAATCCCGGCCCCTCGGATTTGTTTATACGTATTGTTGCAAGCCCGGAAAATGCATGTGTTGAGGGCAAAAGCCACGATGGTGGTGATGTCTGAAGTCTGGATGGTGCGTTGGGTAGGGTGTTTTCGATGATGTCTGCCAATGTGTGAGTGGTGGAACGGGTTGCCGGTGGCCTGGACATCCACCGTGAGGGTGTGTGTGGATTGCTGTTGTTGCCAGTGGTGGACGAGAGAGTGAACCGCATCGATAAGTCTGTGCTGTGGAACTGAGTTGAAGAAGCCGACCAAGTCATCGTTGGTGGCGTGTAGTGAGATGTCTGGTGGGGTTTGGGTGAGGTAGCTGTGAAAATGGTGCCAAAGCTGGGGAATGGACATTTGGCCGGGATGCTGAGGGTAAAGGTGTTGGAGGATGATGTCAAGGGCACGGCTGGTAATGCGAAGTAGGTTGCCACTGAGTGATTGGAAGTATGAGATGATTGTACGGCCTTTTTGCCAGCGCTTCTCCTCCTTGAGGTGGACAACGCCGTAAGGAATGTTGAAGTCTTTGCGGAAGCCCCACTTGTAGCGAGTGCGCAGAATGGGAGGAACAGTGGCTGCCAGGTGAGCGTGGATATTGGTGGCTGTGATGAAGGGAAGTGGTTCGAAGAGTTCGGGGGATTGCCATGTATTCAAGGCGCCAGTGAAATATTGGCGAGGGCAGAACAGCCGGAGTTGTTGTAGTTCATGGTCTGCATGGTGAAGTAATGTGTGTTGGCCGAGGTGTTCTTGGAGTTGGCGAAGCAGGCGAGCCGTGAAACGGGGGTGCCGCTTGAGGTGTATGTTGTGGAGGCGCCATTGGTGCTCAAGGAATGGTTGCAAATGTTGAACGAGGGATGGCGGAAGCCCTTGTAGTTTGAGCCATTTCGTGTAGGCCGTCTGGAACATGAAAAAGTATCGAGCCTTGCTTGGGTAGTAGGTGCTGTTCATATTGGCGTTGAGAAAAATGCCGAGATGGGTAGGGAGTTGGAGTTGGTCAAGTGTAAGAATGTAGTGGCCGTTGATGGTGGGGGTATCGGGATCTTGCAGGAGGGTGCGAAGATGATCGCATGCGCAGGGGAGGTCTGCTGGATCTGGCGGGAAGTGGAGGGTGTCCTCCCATGTGCGGTGGTTATGCAGGTGGGAACGTAGGGTTGGTAGTACGAAGCCACTGCTGGCAGTGCTTGGTGAAATCGTCGTGGGCCAGGAATGGCACTGTCAATGGAATATTTGGTTTTGGCGGTGTGAGGTTGCGGTAGATCAGGGCTTTGTTGAGGATGTGGAGAGCTCTGCTGCGGCCGGGTTCTTCAAGGTTTGCGGCCATGCGCCGGATTGCATAGACTTCAAGGTCCGTGTGGCGGCCGCTTCGTAGCTCTTTGGCAGCTTCAAAGGAGGCTGCTGTGTGTTTGGTAAGGTTGCGGAGAAGTTGGAGGGCGTGATGCTTGGTGGAGGTGTAAAGGTGTGGTGGCTAATCTGGAGTAGAAATGGGCTCTGTGTTTGGTGAACTGCCAGCCTTGAGCTTTGAGCTTGAGGTGGTGGGAAATAAACGGCCAGTTGAGCGTAGGCATCCAGTTTGCGATGTAGTGGTGCTCTTGGATCCAGGCTTGGTCGTATGTGTCATGGGAGGTAAGTTGAATGGTAGTGTAGTGATGGATGTTGTTGTGTGAGTGCCAATAACGTAAGGAGAGTTCGGCAGAAATGGGGATGTTGTTCTGGAGTTGCTTGAGTTTGGCACGGCGATTGTGTTCGCGGTGGGGAATGCCAATGGCTGTGGAGCCAACATAGAAGTGGCCATGTTGATGGTAGCAGCGTTGGGGCTGGTCAGGATTGAAGTGGAGCTTGATGTAAACGGAATTTGAGGAGAGGAAGTTGTGGTAGTGGTATGTGTGGGGCAAGATGTGAAGCTGGCGGAGACGGTTGCGCCATTGTTGTGAGCGACGGGTGTTGGAAGGATATGCGAAAAGGAGTGTGATATGGATAAGGCCAGTGGCAAAGATGGCCTCGGCACGGTCGATGTATTGGGTGTGGTGAATGAGCACGGAGAGTGCTCGGTGCAAGTGGAAAAGTTGGGTGAGGTTGGTGTGGCTGGGTTGCTGCTGGGCAAGGATGGCGAGTCAGCAGCCGATGGCTGCTCAAGGCATGTTTTTTTCATTTTTACTTCTTTTTTTTGGTTTTAACTTTTTCTTTTGTGTTTCATGCGCTTTATCCTCCCGCTGCCATTTGCAACATGTGCCACCACAGCGGCCGTTCACTGCGGCAGCTCAAACCATCGAACCAAGTAAGCAGTCCAAAAACACCGAAAACGAAGACAAACAAGCACAGAAGCAGTCCAAAAACACCGAAAACGAAGACAAACCAGCACAGATACTGAAACCTTAAAACTACCGCACTAGAATGACGACCTCTTGGGCCAAGGTCGCCGCCATGCCACCAAAAGCAAGCGGCAAAGCAAGCGGCAAGTCTAACATAAAGGCTACTGCTGCAGCAGCGCCGGCAGTGCCAGCTGTTTCAGAGAACCCACCGGCTACTGCTGCAGCAGCGCCGGCAGCGCCAGCTGTTTCAGAGAACCCACCGGCTACTGCTGCAGCAGCGCCGGTGGAAAGTTCAAATACAACCGCCCCGGCTGATGCAGCGGCAATTGCACCTGCTGCTACTGGCGCCCCGCCAGCGCAGCTACAGCTAGGAACTGAGACTGCAGGAAATCAAGATCCTGCAGACCAAGCAGCTGCCGCTACTGGCACCCTGCCAGCGCAGTTGCTGCCGCTGCCCCCAATGATGTTTGGAACTCCTTGGTTGACCTGCCTGATATGCGGTCAGCAATTGAGAGGTGGCCGCTCCGCGCTTATAGCTCACCAGGCATCATCTAGCCGGTGCCGACAAAGGCAAGGTCTTGGGGGGCCATTTTCTGGCCGTGTCAACTGTCCACATGGCTGCGGCCGGACTGTGGCACATGACGACTCTTGGGCTCTTGCACAGCATGAGCGTTTTTGCACTGCCCTAAACAATAGGTCTGCTGCAGCTCCTGCCACCACTGAGCAGCGCTGGAGGGACCAAGACCACAATAACAACGACCATCGCGAACGTGGTCGATGGCCAGGCTGGGTAGATTATCGTGAGTGGGAAGAACATGACGACGAGTGGACCAATCGCGGGTGGGAGGACCGGTCCAGCTACTGGCAAGACCAGCGCTGGAACCGGAATCAAAATCAGCAATGGGGCGCCGACAATGATTGGGACAGCTCCAATTACTGGAATCGAAATGATGAGTGGAGTAGAAACGATGATTGGGACAGTTCCACTTACTCGCATGATAGCAACCAGCGCTGGGGCGACCGCCACAGTTCCAGCTACTGGGAAAACGATCAGCGCTGACCACAGTCTGGAAAGAAAAAAGACCACCGCCTCCTCGCAGCGAGTTTCAACCACTGACTGACTGTAGTGTCTGCGTGGTTTGCTTGAGATGTAGTTAAGTTTGCTTTCCGCGGCCATTTCTAAGTCACATAGACAGGTTAACTTTACATTGACACTTTCAAACACACATGGACAGTGGACACTTTTTTCTTTAGCAGACCACACGAAAAAACGTTAAAGGTAGACATTATCATACCAACAACCACAACACCATTTCATTAATAAAGCGATCTAGCCGGACCTTGCCATGCCATGCCACCCAACGACGCCGTCACAGTGGCTCCACGATACCTCCGCCCAATGTTAAAGGAAGATGAAGACGGGGGAGTTGACGATGGCCAGCCCGAAGGCCAGCCACCGTCACCGTTCACGGCGCTGCCCGTAGATACTCAGCCATCGAAAAAGCAAAAAAAGGAAAAAAAGAAAAAGAAAAGCCAAGAAGCCAAAGACCACGAAGAAGCCAGCCAGGGCTCCAACAAGTCACGTGGACGCCGCCGTCGTCGACCGGAAGAAGCAGCTTCATCAGAAAGCAGACCGCCACTAGCCCGAAGGCGCCGCCCACAGAGTGACGATTCACCTACTGCATCGCCTGCCCGCCACGCAGCGGTGGATCTGAATTTGCGGTCTAGGTCAGCCGAGCTGCATATCAAAGTTGGGCGGCCTCCAGATCCGCCCCCTCCCAGGCCCAGAGGTGAGCGCCGACCTCGAAGCCCAGATTCACCACCTCGAAGCGCGCCTAGCACTGGGTGGAGCTACTCCAATAATCAAGCTTGGAGCGCTCCACCGAATCAGTGTCCAGTTTGCGGGGCAATTTTGAAGGCGAGGGGTGGGGAGAAAGCAGTCCAGGCGGCATTGGCAGCGCACCAGAAAAACAGCACAAAGTGCCAAGCCATTGCTCAGGGCCATCATTACATGCGCCCAAATTGCCCTCACTGCGGCAAGGCCGTGGCTGACAATGACTGGGCCAGGGAACAGCATTCGTGGCATTGCCGGTCCCGGTGACCGGGACCGGTGAAAAGCATTGGGGTGGGTCTGCAGCTACCAGATCTGCAGGCGCTGCAGCATAGCAAGTTGAATCCAAGTGCGGCAGCTACCTGCACAGCAGGCGCTGCCGCGCAGTTATTATTTTTAGACGAAGACCGGTCGCTTTCTGCAGCAGTGGCAAAAAAGCAGTGTGGCCAGTCAGGGGGCAGGGGCCTGGGATTGGGGGCAGGCACGGTGAAATATATAATACATTACCCCTAAAGCAAATAACAAGCAAGTATCTGATCCAGGTTTAATGGGCGCTTTTTGCGGTAGTGGACATGGGGTCTGTGATATCTAGGGTGTTTGTACGGTGTAAATTTTTGGATGGCAGCCATTTCTGGAACCAAGGGTCAAGAACTCAAGTCCGAACATTCACACAGCATGTATGATTGGTCATGCTTTGTGTTCATTCATTATCATTGTTTGCATTCTACA
Source organism: Durusdinium trenchii (assembly GCA_963970005.1). NCBI lineage: Eukaryota > Dinophyceae > Suessiales > Symbiodiniaceae > Durusdinium > Durusdinium trenchii. The sequence continues at coordinate 655,134 of CAXAMN010023572.1, forward strand.
AGTTTCTACCGCAACCTCCGGGACATGCGATGGACATTGACAGTGATTCGGACAAGTTGCCATCAGATGTGATTTCAGAAGACGAGTTGCCGCCCGATGTTTGTCCGGAGCCACTGGCACACAGCGCTTCGGACCGACATGTGGACCCCAATAGCTGCTGCAAGGAAAATTGTTGGCAAACACTGCAAGACTCTCCCGGGCTTGCCCGTCGTGTCACAGAACTCCAACAAGCTTTAGATGCCTGCACCAAGGACCAGCGTAAGACCTTGCAGTTCAAGCGGTTGAAGGAATGGGGGATTGGGGCACAGACGTCCTGGCGGAGGTACCGAGTCTGGGGCATGACCCTTTGTGCCGCGGCCGTGCAGAAACTTTTGAAAACGACTCCATACTTTTTAAAACAATTCAATAGTGACATAGCGCAGGGCCATGACATGCCACCGCGGGTTCTGACCGAAACACAGCAACAGCGGAACGAACGCGGAGCTTGGGCCAAGGCTTCTTCCATTTTGGAATGGCTGCATGGCCAAGTCGCTGAGGATCTGGCAGAAAGTGTCCGAGTTGCAGGGGACACGGTTCATTCTAGCAAGCCCGCGGCCCTAAGCAAGCCACCAGCGGACACAGAAAAAATAGGATTCATAGATGAGTTGGATGAGGAGGGTGTTCGATGGATGCCACCAGGCACCACTCTGTCTGAAATGTTAGATCTTGGAATCGCCTTTCTACCAGACCAGAAAGTGGCGTACTCCACATTCGTGAAGTGCTACCACATGTCTTGGGAGAAGAAACTGAAAGTCCGCACGGTCGGGCAACACAGTAAGTGCACAGCTTGCGAGAAGTTCAAGGAATACAGACGCAGAATTGCTTCCAAAAAAGACGGTGACCGCATTGCAGCAGAGTATTCCAGCCACCTGTCAGATGTGATGAAAGACCGGCAGGTAGACGAGCGTTTGTGCGCAAAAGCTCGAATCACTGCAGGAACTTTGGCCGGAAGCGTCAAACCAGAGGAGTCATTGCTATCTATAGTTATAGACGCAATGGACGGAGCGAAATTCCGGTGCCCCCGAAATGTCTCCGCCGCAAAAGAGTTTCAGAACCTCTGGCGGCCAGAGGCTTCATGCATCGGGGCAATCATCGAGGGGTTGCGCGAAACATATTATTTGTGTGACCCTGACATATCCAAGAGCGCCGATGTGCATGCCAGCATCATCGGCCACTCATTGGAAAAAGCAAAGCAGAGCTTTCAGACGCGGGGAAAACCATTTCCCCGCCATCTGAGACTGCACAGCGACAACGCTGCTGCGGAAGGAAAGAACCAAACGATACTATGCTTGGCGGCGTGGCTGTGCCACCGCCGCCTGTTCGAGAGTGTGGTCCTAACCCAGTTTAGGGTCGGACATACACATTCAAAGATTGACCAGCGATTTTCTGAATTGAGATTTTGCCTGAGCCAGTGCTGCGTGCTCGAAAGCCCTGACGCATTTATGGATGCCATCAGGGAAGGGGTGCAGCCACGGGAATCACGACACCTTGGGGTCGAGAGGCTCCGCGCTGCGCCGAACTTCAAGAATTTCTTCCAGCAGCTGGAAGTGAAGACCTCAGGTCATGTTCAAACTCGTTGGCAAACCCTCAGGAACGAAGAGGCCGTCCATGTCTTTTGCTTTGAACGACGCTCTGAATTTAAAGGTGAAATCGAAGAGGTCAATGGCTCGCCAGGGGGCCCACAACCTGGCGATGTCATTCTCACATGCAGGCAGTATATCTGCAACGAGGCACCCAGCCAGCCACCTTTCGTTTTTGCATATGAGGACGATTTTGCTAAGATGCCATCCTCCTCAAATTTGTGTATGGCCCCAAGAGTGGCTTTGTCTGACCGTCAAATCAAAGAATTCCAGAAGACCGCAGAGGTAATCAGCCAAGACCCGTGGAACATGGACGAGGGCTGCGCTTTTTTGCTGCAGCTGATGGAGGAAAACCAAAGTCAACAATCAGACAACTGGATTCCACTGTGCATGCCATGGTTTTTGTCTGGAACCCGAGCAGACGTGGACTTCACGCTGGACGAACCAGTGCCCAAATTAACCGATGAGACCTTTAAATGGAATCACCGAGCACCAGCTCCAGTCACCGTTTCAAGGCCGCCCGCGCATCTGAAGCGTCTCAATGTCAAAGGCCAAGCCGCGGCCGCGGGTGCAGATGATATTCTCCCGCCGCCTGAAGGCACACGACTTGAGCGAGATCACACAGAAGTGGCGCGTGAGAACCCTCAGTTAGGCGCGCCCGCATCTTCCTTTGGTCGGGGCGGCGCGCCAAATTCTGTGGCCACACTGCCACCAGATCTGGCCAAAAAGGCAAAGGGCAAGGCAAAGGCCAAAGCCAAGGCAAGCCCTCAAGCTACTGGCAATGCGGAGCCAGCGCTTGCCGGTGCGCGAGGATTAAAGAGACCAGCAGCAGCAGCGGCGGCCGGGAAAAGAGACAAACAACGACAATTGGGACGCCTGCCCATGCCGCCCGACGCGAAAGACTACATCGGGTGCGGTCGGTGCCGGCAAAGCTCAGTGGGTTGCAAGGAGTGTCGGGCCAAAGGTGGTTTAATATTGAATGACGAACAAACACGTTGGGTATGGCAGAATGAGTGACCCGATGTGAGCCGAGCGTTGGTCCAAAATGAAACAGCATCCGCGCGCGGCCAGCAGCGGGTATTTTTTGGGTCGATCGATTTGGGTTAAAACAATTATGTCTGCAGCCGCCACAGCCTTCAACGCTGAGACTGGGTGGTAGTTAGTGTGTAGTCGGTCAGTCATGAGCGACCGGGAAGCAATCGTAGTTTTAGATAGCCCCAGGCAGCCAATGGCTAAGAGACCAAGGCCCCCAACTCATTAGTTGTGGTTCCTATTAATTTGAACGTTCATTTATTCTTGTTTGTGTTTTCAATATTAAGCTATTTCTTGATCATCCCTCCTGGTCAGGTGTCCAAACAACAACATGGACATCATTGTCTTGGACGACGACGAAGACCAGGAACAGCATCTGTTTATGGAATTTTTTTCACCACCACGAGTCGCCATACCTTTACGCCGAGAAGGTTATTGGGCGCTGCATAGCTTCGACATTGTCACGGGCTACGACTTTCTCACTGCAGATGGTCGCGCCCGCGCATTGAAGCTACTGACGCAGCACCGCCCCTTCTTCACAATGCTGAGTGCACCTTGCACCATGTTCAGTGTGATGCAAAATGCCAACCTCGGCAAGATGGACACCGCCACAAAAAAACGTCGCTTTGCAGAAGCAAATTGCCTGCTCGACTACTCCATGCTGATCGCCAGGCGACAAATCGCTCAGAAGCGCTTTTTTGCACACGAGCATCCGCAAAAAGCTACTTCTTGGAAGCGCCAGAGCGTGCAGGATATCGCCGATCAGGAGGGGGTCATGAAGGTCACATTTGACCAATGTCGAGTGAATTTAAAAACACCAGTTTCTGAAAAGCCACTCCAGAAGCGGACAACGCTGTTGACCAACTCAACAGCCATTGTCTCATTGTTTGAACCTCTTCAATGCGCGTGTACGGAGCCGCATGCTACTATTGAGGGTTCTGAAGGTGGTATTCAGCTGTCGAAGTGGTGCCAAATCTATACCCACGAGTTCGTCGACAAGCTTCAGAAGGCAGTGCGCCTAGAGTGGGAGCGACGGTGAGCAGCGGTGGACCGCTGCTCACCCATCGCCCCGCTCAGGCGGTCCGACTGGCGACGAGAAGAGTTTGGAAAAAAAACAAGATCTGGTCAAACTTGACGATCTGGGGGGGCAAATCTGGAGACCCCCCCGTTGGTCAAGAAACGTCTGAAACTTGACGATCCCTTCTGTGAGTTATCTAAACTTGACGATGTAGGGGTGCAGGATTCCCGCCCCCCCCGTTAGTCAAGTTCCTGCTCTTTCATACTCAGATGGTCAAGAAACGTTTGAAACTTGACGATCTGGGGGGGTCTGAGGTGCGCACCCCTCGTTAGTCGTGATTTTTGGTGTTTTAAATTGGGGGGTTTCATTCTTGTCCCCCTCAGAATTGAATTGGGGTTACACCCTTACACTGTTTCAGGTTCAACGTTCCGGGATTGGCTTGAAAGATTTTCTGCATTTCCACAATAGATCTACTAAGAGCCGGACCAATTCACATGATCTATTAGGAACCCAATGTCAGCGTCGTTGCATACAAGCTTACATGAGCAGGGGGTATGAATGCTTGAGAAAATATAACTTTGTTCTATTTTAGGCCAGGTCTAAAACACCTCATCATGATCGCGACTGACTGACACTTCTTTTCATATTAGTTAGCGCTGTCCTCCACATGCCACACAGATCGTGTTTCTTTTTCTCTGCAGCCATGTCATTTTTCAGCATAAAAGAGCCACGATGATCTCCTTTCAGCTGTTGGCTTATTATGTGACATGTACATATAGCCCTTTAAAAATATATAATTATATTGTTGTCGGATATTATAGGCCCAGTACTCACACACCACTTCCAACTTCCGGATCACTGGTATATCATAAATCTTCCGCGCACTCGGTCCATTTTGAAGTCCGATGGCCACAAAGCGTGAAGAAGGAGACAGTGATGTTGACATGGGGACTGGCGCCGCCGTGGGCTCTGTGAAGCAAGAGCCCACAGCCACGGAGGTCATTCCAAAGGAGCCAGCGCCAGCCACAGCAAACGGAGCTACTACTGACTCATCGGTAGCGCCCCTGAACCAACTGTTGGAGAAAGTGCCAGAAAAAGTTCAGCCGGAGAATTTCAGAGAGATCTTACTTCAAGTGTGTGACGCCCTTTTGGACCACCATGGAGGTCCCTGCCAGTACTTGCAGTCAGAGCTCGGTTCAGAGCCCAACGCTGACTGGACGGCCTTTGCTGCAGATTTGGAAGGGCTTTTCCCACGTCTAGCAGACTTGCGATACCTTGACCAATTGAAGTTCCCAGCTGGCAGCGATTCCCCCGGCGCCATCAAGCTGAGCTTATGGCAGCTGGGTTGGCACAGTGACTGTTCATCAAAGCCGCCCACATTCAAACCAGTGGCTCGCAAGCTTCTGGACGAGTTTCTCACACATGGATTTCTGACCGCTTCCGACCCATTGATTCTGTACCAGTCAGACAGCTACCCTGGCCGCCTGGAAAGCTGGTCGGGCTTTCCGATTTTTTTCTCTCATTATGTTAAGGGCGCAGCTCGTGCCACCAGCGTGCTGATGCTGGCGCATGTGCTGTGTAAACTGAAGGTAGATGTCGCATCCATGGCACCGCGCCTGTTTCAAAGCTTGCTGGTCATCCACTGCACTGAAACCACATGCGCGACGGACGCTACATCCATCGCGCTAGAGAACGCGGCTCTCAGTGCTCGTGGAGACATTCGCCGCCAACATGACCCAAAGCATCCGAGATTGAAAAAATTCAATCGCTATTGATTTTTTCAATCGAAGATTGAATTTGTGCAAAATTCAATCGAATTTTTGTTTTTTCAATCGAATTTATGCTTTTGAAATTCAATCGAAACTGGTTTTAAAATTCAATCGTTTTTGTCCTGGTTTTCTACTTGTTTGTGTCATTTTTGGGCATGCATGAGGTCTTCTCTGGGGCTGTCAAGCCCACAAGTGCAACTCTAGGGCTGTCCACCCCACAAGCTTGTACTTATGGAAACAAGTTAAGGCTGTCCAGCCTTCATGGGCTGTCCAGCCCACAAGCTCAAAACTAGGGCTGTCCAGCCCACATAACAAATAGTTATAAGTCATGCATTCCATGATGGTGTTGAATGTTTCCTTGCTGACTGCTGCTTTTGGTATTGCAGCTAGAAGGAGCTGGCTGTCTCCCACAGGCATTGATGTCAAAAGGCATCTAAAGGAAATGACTTCTATGGAATCAGTCTCTGTGAAGGGTGCTCCATCACCATGCAAACACCATGGAATGGGGAGACTTTCTGGTCGATCAAAGTCCAATGATCTCCAGAGCTGTTGTGTCATCTGAGGGTTCCTTGGTTAAAGGTCTGTGCAGCCAAGAAATCATCAAGGCTGCCAGCAAACAAAATAGAAAGATTGTGGAATTTGTCCTAGGTTCTTTTTCTGGCTCTCCCAGAAAAGGATGAGGTCATTGTCAGTGCATGTCAGATTGACCAACAATTCCCCCTGCTGCAGCGATTCCACCCATTGGTGGGGCAAAAGAACAAAACAATCACATTCTGTGAGGCACTTCTCACCATCCACTTTCATGGCCATCTGGCATGTGAGCTTATATGGGGCAGGTGCTTGCAGATGGGTGAAGCATTTCCTGAGCAAATCTCTGTGAACATTCCCTGACTGCTGGCCCATGGCGCCAAGGCCCTGAAGCTGAAGCATCTCTGGTGTGCTTGCACCACTCTTCACAGCAGCATCAGCCAAATGTTGGAGTTCAATGGCACTTATTGTGCCCAGTGCAAATTTCTGCACCAGAAGAACCCACAAGGGGCAGGGCTCTGACATATTCCTAGCTTGAGGCTATTGTGCCACCTGATGCTGCAACCTTTTGCCTACAACAACATAAGGCTACAGGGCTGTCCAGCCCACCCTGCAGAACTGCCAACCCATCACCACAAGAAAGGCTGTCCAGCCTGTGTCCAGCTACATACTCAAAAAAGTTCTCAGCAAAAAGGCTGTCCAGCCTTTGCAATCATTTTCATTCCTGGGCAGCTGTCCAGCTGAGTGCAAAATCCATGTGCTCTCCCAGCACATTGGTGCCTAGCCTAGGCTGGTGCTTAATCCTTATCAGAGCCTGCCTCAGACTCCTTCTTGGCCTTCTTTTTGGGATGGTTCTTCTTGCAGGCTTGCACAGCCTTCAAGGATGCCACCAAAGCATTCTTGGCTGCTTCCTTTTTGGATCCAGCAGTCAGGGCTTGCTCCACTTGCTTGATGGCATCCCCTGCCAGCTTCACCATGGCCACAGCCTGCTTGTAGTCTTGGCTTTTCTTGTCATCAGCATCAACCATGGCTGCTTGGAAGAAGCTTTGCTCTTTGCAAAGCTCTGCTTTGAAAGCCAAAAGCTTCTTGGACAGTTCCTGCTTTGTGGTGGCAGAGGACACCTGGCTTGTCAGCTCCCATGTGTTTTTTTTCTCATTCTTTGGGTTGTCTTCTGGATCTTTGTGGCCCTTGTTTTTGTTGGAGCCAAAGAATTTCTTGAGGTCTGGGTCCAGATCCATGGATGCAACATCATCCTCTTCTCCCACCACTTCCATCCCCCAGTTGCCTTCAGCCTTGATGTCATCCAAAGTAAGGTTCTCATAGTCTGCCAGGGTGTCCTCTTTGGTGGCCTTGCTGGAGGAAGCCTTTAGCCGAGTGTTCCTGATCTTGGTAGCTTCCTGCCTGTATTCCTCAGCATGCACAGCAAACTCCATGTACTTTGTGTCCTGTGGACATTTTCTCCATTTGAGGGTGCCCCTTTTCAGCATGCCCAGGGCTTGCTCTTTACCCAGGTCATCACAAGTCTTCTCCCAAGACCTCCACTTGTACCCTTCCTTGGACACATTTTTCAGCTCAAAGGCAGTCACTGCCTGCCTGTAGTGTTTTTGCAGCTGGCCACCATCTTTCAACCAGGCCCTGAGCAGCATTTGCTTCTTGGCATTGCTGCCAGGCCCACTTGTGCTCTGGGCACACTTCTGGTCTTCACCTTCCATTTCTCTGTTCACCTTGAACCTCTTCCACAGAGACATCATGGTGAGGTTGTCTAGCCCACCAAGCTTGTTTTTCATTTTGTCTTCATCAAGTCCCTTCAGCTCAGCCATCAGGCTTTCAATTTGGTCATGCCTCTTGACTTGTGCCTCTGTGAGGTCACCCTCAGTGCCTTCCACTTCTTCGGCTGGCTAGTCCTTTTTTTCTTTGTGTCAGCTGTGGCTGGTTTCTTGCTGACACTGGCTGCAGCAGCTGCTGCAGGCCTCTTCATGCCCATGGTGACAGCTGGCTATTCAGTATGGGGTGCCCTAGTCTTGAACCTGGTCGAAAACTGGTACTCACAATTCATTACTTCATATTACCTTTCTTTACTGTTTATTACTTCTATTACTGTTTATTACTGTCTATTACCCTTTATTACTTTTATTACCTTTTATTACCTTTTATTACTTTTCTTTACTGTTTATTACTTCATATTACCTTTTATTACCTTCTGCCTTTTTGGGCTGTCCAGCCCACCCTCTTGGGCTGTCCAGCCCACCCTTTTGGGGGCTGTCCAGCCCATTTTAGGAACCTTTGGGCTGTTCAGCCCACCCACTTGGGCTGTCCAGCCCACCCATGTGGGCTGTCCAGCCCACAGCCCACCACACCAAGCTGCGAAGATTCTTTTTTCTGCCAAGCTTCTGTGTTGAAGCTGCTTCACTTATTGAGCAGGGGGCTGTCCAGCCAGGGCTTTGACAAGAACTCATGGCATTGGACTTGGGATGTTAGAGATAACATTGGGCTAGAGTTGACATACCAAAAAGGCCCAGAGCATGGATGCCCAAAGTATAGGGGGGCCCACAAATCACACAAACACTTTCTGTTCAACACAGGGCCTCCCTATGGCTAGGATACAAGGCTGTCCAGCCTAATTGAGGCTACCCAGCCTAGAATTCCAATACCTCAGAGTCATAGGAGTCGAGTGCCTCTTCCAGTGACTCTACAGCTGCTGCCCCTCTGAAGCTGTTGCAGCTGGGCCTCATGCAGCCAAAGCACTGCCTGCCCCTCACTTTGCTCCTTTTGGCCACATAGCTGCTGTAGCCACATGTTCTGCAGCGACCAAACCAGATGGAGGGATGAGGCTCATCCCAAAAGTCAGTCCTGGGCACAGTTCACTATAAGAGGCTGTCCAGCCTAGTACCAAAGCAGAAAACAAATACACATGTGTGAAAAATACTGTGGTGGGCAAAATGTAGCCAAATGTCTTTTCCATCTCTATGGCCAGTAGAAGCCCACCAGCATCACTACTATGAGAAGGGGGTCTACTGTCTCAGCAGGGAGTTTTTCAGTTGTTGTAGTTTGAGTTTCTCCCTTTTCCTGCTTCCACTCTTCTGCTGTCCACTCACTGGTGCCCTTTTGCCACCACCAATTGCCCCACCAGTGCTCAGCACCCATAGAGTCATCTGCCTCTGCAGGCTCTGCTTGGGTTGCCTCATTCACCCCTGAACCAGAAGGCTTATCAGCCCATGTAGCAGTGATCTGCTCCCAATCAGCTGCGGTTTTGCACCAGGGTGCTTTTTGCTCAGGCAGGTCTGGCTTCTCATCCTGGGCTGGTGGGTGAGGCTGGGCTGGTTGAGGCTCCTCAGCCTTCTGGTTGCCAGGCTCCTCAGCTTGGGCTGGTGCAGGCTGGGGTGGTTGTGGAAGCTTGTCAGCCTTGGCTGGTTGTGGAGGCCCCTCAGTGTGGGCTGGTTGAGGCTCAGGAGATGGTTGTGGCTCAGGCTGAGCTGGTGGAGGCTGGGCTGGTTCAGGTGGGAGGGTTGGTGGTGGTCCTGCAGCCTTGCTGGCCACACCTGGTACCCAATTATCATGCCATTGGGGCTGGGCTATGATGAAGGGTTGCTGGTGCATTGCTGCATTAGGTTGCATCCACCCAGACACCTGCTGCATTTGCTGCAGCATCATCTCATGCTGCTGTTGCTGCTGTGACCGACTTTGCTGTAGGAGGGATTCATTCATCCTTTCCACTAAGGCTTCCATGTAGTTGAGCCAGTCCCCTCCTGCAAGGTCAGGCTGCCCAGCCTAGAACATTTTTAGAAAGCTCCACAGTCAGGACAGACATCAGGACATTCAACTCAGAACACACACACTAGGGCTTTTGACTCAGGGCAGACATCAGGCTGTGTCAAAAAAAGGAAGAGGCTGTCCAGCCTGAAGGTGAAGGCTGTCCAGCCTGCAGTTGAAGGCTGTCCAGCCTGGAAAAAAAAGAAAGTCCTGCATCAACCTTCTCCTTGACCCTCTCCAGGTACTTCCTGTGGGACTCATGTAGCCCCAGGTTCAGCCCACTCATCGACTGGGTATAAGAGACAAGGTTGTGCATGAACACATTGTAGGGCATCTCTGGGTTGTAGCCCTGCCACAAGCACCTCAAGTTGTCTCTGAACACAGAGGCCCCTCCACCACCTCTCTGGTCATGAGTTGCAGGACCTTTCCCATAGACATCTGGCGCCTTCCCTTTTTGCTGCCCCTTTGCAGGGGCAGCTGCTCCTTTCCCTTTGGCATCCATGGCTGCTTAAGCCAGAACTTGCTTGGGCCCTACAAAGTTGCAACACAACATATACTTGCTATGGCTGTCCAGCCAAACTAAACAAGGAAGGGCTGTCCAGCCCAATGCCACCAAAAAGGGCTGTCCAGCCCATTGCAAATAACTGCTGAAAAAAAGGGCTATCCAGCCCAGGCACCTGCTTTGAAGAGGGCTGTCCAGCCCACTGGAAAAGCATTGCTCACCAAAAAAGAACGGCTGCCATTGTAGGAGACAAGCTGCAGATGTTGAGTGCATGCATTGTCCAGCCCATTTGGACACTTGGGGCTGTCCAGCCCATTTGGAAAACACTTGGGGCTGTCCAGCCCATAAAAGACCTACAGTGGAGGCTGTCCAGCCTTGAAAAACCTCTGTTGAAAATTTAATCGTTTTGGTCTTTGTTTTTCAATCGAAATAGGTTTTTGTTTAGAGACATTTCTATTGAAAATGGTTCCCAAAAATCAATCTTCAATCGAAGATTGATTTTGTCAAAAAATCAATCGTTCTATTGAATTTTTTCAATCGCGGATGCTTTGGGGATGTGATTACATGGCTAAGCAAGCTGTTGATCCTCAAGGCTAAGGGACTGTCCCCGGGCCAGGTGCTGAAGAGATGGAACGAGTCAGCAACTCGGGAGTCTTCTGTGCAAGGCGCAAAAAGGACAGCGTTGCTACTGCTACTGGATCTGCCTGCTGATTCAACGCAGTTGCTCGTGCACCATACCGCCACATTTGGGGCAGAGGGCGCGTTCAGTAACGAGGCTTTTGCAAATAAGCGATTGGCTACGGGTTACACTCCTCGTGGAATGCCGCGCCAATGGCAAACCAGGCTCACCAACACAGTGGACGGCTTCAACTTGTTTGTCCGCTATGTCCACGCCAGTCATGAGCGAAAGATCAGAGAGTTACGGAAGAAGTGGGACAAGTCAGCGCTGGAAGAGGCCATGTCCATGTCCCAGCTACTGGCTTCGTTCATTGTGGAACTGCAGCAGCAGCATGCGGTGAGCACAGCACTCATTGAAGAGAAAGCTATCAATCCATTTTTGAGCGGAGACGCCAACCTGGAATTGGAACTACAAGCAGCAGTGAGTGAGTGCAAAGCCGACGCGCAGCCAGCGGACATCTCAGTGTTCAAGGAAATTTTGGCCGTGATCCTATCCAAACGTGACTCAAAACTTGCAGCAACTGGCCAAGGACCCCGCATAACCGCCGGAGAATTGGAGCTCCAAGCCTTCAATGTGATGATGGCAAGCGCCGACCACGATGTGGCCGCATTTTCTGCATGGCGCCTAAAATGCTCAGATAGAGAAAGCGCACAGTATTTTCAGCAGTTACAGCACAGCGCCCGACGACAGAAACAAGCAAGGGAAATAGCAGCCAGCGTGACCGAGGCCGGACCAACGTGGCTAATGCAATTGGAAGTTTTCCAGAAGCAGGACAGCGCCAATTTTGCTACCGTCTCTGCAGTCGCTGACAAAATTCAGCGCTTGCACCAACTGTCAGACCGGGCCTCTATTCATTGCATTGCAGTTTTGAACTGCGGTCTACAGCGGAGCAACGCAGAAAGCTCAGGCAAATTTGTGTGGTGGCATCGTGAACGGGCTCGGTCGCTCCATCGGAGTCTGCCTAAGCCCCATTCACTTTTACAAGCGCGGGAGCTTGCGCAAAGCCGAACAGACATGCCTGACCATGTTGACAAACGCAGCTTTAAACAGCGATTTGCGGTTCGCCCTGGCATATGCCTGCAAGACAGACGAGCGCGAGAAACGCCCCATGCTGCAGCCCGGCATCATCCTACTCCCTGGTGGACCGGATGAGTCGGCTTCTCACAAAGTGGTGTGGCAAACATGGCGGGCATCCGGTATGCTAAGCAAAGGCGCCATCACAGAGGTCACAATGAACCCATCCAACTCAATGCACGTGATTGAGGACATGCGGGACGATGCGCTTCCAGACTCATCGGACACCGCCACTCATGTCTCTCAGGCAGAGAAGAGTATTCAGATAGGGGAAGACGCTGCGCGCAAGCTGCTGCAGGCTGCATTGCCTCAAGGTTTGAGCCGCGCAGCTATCTTGATTTGTGATCTGTCCGCTCACACCCTGGACCTAGCAAAGGCGGTGTACCGTGAGAAGGTTGCAAAATCCATCACGACACCCTTGTATTATGTAGGCTTTGCCGAGAACGATGCCGAGAAAGAGTGGCAAACGCATCATCTGCATGGCTGGCTGAGCGAAGGCTTTTTGAACGGATCGATCCCTTTACCGCCGGGAGCACCAGTTCTGATGTCTAAAGATTTGCCAGCTGAATCAGTCAGCGCGCTTCCACCCAAGCCGGACCTCAGCACGCTCAATTGGTCACAGAAAAAGGACAGCAGTGGTCTTCCGTCACTGGTGACACCGCCCAAGTTACTGACAGCGTGGCATGACCATGCGGTGTACGGTGGTCAGTTTCAGGAATGGCTAGCCCGAACACGGGCCGCCATTCCACTGGACCTCGCTGAATGCGCTTCGGCAAAGGCAGCCGCAACCAATAAAAGAGCCGCTGGCCAGGCGGATGCTTCGGTCCAGCCACCTCAAAAAAATCCGCGAGGCAGCCCCGACGAGGAAGAGGATGCCGCTGCAGCTACTACCATGGCAGCAGCCACCATCCCTGCCACAGATGTGCCAAAGCCTTTGGCGTGGCAAGCAACACTGCCAGGAAACCAGACCAAAGGAAAAGTCGGCAAATTAGTGATCGCGGTCGGAAAGCGTGTGTTCGTGGTGAATGACAGCACTGCGGATCTGCTCTTGCCAGCGGGCTCCACACTTGCGGGCTACTACAAAGGAAAATTTGTGTCTTTCAAAGGCAAAAATGCCGACGATGAGCAGCGGTCTGGGGATGTGCACTTCAAACTACAAGATGCCAGCAGCATAGTCCTCTACGAGGGCAAACTGATTCCTGCGGGCACTGTCGTGGCGCAGAAAAAGGCGGTGACACCCTTGACCGCGAAAGTCTGCTACCACGAAATTGTCGAGCAACCCACTGCAGCTGACAGCAAGTTTTTCACCCTGACAGTCACCAACCCGATTGCATTTCGACCCGAAAATGCCCCAACGAGCGAAGACAAAAAGGACAAAGACGGTTGCCACAGTCTCCCTCAGTCAAGCATGGCTGGCTGCTTGGAAGCCCATGAGTGGGAAACTAAGCATACCAGCGTTGCCTGGGTCATGAAGTGGCAAGCCAGAGGCTTGCAGCCGGTGCGGCCCGTAGTGGTCATGACGCAGAAGCTATCAGTGAAAGCCGGGGAGGCGGTCGAATTGGTCAAGTAGGCACAGGCGAGGTCGGGGTTTCAATAATTGGTAGCAAACAAACGTGTTGAAAAGGTTTTTTACCATACACAGTGTCGTTTCGTTTCCAAGATGCCTCCTTGAAACGCCGCAGCCCGACACTGACGCTGACATTGCTGACGAAAAATCCAATCCGTGTGGGTTGGAAGGCTGGGGGGGGTTGACCAGCGGTTTCCAAAACCACGAACAGGTTGGACCAGATGTTGCGAGGTTAAGTTCATGTGTTCCCCACCGCGTGTCTTCCTGAAACTTCATTCGTCAGTGACCGTAACAGCATGAAAATAGGTTACATTGTGTTTCCTGTGGTCAAACCACCAGGTAGAACTTTACTTGAGTTCGTGTTCCCGGTTTTCCAAGGCTGCGATGAAGCATTGTAAACACTAACCACTGACATTTTGGTTGTGTAGTGTACTGATGTGAAACTGCATTCGCCCCATCTGAAGTATTCAAGTGCCCGGACGCTACTCTGTGGCCTGTGCTTGGGACAAAAAAACACCAGGTCGGTGCCCAGACATAGGTCAAATTGCAATGGGCATCCATGTGGAAACGGAACTAGGTAACTATTGGTTGGGTCTTGTTGTGTATATACTGTACTCCTGTAATGATATAGCCAAATATTTACATTCAGGGGGGTAGAGTTTCATTTTGGTTCTGGCTGGAACTTTCTTGGTCGGTAGTTCCTTGCCCCTTTCTGGGCCACATGCGCCAGTCGCTTCTCAACTCTTTTTCGCCTTAGGCATGATCCGGTTCCTCTGGGGTCCAGGAAACCTGGACCCTATACCAAGAGCTCCTTTTGTGGCGACCGCAAGATTTCATGCTTATATTTATATCTTATGTGTTATGGAGCCCGCTCAGCCACTGCAGTTGGACTGGACCTGGACTGGAGCAGGTTGTGGTCTGGTATCACTTCAGACAGCCCCCACCCTCAGTCAGGCTCAAGAAGAGTTTTCATGCGAAAACTTTGCCAAACTGGCAACACAGTTAAAATATAGTGGATTGAGAGTAGATGGCGCAGACTTAAGAGGTGGTTTTTATCGACCCCATCCAAAGGACAAGTCGGGGTCTGTGCCATCTACTCTGAAACCACTGTATACGATAAGAACTGAAATCTGGTTGGTGACCAAACCAAACCTGTGTGGAATATTGTGGGACATCCCATACGTATCACACAATTTCGTTATCCGAGCCAGGAACAGACACATGGGACGACCACAATAATGACATTGATGGGTCAATCACCCATGACAGTTTTCAGCGCTATGCCAAATATCGAGAGTTGAAGACAGTGCATCGTGCAAAAGCATGCTGGCTACTTTAGCAGACGGGCCAGGAAGTAGCGCCAAAGCAGTCCGTTCTTTGGTATTAGAACATATACTAACTTCTCACTTTCAATCGACTTGAAGCCCCTGCGGCCAGGGCCATCCATCACATCTACTGATACGACCACCAGGAATGCTGGAGCAAATATGTTCGAATACATGCCAACCCGAGCAGTGGCCTGGCATTGCACAGTGGTGTCCAGTGCTGTTGCCACAAGAACAACAAACTAGCCTCACCAAATTCGGCTGCGTCCAATTGCATTGATGTCCGGTTTTTGAACCTTTTGATTGGTTGGCGCCAAGATTGGCGTGGCCGAGCAGCAACATCGCAGGTCTCAGGTGCCATTAGCTAAGGCTACACTGGCCTAGGCCCTGAAGCCAGAAAACTTGTCATTCGATAGCAGCCCTGCTGCAAGCTTTAAATTTATTTAAATTTGACATATTCATGCTGGAAGACCGAGCGCAAAGAAAAAAGGCTCGAGAGCCCAGCCCATGGCTTCGACCAGCGCGAGAAAAAGATTCACTGGCGGCCACGTCTAGACCACTTTCTAGAATATATTCTGTGGCCACCACATTTCAACAAAATTCTTAGGCTGTGTAGACTGCCACCCAGTGGCCAGGACTTCCACTAGATAAGTATACTTCAGAACTTGCGAATATGAAGCTATGAAACAATGAGCGTGGTAGGCCACCCCCTGTTGCAATTGGTCATGAACAATGATTTTGGATCCTACTACCCAAGACATGTTTTGGTCGTTCAATCCTCAAATGTTTCCGTTCAATCCGGGCTTTGGCTCACCATTCATCCCTTTCGAACCTGAATCAACCGCAAAAGATCATCCGAAACACATTGATTTCCCATAAACATAGGTTTTTGGTAACCAAAAAAAAGTAAAAACTAAAAAGAAAAAGTAAAAATGAAAAAGAAACGCCTTGCTCCAACACCCACGAGCTGTTGTAAGCTATGAATGGGGAGCCGGTTGACCCGGTTGAGGGGTAGGCCATACCGTGTGGCTGCTTCTTTGAGCTGCTGCGTGGTGACTTTGCTCGTTTGCAGCATGTCGGTGGAGTGGCCTGTGCGGCGAGGTTGGGATCCAGGAAGTATGCCGCTGGTGGAAAGCGGGCCATGGTGTCAATGGCGTTGAGGGCCAGGCGTGTGTGGCTCTGGATTCGTTGTACGTTGTTGTGGTAAATGGCGATGAGACGCTGGACGGGCGGTGGAAGTGTGTCAGTGAGAGGTTGATGTCCGATAGGGGTGTCAGTAAGGGCGTTGAGACTGTCCAGGTGTTGGTGAAGAACGAATCGGTGGACGTGGAGGTCCGTGAGGATGCCCATCAGGGCATGTGGTGGTTGGAGGGTGTATACTTCGGCCCAAAACGATTGGTCTGCCGAGATGTTGGTGGTGGCTGATGGTGTAGGTTGCGAGGTTGTGGGACCTGGAGTTGGTTGAGGCGGCAGCGGGTGAGGTGGATCGTGCGTCTGTGAAGGTTGTTCTTCCGGGTCTTCATTGAAGAGAAAAAGAACCTCAGACTGCTCATCGTAATCGGCGGCACTCTCCATTGAAAGGCAAGAGTGGAGGCTGTGCGCTGAATGTGGTAAAGATCACGAGTTGAAAAACGGCTGCGGTCAAAAAGGAAATTGCATGGCAATACCAAGTCCTGGTCAAAATGTATTGTGCATTGAGGACAGTCAAGTAGGATGTAATTAGTAAGAAAAATGTTGAAACGTGGAAAAAGCAAGACGGAAAGCTGTGTTCTTTTGGTTCGTCACACGATGTGTGAGAATGGTGTGGGGTGAAACTATGAGCTGCTTCGGCGTGAATTGAGCTCGGCCGCGGCTGCAGCTGCGGCTTGACGAGCAATCCGCAGGATGGTCTGTTGGAGCGTGGCAGCTTGTTGCTCTGTTAGCGGTGCGTCTGGAATGGGAGGCACCGGTGAGAACACTGTAGTGGTATTTGTGGTAGTGGTTGGGTGGAAGTGAGTGGGCGGTGCGGGGCATGGTGTGGCTGGTCGTCGGGTGGAGTGTGCCGTGGGATTGAGGTAGTGTTTGATGTCAGTGGAAAAGTTGAAGGGTAAAAGTTGGCCATTCCGGTGGGGGCGTGGAATGGTGACCTGTAAGGGGATGCGTGTAGGTGTTGCTGAATGTGGGGAGTGGTGTAACTGTGGGGGGCCCACCCAGGTGGTATTGATTGGTGGGTGCCCCGGACGTGCTTTTGGCAGGATGGGAACATTGGTGGTGAGGATGATAGGGTCCTCAGTGCTGGTAGAGGATGTGGTAGATGGTGGTGCGGGTGGTGCTGTGGGATGCGGAAGTGTAGCTGTGGGTTGTGTTGGAATTGTCTTGGGGTTGGCCTGTGACGTAGTGCGTGTGGAAAGGTTCCGGTAAGATGTGTGGGAAACAGGGGGGGCTTTGGCAGGAGGTGATGTGGATGTTGTGGAGGTTTTGTCTGGTGCAGTGCGGACCGGAGGACAAAGCATGGGAGTATGCTGTGGCGAATCTTCCTCCTTTTTCATGAGTTCCAACTTGGTCTCGTTGGTCGGGGGTTCGACAGGCTCAGCCTTGGTAGTGTGAGGTGCCTCATCCTTCACTTCGATAGACTCTGTAGGAGTGCGATCCCAGTCCGGAGAGTCGTGGTCCATGGGGTGGTGAGGAGGCGGAGAGGGAGGCAGGTAGCGGCCCGTCGAGAGTTCAAATGGCTGCGGAGGAAAACGAGTGACTGCTGGAATGTAAGATGGAGAAAGTATGAGGGTAATTTGTTGTGCGGGTTTTTTATCCTGAGCAGAGCGTAATGTGTGAGACAAAGCGTTGTCGGGGCAGCCTCAGGGGGAGGATGACGGCGTGCCAGCGAGCATGTGGTAGGCCGCTGAGGAATTGGAAGCCGTCCAGAGTGCTTGATGCAAGTGTCCACGATGGCCATGAGCCGCGGGGGGTTGGTCTGGGATTGTCGGGTGTAGGTGGGTTGTGTGATTTGGTTGTGACGGTGTGGTGAGAGGGAGGCGATCTCGGGAACGAGACCTGTCTCTGCAGCGGAATCAGCGAATGAGTGGTGGTGTGTCGGTGGGTGGTGGTATGGCTGAGCCACGTTGTAAGGTGGCTGCGGAAAGGAAATTGGTTTGTTGTGGTGGGATGTCAAGTGTGGGGTCTATGCGGTAATGGCCAGGGGAACCTGGTGAACCAGGAATGTATTGGAGCCTGTTGAGCCCACGTTGGGCGTCGTGGGTGGTGTTGATCAAGTGTCGCAGGGTGTTGCGCAGCTGCAGAAAAAGTCTGTAGGCTGGTGTGTTGGTGAATGTAGACATTGGAGGGATTGGATCCTGCACAATTGGGTGATGTTGAAGATCCTCAACAAGTGAGGTGATAGTGCTGATCATCCAGTGGAGCAAGAGTAATTCGGGCTGGTGTGTCACTGATGGGGCCAAGTATGGCATTGGATTGTCCGGAAAGTAGTATCTGTGGTGTGTAGTGGGTGGGTCAGAGGAGATGGTAGTTGTCGCTGAATGGGGAGGTAGTGTGGTTCGTAAATCATCGCTAGGCATCATCTCGCAGAGGCGGCGAGCAGTTATGGAAAAACAGTTCGGTCAAAAGGCTGCGGGAAACATGGTGACATGTTGCGCTAGAGTGAGCCTGAGGGAATGAAAAACCCGAAGGTTCCGAAAAGAGTGGCGAAGGCAGAAGGACCTGAAAACAACTTGTCACTGCATGTCAAAGGATTTGTCCTGCGGCACGCCGGAGAGAAAGCGGGGTGAAACAGATCATATGAAATAACTGCCAACAGGCGTGTGTGGAGATTTCTCCGGATGACTGTTCTCACTAGGCGCTCGCTCAGCAGCCGGCGGCAGCAGCACAGCAGCTGGAGGTGATCGATGTGGTGAAGTCGGTGGTGTTGTCTTGGGAGAAGGGGAAAAATCCGGTTGTGAGTGTGGTGGTGGGGAAAATGCTGGTGAGGTGGGTGTTGGTGAGAGGGAAGGTACTTGTCGTGGTGGTTCTATTTGTAGTGGCGTGGAGGAGAGTTGCTGGTCTTGTAGATGTTGCATGTCTTTGAGTTCTTGCCATCGGGCTTGACATTGCTCGACGGAGAAACCCACTCGGCGAGCAACAGAAGCCCAGTTGGGACGGAGTCGAGGGTTCCCTTTGAGTTCAACCAGGCGGCAATCAGCGTCGCCGTCCCATGCGTCCCAGTCTGCTTGCTGGTTCGGTGGTGGTGGTAGTGGTTGCTTGCGCTTGCGTGTTGTAGCAGGTTGTGGAGCTGGGGCTGTTGATGGTGTGTCGTCGGAGTCTTTTGAGAGTGGCGCTGGTAAGCGGATGGGTGGTCGAGATGGTGCTGAATCACAGGAGGAGGTGGTGGACGGTAAACGTATAGGGTGAGTTGGCGGAGTTGGTAGTGGCTGAAAATGTTGGCGGAAAGTGGGATCCGCTTGGTGGATGTGGTGGAGAAAGTGAGTGTGAAGGTGTGCTACAATATCTGTTGCTTGTCTGAGCAGGTTTTGGACCTGCGAAAGTGCCACAGCGGTTTGATGCAAGAGAGTTTGGGTGTCATTGTGTGGAGGTGTCAGTGTGCTGCTCATGACTTGGAGATGGAGGGATGTACAGTCACACAGGGTCGTCACAGGTTGCTGCGGCAGCGCGCCAAGGCAGCAGGACGGCAGCTGGTCAGCAGGAGCACGTCATCACGGGGCCGTGCGTATGAATTAAACGAGCATCAAATTCCCGCGGGCGTGGTGCGAAAAATGCAGGTCCGACTGGAAGATCAAGCGCAGAAAACTCCAACATGTGAAGAAAACATCATCCAAACAGCAAGTGAAATTCGGAAAGAGATTCTGCAAACGAAACCCTCAGAGCTTGAAAAGTTGAAAGCGCAAAGTCCGCATGGCCGCTGTAAAGGGCTTTTTGCTGCTATAGGCGAAGGTTTGTGTGGTGGTGTGAGACAAAAGGTGGAGGTAGAGGTGGTAGTTGTGTGGAGGTGTTGGACGGTGGTGTTACATGTCGGGTGGAGTGGAGTCAGTGGACCAGGCCAGTCCTTTGACGATGGCGTGGTCTGGGTGGATCACCCAGCAGCGGCCCTTCTGGTGGAAGACGGCGCCGTGGTAATCGTTGAGGAGGTTCATGGCATGTTCTTCCCCTCCGGAGGTGTATTTTGTGGCGGCACCCCAAGCCAGGAGTGTGATGATGAGGGAGTGGGAGTTCTTGTGGAGTTGCCAGGTGTTGTGGATGATGCGAGCAAATTCGCTCTGATCACGGGGTTGATTGTGGGTGATGCGGACACCCTGGGCAAAAAAGCCAGGGTAGTTGGCAAAGTGAAGTGTGCTGGGTAAAAATCGACCTTGGCGTAGAATGTTGGCAATGTTGCCGACCGGGCCTGTGTGGCCGGCGTTGATGTGGGCGACTTCCCGGTGGGTTGATGTGGCTCGGGAAACCGCGGGTGGTTCAGGTGTGGTGGCCTTTGTGTTGAGGAAAGGAAGTGAGATGGCGTAGTATTGGAATTGGTCATATTGGCGAGTGGTGTCGTTCCACTTGGCGTGGGTATATTGCCGGAAATCGGTGATCTCCTTGTAGGTGATGTTGCAGTCGGTGAGGAGATTGGCAATGTACTGGTGCTGTGGTCGGTTGGGGGTGTCGAGTTGGTTGGCGTGGAATTCAAACCATTCTAGGAGTTGGTCTGCAGGTGAAAAAGTGTGAAAGTTGGGTGGAGGTCGCCAACGGTTGATTGGGCGACGAAGGACTGCTGTGGTGGGATATTGAGAGGGGTCGGTGTTGGTGTGTTCAGTGTTGGGGCGTAAGTCGATGGGTTGTGGTGAGCGGCTGCGGGATGGTGTAAGGCTGTATGTGTAAGTGGATGTTGAGGGTGAACGGCGTCGCCGGGTTGTGCTGTGGTGCTTTGAGTGGCGGTGATGTCGATGCCGGCGGCGGTGGTGGTGGCGTCCTCGGTGGTGATGATCGGACTTGCGCCGGCTCTTGTGGTGGTGGCGGCGACTGCTGTGTGGTGGCTGTGGGGAAGGTGGTTGTGGTGCCGGTGAGGCGGTGCTGTGTTGCAGGTAGTGAAGGCCCAGGAGCTGGTGGTGCTGATGCAATGGATGGTGATTCGGAAGGTTGGGAGCCAGTGGCTGGAGGGGTCACGTTTTGGACCGGTATTGAAGGGTCCGTGGCTGTTGTGGTGACGTGTTGGACCAGTGGTGTGGGGTCCGATGGTGCCTGTTGTGGGAGTGAGGGCTGAGCTGGTGGTGGGGCGCCGATGGCTTGTGGGGGGGGGCGGCGGAGGCAACGGTTGGGGTGGAGGCTGTGTGACTGGGGGAAAGACTGAGTAAGGTTGCCAAACTCCCTGGGGATGGTCTGTGGATGGATGATGGGCAACTGCTGCTTGTTGTGGTGTTGGAAGGGGTTGTGTCTGTGCAGTGGGGGTAGGTTCAGCAGGTGGTGTGGGATGTAGTTGTGGCAAAATGTATGAAGGGGAAGGTGCTGCGGATGGAAACACTGGAGTTGGGTGTGTGGGTTGCGGTGGCATTTGAGATGGTTGCACAAACGTCCAGGTGGACGGAGTGCCGTAGATTAGTGCAGTGGCGGTTGGACTGGGCAAAATAGGTGGTGCTTGAAATGGTTGTGGTTGTGGGTGAGGGTATGCCGATGGTTGTGGCGAGGGAAAGGTGGGTGCAGTTGGCGGCTGTGGCAGCGGCCATGTGGGTTGAGGTTGTGTGGTAGGTAATGGTGGTGGTGTAGCGTGAGCGTATGGCCATGGAAAATGCATATCGTAGTCGTCGCTATGGCACGGCGCGGCGCAGCAGCAAGGATGCGGCGGAAAAGTGCCGAGTTGTACTGTCATAATGTTGTTGAAAATCTCATCGCTCGTGTTGACGGGGAGTGTGTTGTAAGGTGGTGCTGGATGTGAGCTTGTTGTCAAGTGTGATCATGCATCTCGAGTTAGATTGGAGAACTCCAATGCACAAGCTTGAGTTCTGCTGATAAAAAGGTCACGGCATTAATATAAGATGGCAACATGTGGAAAAACAAGCATGAGAGATCCGAAATCTGATGTATTCGAAAGGGACCGTTTTTGGGCCCGGCGGCCATTGTATCGGTTGATTCGGTGAGGGTGTCGGTGACTGCCTGTGAGGGTCCAATGAGTGGTGGTGCTTTGGGGTGGTTGCTTTCCGATGTAAAACCGCGCCCCTGTGACGGGGATCACACTCAGCACCCGAGTGGGACGGCTGAGCGAAACACACTCTGACACTTGTATTCAGTGAACTCAGTTCCCACGCTGGGAAGGAAGGTGACAGAACTGCATGGTGAAGAGTCCGAAAGACTTGTAGGTGTTTCAACAAGTTGTTGGTCAAGTCTGCTGAACGATCGGTCGGCGCGGCTGAGCTGCAAGACAAACGCGGCAAGGGAAGGTTTTGGGGAAGTATCATGAAGAACCATGAACCAAAAACGTGGAAAGTGGAGTCACAGCTTGTGGAGAAATCGGCAGGTACACACCAAAGCGTCCTTTGGTGCTTCCCCTGTCACATCCTAGCTTCGTTGGGCCAGGTTGGATGTGACAGGCCTGGCCCCCCTGCCTGTAAGGAGTGGTGGTGGAAAACCCTTTGTCCAGGGGTGGACACACACACACACTCCCTTCTAGAGTTCTGCCTTTCTATCAAAAACGTTGCCTCTAAAACAGGCTTGGGAGTGAAACAATCAGAAACAAGCAGCGGACCAGCCGAAACAACATGAAACAACCAGCAAGCTGAGACGAAGGAATGTCCTGTCGAAGCGTCGGTGGATCTCTTGTTTTCACCGATTCGTTGGATGGCCGGCACAACTCCAAGGATCAACGCGGGGCACCGGGCTTTCGATGGGAAGCGGTGACCTGGATTGGCCGCCGCTTGGGGATTGGCACTGACATCGGGACGGCAAGCGAGCGATCCACTCGGCCAGGATTGGCCCTGCTACTGGTTCTCGTGGTCTTGTTGCTCCCGGTGATGTTGCTTTTGACTTCGCTGGAAGCCATGAGGGACTCTCAGATGCTATCGCCAGACTGGTGGGGGGGTTGCGTTTTGTCCTTGAGATATCGGTATAGCATAGGGAATTTTCGATGATGTTAGATTTAACATGAGTTGAGTTAACCTTTTACTTATTTGTGCAAGCATGTACAAGCCACCCCTCATCAACAAAGATGAGCACCCACTGACAGCTCCAGTAGGATGGGAGTCCCAATGCTTTCTCAAAGGTTTTTTTTCTTGGATGCTTAAAGGAGCTCTCACAGTGGGGGGTTGCATGTTTTGATCGGCATGGGTCCTTTTAAACAGATTTTCACCAGTATCACAACATCACCAACCCTTAACATCTCATGTCTCATGATGCTCTTTTGACGCTGTTCTTTTTTTAACGTACTTTCTTAGCCAGATCCACCGGATGCCTTTGTTTCAAGGCAAAGATTACACTCCTCAAAGAAAATCCTCAAAACGCAGGTAATGCCCACATCTGATTAATAAATAGGCTCCCCCTCCCTGGGAGACCTCAAATAGACTTAAACAGAAACAGTGTTCAGTGTTTAGTATTGAGGGTATACTTTTTCCTCTAGTGGTCCAGGTGTGAAAACAGTTAGCTTTATTTAGGGTGTATTTATAGATATGTTTTTGGATTTGCTTAGCTATATAATTACTACTAATCATATGTCGACTTTAGATGCACCATTCTGATGGTTTCGAAGATCAATCTCGATCCCAACTCTGTGTTCTTTTTTGCGCATGATGGCACGGTCCCAGAGGAGCTTCTACGGCTGAATGGTCGCAATGAGCATCCAGATGCTGAGGAGATTGGGGGTCGGCAGTTCCAGCCTTTGCTGGGTCGATCTGGGCCATCCGATCGAAGCGGATCGAAGCCCACTGGAAGGGCGGCGAAGGGGTCGCTTCACTTCACGACGAAGAAATGGTTGTGACCAACAAGACACATTTGCAGCACTCAGCACTGGAGTCCCAAACTTGATCAAAACGTTTTGAGAACCCACAGCACGAGTCGTGTATTTCTTGCCTCTTGGGCCAGGAGAGTGGGGTGACTTTGGTTCTGCCAGGCACCTGTTCCTACATCTTTTGGCAGCTCGGACCCTTGGCTGAGAATGAGAACTGATCCTTGCGGAACTTGCCGGGTGGATTGGAGAAGTGTCTCAGACTCCACCATGAGTTTCATCAATCGAATGCTCAGTCGTCGATGTTGGAGCAAGAAACAACGATGTCCACTCCACACTCCCCTACCCGCCCAAACACCAAATAAGATCAATAAGATGTGCTTCAGTTGTTTTAGGGGACAGGTTACATAGGCCCTACAAGATCTACAAGGCTTGAAGTTTTTTTGACCCCTGTTTGAGTCTGAGTCTGAGTCCAAACACTGCTTGGAACGGCGCTCCGGCACGAGAGTATACGAGAGTTCGTTGCCCCCCTTAATTCACCACCGAGCTCATCCAGAGGAATGATCCAGTACCTGTGCGAGCATTTTGACACCAGAAGTGCCAAACTCGTGCCTTGGAGGCCAATGCATCCAGGGGTCAACTTGGTGGGCAGAGTTCGCAGGACAAATGTCGGCAGCGCAAATGTCACCGTTGTTCATCAGTGCATATAATGCATGGAAATCATCGTAATCATGTGTGGCGCCACGATGAAGCCCACGTGTGTGCTGATACAGCCGCGAGTTGTGTGCTTCCAACTCTGGGGCTCACAGAATCTTCAAACTCTGGGGCTCAACCTATGAGTCCTTCCTGGGCCAAGCGGCTCAACACCTGCCGAGGCGGGCGTAAGCAGCGGTGCTGTCAGTGCTGTGATGCTTTTGCACATGGAAGAGCAACGTGGTTGCAACCTGGGGCTTTGGTTGCGGGGGGGTGGAAAAACGCGCACACGCACACACGCACTACAACCCCAAATCAGCAGGAACATGGAAGAACCATGAAGAACCCAACAAACTAAGCAGATGCTTTTATGAGCAGGGGTGGTAAGGAAGAACCGGCGTAGAAGTCTTCAAACATATCATAATTATCGTCATGTTTTTCATCGCCTGAAAACACGTGTGTTCTTCTCAAAAGACCACATGTTTTGACAAATCTTCTTGGCGGACTGGGAAGAGGAACGATGCCTCACCGCTTGAAGACGCTCCCCTTGCAACGGTGGTCAGACATCTATATATAATCAGTATTTGTCAGATTGCCAAACACTTTTCAATGGCTCAAGAAAGTGTGTGATGTGTTTCTTTTGTTTCACAGTTTTAAAGAACAAAATGAGTCTCATGACCCATTTGACCCTTCTTGGCTGGAGCGCCTTTTCCTTTTTCGGAGTCCCCTTGTTCTCCACCTCGCTTTTTTCGACCAGGGTCTCGATCGGCTCGATCAACCAGGGTCTCTGAAAACTCGGTTTGCTCCAAAAAGAGAGCCAAGATGGCGCAGCTAAGAGATTCTTAGATGTTGCATTGACAAGCCCCAAATGGAAGATGGCGCAGCACCCACGCCTGATCTCCAAGGATTGCACAGAAGGCCGCCGCCGCCGAGAAGGATTCAGAGAATGCAGGCGCAGTTAAGTCTTCGGATTGCAGGTGATTCGGATTTGTTTCGGATTGCATAGTATCTCCAGAGTCCCGGTCTTGAGTCACAAACGGGTCCCTTCAGCTGAAACCACCGGCTGCGTTCCGCCGCCCGTCCCCAGGTTTGGCCGCCGCAGCAGCGGCGCGGCAGCGAGCGCAGGAGGTCTTTGAGATCATCGAGGGAAAGACAGCGGAGCTCATGAGGATGGGTGGTTTCGGAGTCGAACACTTGGACGCGCTTTGTTTACATGTTCTAGATTCTAGTCCGCCCCTTGCTGTGTGTTGGTATGATTGACCGCTGTTTTTCAAGGGTGTTTAGTCTCCATGATCCCCGAAGTTGGTCTCCATGATCACTTGTAAAGAGGACGCCCTTGTCCTTCTTTGGCCGTGCCCCGGATGCAGCATCAGTGTTCGCGTGTTTATGATCACGCTGGATCTCGCCGGGTGGCAAGAACTTGAAGACCGGGTGAGAAAGAGTCAACCAACAGTCGCTGATCAGCATCAGCAGATACAAGCATGGTTTGGTGGACAACTTCCTTTTGAGGAAGATTGTGTTTCACAATGTTCAAGGAACCCTGCAATGATACACGGATATATAATATACATTGTAGAGTTACATGCAGATAGCAGATACCAAGATATTTCTAGATATCGATTTTGTTTGTTTGTGCTGGCTAGACAGAGAGACTTGATACCTGTGTTCTCCAAATGTGTTTTGTTCGATAACCTCAAGCACATATCGTGTTACAGTCATTGTAGGCAGTCTATCAAGGTGCTTCAGTTGCACGTCATTCATGCTGTACCTTGTGCAGCATGCCATATCCCAGCCTGAGGCTGAAGGTCTTAACGAACAGTTTGGTACCGCTCCACATGCAGGGGGACACGACCCATGACTGAAAGAACCCTGAAACGCAGGGGGTCGGGACCGCTCCACACGTTCCGTGTGTTGCAACAGGCCCGACCTGAGGACCTCCACCATCCTGAAAGCGCCAAAAGATGGGACAAGTTTATGTAAACAGTTCAACATGAATTCTTAGTTTCTTGCCAGTTCTCCTTGTTTTGGTGCGTGTTATACGTTAGACACCTCTCAAATGAAGGGATGTGGGTCTATGTTTCCCATCATCTATATAACTTTGCAATTTCAAGGGTGTTGAGGGGAAAACATGCTTGATGTGGTCACACATGCATGACTAGTGGGCTTACACTGCACAACTCCAATCTCGGACACCTTCGCATCACTCATGAGGTTTGGGCCAGTTGATGGAAGACCTGGCGCCTCGAGTGCTTCCCGAAGGCATCCGAGTTTCGGCACAGGGCGTCCGTGGTTTCGGCGCATTGTAGGCTGTTTGCGCAGGTTCAGATCAGGGAACAAACTGGAAGAGATGGAGTGCTAAAAGACGGTCAACTGTTTCTCTCTCTCTCTCTGATCTCTATATATATATAGTTGTTATTTATTCATTAAATACTCTGTCAAACCCTTAGGGGCTGCAGGAGTGTCAGGAAAGTTGGACACTCCTTTTGCGGTTGATGTGATTGGCACAGCTTGGTGTTTTCTACTATGCTCTCTCTCTCTCTCACAGATTTTGCGTGCAGCCCAAAAGCACGCGCTTTGTTGAGTTGTGGTCATCTACCAAGTTTGTGGATATGTTAAAGTCATGTGACAAGTGGTATACCTTTTAGTCAAGTGTTTGATGCAGCAAGTGAAACAAATCACCAGGATGATCACAACCAATCAACTAGATGACAGACAGACGCAAGGCAAGTTCTTACGTAGTGCAATGGCACCTGCACTATCAATTCGAGATGTTGGGGTAAGATTTGCTGTTTGTTACCAGGTTGAGTGCTGGAAACAAGACAAATGCTACCTCCAGACTGAATACTCTTATGACAGGATCTTTGTATAGTGTGCAAACCCCTTTTCACTTCCTGGTGTTTTGCGGGCACCTTTTTGCACACTCGCATTAGTGAGACAACCTACCACTAGACACTAAAGGAAGCATATCCTGATTCTAATTGCGCCTGAGATTGGTCTCTCGTACTCCAGGAGACGCTATTGCGCTTGGCTCTCGCTTGCAGATTGGTGTGAGACGTTTGGCCACAGGCACGACAAACAACTGGGAGCCGGTGGAGCGTGTGGATTGGACGAATGCAAACCAGGCATGACAGAGGCATGAGTTTGACGGCTGCCTGCAAGAAACAAATGAGTATTGTTAAATACATGTTCAGATTATTTTCAGTATTTTGCGCGAAGGTTCTCATTATGTGTGGAATCTGCACTCAAGGTGTTCCGCACCCAAGGTCGCAACCATTTACTGTAAATCTTGTACTGGAACATTCATGTCCACTCCCATGACCTGTTTAGTCGTTGATTCCACTCCCATGACCCGGATCTGCATAAAGTTTAAAACAACTTGAACTTTGCTGATCCACTGCCCACGGATCAGCCGTTTCGTTCTCGTGCGTATACGGGGTCGCCGATTTCCGCGTGGCCGCTTTCGGGGGGCCGGCTTCCAGGTGTCGTGCCAGCGCTAGTGCCGGATGTGGTGGGCAGCTTCACCAGCCGCGACGAGCTTTTGGACGGCGTGCTGGCCTCGTGCAATGCGACCCGAGCTGACGACGCGAGTGGGTTCGGCGGAACGCGGGGAATGCGGAGTTCACGCGAGACGGGAGATTTCAGGAGTGCACGGAACTCCGCAAGGTTCGCGAGTGATGGAAGAAAGGAGATTCATAAGTATGATATATATATATATAGTTGATAGTTTACATCAAGTCTAGCAGTTCAGATGTGTTCATTGACTTAAACCAAATTCATCCAACTAATGAAAGGGAACGACCTATCCAAAAAACATACATATAATGAACAGTGATTGTCATCATCATCCACCCAAAAAAGGTTCTGCTTAGGAATCCCTTCAGCTTCCTAAAACATTATGAGAATGCCCACCACTCCAGAGGCTGAGATCAGCCTCCGAACCAACAAGCTGCTCGGAGCCGCTCATCCATCACTGGTCTTCCTGCGCCATTCGCCAACAATCTTCCCTGTGGGTTGTACAGTTGTGAACTAGATTTTGTCTCCATCGGTGGACTAGTCTAGTCAGAGAGTCTAGAGCACGAAATTTTAGTAATCCTGTCCACCTATTAAAAAGACACGCCTCCCCCCCTATTAAGGAAAACCATTTTAGTACAATTTTGGTGCTTCTGTGGGGCTTTGCTTGTGGCTTCGGCCCAATCACCGACCCGAATCGCTGCTTCGGCCCAGACTCTGGAGAGGGAACGAAGCACGGTGTGGATGGTACCTTTTGGGGGCGGAAGGCGGACCCTACCGCAGCGCTTAGGTTTGGCTGGTGGTGCGACTCCATCCTTGCAGATTTCTTCCCAGCCTTAGTGCATTCTGCAGTGATGGTGTGAACCCCTACTCACTCTACTGCTTTTGGGACTACCTGCTTCTTGGACAAGATATTCTTGTTGGGATACATGCATGGCCGGGCAGCTCATGCGAGAAGTCGTATGACACCTGTGAATGCTGGTACAGCTACTGAAGGGATTTGAAGGCTGCTGCTTTTGAGGTATCACTGAAGTGTAGAATTCTGAAATTCTGAAGTATGTTTTGTGTTTATACCACAAGACTCCCTTTTCCATGTTTTTTCCTACTTTCCCAGCGATGGATCAGTGGGTCATCAAGAAAAAGAGATCTCACTTAGTCGAGACTCGAGACTCGGTTGCGGAATCCACTTGCAGGTGCATAATCCATCCCTAGGGATCCAAGTACCTTCTGAGAAGGTGATGGGAGACACTGTTATGTAGGTTGGGAGGGTCATGGCCATGTAAAGGAATTGCCCTGGCACAGTCCAAAGATATCGCCGCTATCGCCCTGACCTTGTTCTGGCACTTTCATGTACCACAACAACTTGCGAACCGTCCGCTCACCCCTCGAAAGCCCTTCCACTCAAGTAATTATGTACCCAACACATGTAACAACACAAGCAGCCACCGACCGAGTTACGCGTCCGGTTAGGAAGGTACTTGAAAGTGAAGTACAAATTCAACTACGCACGCTCAGGTGTCAAAAGGCATTTCATCAAGATATCAATTCTTTTGTTTAACTCTCCGGTAACGGTAGAGATGATGGTATTTTCGGAATTTGGGACCCAGAGACATTCCCTGGTCGATTTTGGCCACTTTTGGTGTCCAAAATCGATGCCATGTACAGTCTGTTGGGTCAACGTCCGATTCAGCTGCAACGTCCCTCCCAGGTGCCAGCGACTCACTGGGCAGGCGGAGATCAGCGCACCCCATGAGATGCATGGAGGGATCCTGGATCGGATCTATGCCATTTGGAACTGCACCGTCCCGGCCTCGGTGGTTGAGAAGACGAATCGCAGGTGTCGAGATGCAGTGTTGACACCTGGATCTTCACGGATTAGCGGCTCAGCCTCGCTTGGTTGGTGATGTCTTGATGAAAGTGAAGAGAACTGATTCTGAGAGCAAAGTAAGAGGATGTTGCAAAGGAGTTGCGAAGATTGGGACCCACCACCACGGTTGGCCAATCATCAATCGATTCGATTTGCTTTTTCGGCGCTTTAGAATTTCTTGACCTCTGCTTTTGGGATCTTTGGGATGGATAAGACGCTGTGACCCAGAGCCATTTGTCCTGCGTTTCGGGACTCACCCTGACTGACTTGGCCAGAGGTGATGAAGGAGACTTGGCTGCAGTTCTTCGCCGAAACATCCTTCCTTGGTGGCCATGTATTTCAATGGGTCGCAGCGATGCAGAATCTCTTTGAGAATGCTTTCGTTGGGACTGCCGCCGTGTTTGAAGGAAGATGGTTTTGATGTTATGTGTTGATCGTTTAAACAGCTTGCAGCCGCTGACGATCATCCACAAGGTAGAGGAGGGGCCCGGGGCATTCAGAACGAAGGCCTTCTTGCTGGGTCTCCGGGACATAGCTGGCTGTCAAGGTGTTGCTGCCGTCCAGTGGCAAGAGGCTGTGGGTGAGTCCCACAGTTGGTGGCCGCTTGAACGTGATGTACTTGCTGAGGCAAGATCTTCGAAGAAGACGCGAGAGGGCCGGTTCTTGCTCGATCCAAAAGACGCAAGTCATTGGTGCACTATTTTGAAGCGTTTCTCCTTAGAGAGAAGGGATTAGGGGATGCTGACTAGTTATGCAAACAAGAAGGCGCCTTGTAGGCGATAAGCACATGAAACTTTAAGCCATTTGAACATTTTGGAGCATGTCCATGAGGATCATGAGGGCATGACCGACGTTTCACATGGCTCAGAAACCGGATTTGACCAGAAGCCCAAACCGCCTTACGTCTTATTTCCCATGTGGTCTGAGAAATGGTGTGCCCAAGGCCCGAAACATCAAGCTGGACTGCTGGACCTACGTAAATCTCGCTTGACCCACACTGCTAGAATAACTGTATATACACATATTCATATATATATATACACAATGTGATGTAGACTATTGTAGACTCTTAAACAAAATACACAAGACAAACAATCTGAAGATGTTTTGACAATCCAAACAGGGGTAATTAGAATGTGTTTTTTTCATCAAGAGTCTACACCCTTTTCCGACCTGTTCTGGACTCTGGATCGTTTGCAGGTTCTCCGGCTGGTTCATTGGTGAGCAATGGCAGCAGGGTGACTTGTACTTGTAGGGAGTTTATGAGAATTTGAGCTTGGGTGTGTCCTAGTAAACCTGTAGCAGTTGGTTTAAAAATATCACTATTGTTGAGATGTCGGCCTACAACCCAACCATCATCCACTGGAAATGGGACTATAACTATACCATGATCGGACAGAGCATTTGTTTGGGTCGAGGGTGGACCCTATCAAAACCCATCAGCATCCGAACACTATCAGAACTGATAGAAAGTTGGATCAACAACTCCCAGTGAGTGTTCCCCATGAGACTTAAAACCACGAAAGCACCTGCCGCGTGTGGCACGGGCAAACAGAAACACTCAAGACCATTGGCAAATGAATGTGGCATACTTTGGTGTTGCAGTACGTTTGTAGTATGCTTGCGGTATTTCAGTTCGAGACAACCATTTTAGATTGTTCTACACAGTATATATAATATAGGCTGAAACATACATTGGAAGTTGGAAACACCAGCCAAGTTTCAAAGAAACTATAGCATTTTTTCCTGGACTTGTCTACATTGATGCGAACCACAAATGATATCAAATAACAATATATATATATATATGATATAGTGTGTATAGATGTTATACTTAATAAATTTATATGTGTTGATATGATATATAGTTTATAGATATTCTATGATATTGTATATCTCTAGTGTATTATATATATATCATGTACGTTGTTCCTTCTTTGTTACACCCTGGTATTTGTTTGACTTTCACACGTAAAGTTACTCGCGTAGCTGCTTTCCTTGGCTTAAACTCACTGTTCTGTCGCTGTCAGGTTATGCTCACGCACGGGATTTGGATGCCAGGGGGTATTGGCAAGCTTTGCCGCGGAGGCCCGGCATGTGAGCAGCTTGGAAGCACTGGAGATTTACTGGTGCGGTACGGTCGTTTTAGATTACAGTATAGATTGCAAAAAAGTCTATGTATAGGAAGCTTTTGCCATCTACTCGGAAATCCGGTAATTGCTTGTGATCAGTGGTACTATATACTTTTGGAGTCTCATATCACAGCGGTTCTTTTGAGGAACATAAGGAGTTACTGCCCATGAGGTGTGGAAGTGGTGGTGCAGCTAGCTATGTCATGTTCGAATCCTGCCAGGCCATTTGCGGTGCTTTGATTCCACAGCAGAAGGCTGAATTCATTGTCCGCATGAGTCTTTTCTTGTCCGCGTTTCACGCCGTGACAACGTCCTTCAGGCGAGGACCGGTGGACAGTCTTCTCAAGCCGCCTCGCATTTGTAAAATTGGCAGAACTGAAAGCAGTGGTGCCCAACAGAGTTTCTTAAGTTTGCAATCGCATTTTGCGATCACTTCGCTTGGTAGTGACCAAAGAGGCCAATATTTGACCGCCAGGAATGGGACAGGGTCGGACACGATACCCAGATTGACACCCTCCTTGCACAGATGATTCAGATCGATGGTCAGATTGACATAGTACGGAAAGTCAGGGTTCAGTGTATTTCCATCCAACATTGCTCGCAAATTCATGCACCACTGTTTTGACCGGCAACCTTCCAGCCTGAATATTCATATATTCGGGGAGTTTTCAAACAAGGATAAGACGTCAAAAAACAATCAAAACATACGCTTTGCACTTTGGTTGGCTTTGGTTTGCCGAACGTTCACCGCCACTTCTTGGCTTTCTTGGGGAAGATGACGCCTTCATCGCGCCGCTTCATCGCTCTCCCACCCGCGCTTCAACGCTTCTGCGGCTCAGACGGGGGGGCGCTCTCCCACCCGCGCGGCTTCCACACCCTGGAGCCGAGATGAAGGGCTGAGAGCTCTTCATCGGCGGGACCGAGCCACTGGGCCGGACAACCCCCGCCCCGCTGGCGGCGTTTTGGGTACGGGATCCAACAGCATGAGGTATTAGTGATTTAATGTGATTTAGATTCTAGTTATAGTGAGAATGAGGTTTCTGTGTTGTCAGCATGTGTGTATTGAATGAACATCCTGTTCATGTCAGGTTTCTAATTCAGTACAACCCTCTGAGAATGAACCAAAACGACAGGGAGCCTGCCGTTCACAAGGTTGGGATGTGACTACGCCACAGGTTCTCGTCAGATCCTCCTGGGCACCTTCAGGCCAATGGGATCCATCAAGCACCAGTGATAGGCTGCTTGTGCCCCAATCGATCCACTGCCACCGAAGAAAGGAGACGAGGTACGGTGAGGAAGGAGAGGGTCCAGTACTGTAGGCGCCAGGGTCGGGTCCAAATATCTGAGAAAGTATGTGGATCCATAGGGAATAGATACTGTAATAGGTGTGTTTCGTACGCCGTGTCCCTTTAGCAGCAAGAGTCGGTAGAAAGATCATCACGATGTTGGAGAAAGGTCTTGAATTATTTACTCCAAAGCGGAGAACAGATGCTTGCACAACATTTGCACAGCTTGCGCGGGTGGAGAAATCTCAAAGAGTGATATTGGTTGCATTCTGATAATCTGATAAGCCAAAACGAGGACGCTAAGGGATTCTTCTATGATTCCTATGGTAGTTTGATGTAGTTTGGATAGTCTTAATTACTCAGCTATACTCAGCTAGAGAGTTCGGATATGTGTACTCAAAGGATTTGTTAAGATCAAGACGCCGATTCTCAGAGTCTTGAAAGTTACCAGACTGCCCACATCCTCGAGAGGATGAGCGATTCTTTCCTGGCATCCTTCCTGGTTTAGATTCCCGGATTGTTGAAACATGCATCTCTGGTCGCAAAATGCCGTGAATAAAATACACATTTGCATAAGTTTACGCAAATCACACCAACAAAAACTCTAAATTCATTATAACCTATTATATCATCGTCAAGAGTCTGTGGGACAACTTGGCAATCAGAACATCCAGAGCAAAACAATGCATTCACAGGTGGGATTTTGTGTTTTTCACCTACAGCTCCAAGACTATCAGGGATTCACTAGGACCTGCAGGGCTCCAAGAAATCCAAGTACGTCAGAGACGGATATGGGTGGACCTTGAGCGACACCGTTCAGACACCTCGTTTTAGGCGAGATCGGGGCGATGCCGCAGGCGCCAAACTGCCGCGATGCCGTTCGATGTATGTGTTTTTGCTTGTTTTTCAGTGAAAGGATTCATCCACAGGAGGTGGTTGCACTGAAAGGGGAAAAGGGGATGCGGTTTGATGGGCTTCCATGATTGTGGGGATGGTAGAAGAAGCAAGCAAATGGCAATTGGTTTGGGCCTGGAAGACTCCAAAAACCTTTTTGGAATACTCCGAACTCTGTTCTTCTGCCGATTTCAGGAGGCGTCAGGAGTCCATCTGGAACAACCGACAGGGAGTTTCAGGAGTTTCCGACAGGAACACAGTCGTTCAGACCGCGATCTGAAGATCTGAAGATTCTTGAGTGAAGGACAAATAGATCGCAAAACACTACAGATCACTAAAGGTAAGGCCAGGAGCCCCTAGTAGCGAACCTTGTTACTAGTAAGGCACTTGTTACTACTAGCGTGGCACCTGTTTCTGCAAACTGAGCAAACTCCATGGTTTGAAACAGGATCTCCGTCCACCACCGCGCCATGGCGGTGTCTCGCAGGTTCCTGCGCTCGGCGGCGATGCTTTTGGGACTCAGCGATGCGAACGCGGGACCGGGCGCGGTACGACAGGTGCGGCCTTCGTGGAAGGCGTTGTGGAACGCAGCAGTAGGATGCAGTAGGGCAAGTTGAGGCACCAGATGTCCTTGTTTTTAAGTTTAAGCCTTTTCTTGTTTGCCTCTTTTTTGGGGGTGGTACACCATGCTGAAGCCCATGCTGAGATTGCCACATAGGCGTTCATGGCGTTCTCGCTTGGATTCGCTTCGTGCATTCTTACGTTTCGTCGAGTACCTCAGACGTGCCAAGCAGAAAACCAGGAAAACTGAAGCATCCGAACCCGCCTCAGCATTCACCTACAGCCTGGCTTGGCGCACTGTACTTGCGGACCCCTGCAAATAATTGATGTTTCAAGGGAAAGAACCTGGCTCACAAGCTGACTGGAAGTTAGTTGGTTTTGCGACCCGGGGCCATACGTTTTAACATGTTTTAACCACGGATGAGCGTAACCACTTGGATCGGCGCATCGCACAGATGTTCCGAGGTGCACAGTTGGGGCAGCGGCGAGATGGGACAGTTGGGCTTTCCACTCCTCGAGGACGCGACGCACGCGGCCGTCGTGGCGAAACGGTGTGCCGTTTCGCTCGGTGCTGCTGCAAGCAGTTCGGAAGCTGTTTCGGTGACCTGGTTGTGTGGAGAGTCCAAAGCAAATCCTCCAGCTTTAGCATAGTGTGTATGTAATGTCATGTAATGTAGTGTGTAGTATAGTGTAGTGTAATGTATGTGGGTACGTGGGTGAGTGCGTGGGTGGGTGGGTGGGGGGTGGGTGGGGGAGAGTATGTGTCCGCCATACAATGCAGAATATGTGATATTGGTTGGCTGATGTTGGCTGAGATTATTCATTTCATGGCAACCTGGCAAAGGATGGAAAAAGGGTATTCTATTGGAAGTTGAGCCCTGAGTACACTGTGTACCTTTTGCTCTGGACGAGGAATTGCAAACAAAAGGGCCATTTGGACAGGCAGAGAACCTGAAAGGACGCAGAGAAGCTTCTCCAAGCCAAGGTTCGCTCCATCTTTCGAGCGGCAGAAACAGCATGAGTCCATGAATACCTTATTTTTCCAGAGGTCCATCCAGTTGCTCATTCTCTTCGTTCCCGGGGTTTGAAGAGGAATGACGTGACATCCGAAGAGGTCGTTGCTATCCGTGGTCCAAGAATGGTCTGTCCAGAGAGGTCACAGATGTCCATGGTGTAGGCTCTATATGGAACCGGCCATTGGTTTGCATGAAACACCATGTCTTGAGGTTGATAATCTGATAAGTTTTTCGAGCACTTTCATGACATGTTTCACGATGCCAGGCACTGTTCGATGCAGTTTTCACCCAGCAGTAGGAATAAGATTCAATTGTTTGAATGCTCTCCAGATGGTTCATCCCATGATAACTTTTGAAAACGAGGTTTGTGATTCTCAACCGTATAATCTCACCTGGATTTTTGTAGATCTCACGCTGCCAGCATTTCTGTAGAATCTCACTCTGATCGCAGCGGAGTGTCAGGACCTCCCCAAGGACCAGGATGGCTACCCCTATGAGCCCACAGCAGGTCTCATCAAGGCACCACCGGCGGTCAGGGAGAAAATCCGCCCAGCCCAAGAAAGTGGCGAAGGAAGTGGCGATGTTAGTTTTTTTTGGTGAAATATATATATATATGTGTATTAAGATTGATTAAACATGATTAAACATATACTTGTATGCTTGTATGTATAATTATGTATATGTATATTTGTTGCATTTATGGTGATGGAAGATCCACTCAAGAAAGCACCTTCAGGGACGTTATCACATGTCACACAAGGAGCATTCCACCCGTTCCCATGGGCGTTCCACCCATGATTGGAAGGTTGATGTCTAAATTCCAGGCATAGATCCGGGAAAGGTCCTCTTTCTTAGACTGACAACAACGTACAGAATCACCAACAACAGAGATGTTTTGACCTCTATATATATCCACTCTTTACCTGTCCTTTTAAGATCCATCAATCATGTGCTTCATGTTCATTGTTTGCTCAAAGTGTTCCAAAGCTGGCCCCTTCCACCTAAACATCGCGGGCCTTTCATACTGTGGTGCAGCATCAGAAAAGCAGAGGACTGTTCCTTGACTTTTGCCATGTGTTCAGTGGAACAAGTGTGTTTTTACAATCACTTGCAACAAGCTGATTCAGGGGCCTTGAAGGCCTTGACAATTCACGCACACAGGATTCAGGGGTCTTGGAGGCGACCGATTTGTTGACCCACTGCAACAGATGTGGCTCACAGCATCCAGGTGAACAGTGGTGACACTGACCGCAGTGTTTGGGGTGGCACCCCACCGGGGTTTGCCCAGTATGCCCCAAATCACCATGGGCTGACCTGGGGTTGACCTAGTGACCTAGTGACCGAGCTCCAGCTTTAGAGACATCCAAGGCATCAACCCACCAACTCATCGAAGCCAGGCCACATGCCAGGAGTCACATGGAGTTGGGTGACTTGGCTCGTCCCATCCAGTGAGTGGACCCCCCGACTTCCGTTCGTTCGTCACCCAACTCCATGTGACTCCTGGTGTTTAAGCCTGTTTTTCTCCCGCGCTGCTTTGCAACACGTCACCGGGTCCGATGTCCTTGGCGAGATATCATGGTTGGTTTCTGTCCTGCTGGGTCCGGAGGCCTTCAAGCAGGTGAAGATTTGTGACGCCCTTAGAATCGGCCAACGACCCGCCGCCTTTGAACCAATGAAGTGCGTTTCGATCGGAGGGTGTGTGATACCGACAACCGCACTTTTAGGAACCATCAGAGACGCTTGACAGGCCAACACCCTGCCCCCCAATCGGGATGATCCAGCGCTTTGCTCACTGAGGCTTGGACTCAGAGCCAGTCTCGACATTGTTACATATATATATATATATTTAGACATTCGAAGCCGTCCTATCAGTGACCTCAAGAACACCTTAAGCCGTGACCCAGATCCAGACATCGGATGTGGATTTTCTCCAGGTTAGACCCATTTCCTTTTCCGATCTGTGGAAAAGGGGGCAGGATACCTTGGAGTGTCATGAGGTCCGCAACCCAACCCGAAATCGGGTCCAGTGATCCACGCTGAGGCCAAATTGCCGGCGGGGATGGTCACACAGCAGCTCAGACTTGAGAAGTAAACCAGCTTTGATCGTTTGGTGTAAAGAAGTGGATCGTTTGCGCTGAAACAAAAGCAGTATATACATGGTGTTTCAGCGCTGGGGTCATATGCACAGCATAATAGCATAGTCAACAAGCGGAAGTAGCAAGAAATTAAGATGAAACCAAGCAGGATTTGCTGGTTGTTCGCCATTCACCACTGCGGTGGCCACACCATGGGGGTGGGACAGAATCAAAATGAGCCACGCAGTGGATGTAGCTTTTCGGGCCCCAAGCTTGAAGTCGCGTCCGGTGCAGTTTAGTGATGAAGAGCCGGATATCTCTGCAAACAAGTTGTAGTTAAAAATACAATAGCACCTCACAACAGAGTGAACAAAGATCGGCCATGTGTGTCTTCGTATGGACGCTGTGAAGGCCACAAACTTGATTATATGCTAATAACATGCTACTGTATGACAAGATGGCTGCTTCAGAGTCCGGGCCAATATATGCTACCGGTGAAACCTAAGCCTTCTAAAACGATGTGATTGACCACGCCCACTCTGTTCCGAAAGCCCGAAGTCTAGCAAAGACCCCTGCATGTCTTCTAGACATGCTGTGTCACAGATGTCAACCGATCCCATCAACCCGCAGATCTGATCATATCATATCATATCCATTCTTTTTGCTCGGACTTCAGCCCGGGTTCACCAAGTGGTTTTTAAATGATGGGAATCAGATAGCCCTTCCTCCACTGGATCCCTCCACTCACCCAGCCGTCCAGACTCGACCCTGGAACTCCAAGGCGGCTGTGACGGTGCACGGGAAGCTCTACAGCTGGGGCGCCAGCGCCTGCGGCGCGGAGCCTCGGTCCGTAGTCCGGGAGGTCGGACTGATGTGGACGGGAAGATGTTGGAAGAGGTCAACAGGGAGTACCATCAGCTTGGTTAGATATAGCCATGTGATGTTGGAAGATGATTGATGTGGACAGGGCCGAGTAGGTGTATGGCCTACATCAATCTGGCAAAACATCCCAAGTTGGATTAATATTCCATGCAGGCATGGACATTGTTCAATGGTCTTCATCAGTTTGTCCCTTGCAGAGCGATAATCAGGATCTCCCAGGAAAAGTCCTAGGGTTGTTTTCACACGAGGCATCGCTGACAGACCAAAAGTATGAAGTTTGTTGGCACCTTAATTCTTCAACCAAGTTGTCTAGGATTGTCTAGGCATCTCCTCCCCTTGAGAAAACAGACAAACATGTTGGGATGAAGTGTTTCTTTGACCCTTTTTTCTTATTCCGCTTTTGAAGCTGATCAAAGCAGCGCCCGGAAACTCAGCACACTGGAGTCAAAGTGCTTCCTCTTCAGGCCAACTTGGTCACTGTGCCGACCTCGGTCGTTCGCGTTGTGGCATTTTGTTCCGTGGCACTGCTGTGGTGTGTCATGCCTGAAGCTCAAGAAACAACGATTTGTAAGGGACCCAGCCGAGTGCCATCAGCGGACCCAGCCGAGTAGGAATGACACTCCAGCGGGAATGGCCAAAGAAATGTGGATGTGACCGCAGGAACTGTGTTTTTTTCCAAGCGACATGGAATTGGTTAAATCATGTTAAATCTAATCAATGGCATCCAGGGCCAGTATATAATATATATATATATACGTAACAGTGGTGGTGGATCAGGCTCAAGACATTGGGGTCTTTCGGATGCCAAGCCGATGCCAAGCCCATCCCATCCTGGTCACCGGCACCCAGGCGACACGGCTCACATGCCCAAGGATGTGGTGTCCCAAGCAAAAGCCGTCATGGCGAAAGCCGGCTTCACGTAGGATTGGACCTAA
Organism: Durusdinium trenchii; assembly: GCA_963970005.1. Taxonomy (NCBI): domain Eukaryota; class Dinophyceae; order Suessiales; family Symbiodiniaceae; genus Durusdinium; species Durusdinium trenchii. Next base: position 694,741 of record CAXAMN010023572.1, read on the forward strand.
TAACCTGAAGTTCGCAAGAATATGAAGTTCACAAGCTTGTAGACTACATTACCACTCCAACTGGGTAACGTCATTTGTTTGATGACTAGCCGTTTGCTGTTTTAATGTCCAATTTGAATCAAATCGATTGGTTTGATCCATTTGAGGTCGAAGGCTATCCATACCAACCTGTACCCCTCCTTGTGAGCAGCCTGCAGGACAGCGTTACCTGGCAAGGGTTCAGAGTCGAAAGCCAACCTGCCGTGGCCCAGACAGTCTTTGATGTTTTCCGGAACTTAGCCTCATGTACCTCAGATTTACACTAGGCTTATGCAGAAGCTATAAGCCCACCCCATCATGTTGTGTGAGAGTGTCGGTAGGGAAGCCATGTGAGTTTGTTTAGAAATGTTTGGAACATGGGGACGCTTAACCAATGCGTCTTTTTGTTGTCTTTTGTTTCTTCCTTTTTCCAGAGCTCAGTGCTCTCTCTTTTTTTGAGGAGGTGAACAAAACACATATACACATAAAATATCATAAGAACCGCACAGGCGCTGCACCATGCGGTGATGCCCACATCGCCTGGCCGGCGCCCACCATGCAGGACGTGTGCATCGTTCAGATCGCCTGTGGAGATGCCCACACCGTGGCACTCTCGCGGGAGGGCTTGCTCTACAGCCCGGACAGCCCAGCGGTGGCGCGGTGGCGCTGGGTGGCGCCAGCGCGGAGCGGGATGGTGGCTTCATGTGGTTTCAATCCTCATTGTTCATGTGGTTTCATGTGATGTTCAAACTTTGCTGAGGAGTTAAAGATGTCTTCAAAGCAAATCTACTCTAATCTCAACCTGTTTCTCACGTGCAGGCTTACACAGTAACGTCCCAGTTGGGGGACGTGAGTATGGAGAAAGCAAGTCCACTGTTCTGTTGAATGTTTGGGGGTGTGCATGAGGTTATGGGGTAGTGAGGGGTTCAAGCCATTTCGATCCGCAGCCATCAACCTCCACAACCAGCCACACCTATATGGGTTGTTGAATGAGTAGCCAAGGGTGTTTTTCCTGGACGGGGAGAGCCAATCACAGGTGTTTCGAGGATAATCTATTGGATCAATATCTAAACTGTTTTCTGCTGAAAGCCCACTAGGTCCTGGCCCGTCTTGAAAACATATTTGATGTCTGAAAGCCTTGGGCTACGCCCCCTACTTATCCATTGGTTAGTTTGGAAGAACAAGTTCACCTGCGGACTGTCTTCTTGTTCTATGATGAATGGACGGTTCACCGTCCGTTCTGGCCCATCTCTGCTCCTTCCGACTGTGATGAGACGACTAAGTCTTGGACGATGGACTCCACCTCGCATGCATTTCGGGCCTGGGACGTTACATCCAACAGACGCTACTAGGGGCTCCTGGCATCGCTACTAGTAACAAGGGCCTTACTACGAGGAACAAGAAGCTATTAGAAACCATGTTCGCTACTAGGAACAAGTGCATCGCTTCTAGTAACAAGTGCCTTACTAGTAGTAACAAGAAGCTAGTAGAAACAATATATTTCGGGCCTGGGACGTGACATCCAACAGACGGCCTGGCCTGACCACGCCCCACCCATGGGTGTCGTGGTCTCTTTCAGCTTGTAAGCATCGTCCAGGCTGGGGTGGTGGTGGCTGTGGGCAATTGGGCCACTCAGAGACCTCGAAGATGTGGGGAGCCGAGAACGTGCTCGGTGTGGCCGAGGAGGAAAGTCTTTGGCACTCCCCATTTCCTAGCACGACGTCATGGGGGATTACATGGGGATTAGTGTAAGAGTTCAATTGACTTCATATATCATGTTCAGATTGTCATTTATATATATTTATGTTACAATATAGATTCTTCATGTGCATTCACTTGTCATTAAGGATTTCGTTTCACTTATTTGTCAGCAACATGGTGTGTTTTCTAGTTCATCGACCCAAAGCTGGCCCCATTCCAAGCCGGAACAGGGGCCCCGGGGATGGCCCATTTTCATCACACGGATCGGCTAAGAGTCCTTCGATCCGAACATCACCACGTCCACAAAGGTCTTCGGTTCCCCTGGAGGTCCCAGCGATCACTGGATCATGATCCAAGATGTCACGAGATCGATCCGGTATGCGTTGTTTCGGTACACGGTCGCAAACCATGTGGTAGCAAACCAGTGTATTTGGTTTAGGACATTTACCTCGTGACCTCCCACATATCATTGTGCTTAATCATCAATTTATAAACCATGTTTGTTCTGGTCTGTCTTTCATCCATACGCACCGCGCACTGTTCGTCTTAAGATGGAAGTTTCTCCATTTCATTTCACACCCCAGCATTCCCCCAGCATTCGAAGGGACCTCCCAGAACGAACCCCCCCCCAGGACGAGGAAGACCCTTCCTCCCGTTCGAACCGGTCGTTCCCAAGGCCCAAAGACGAGGACGGTTGTCCCTATCAGCTGACCCCTCGGGCTGGGAGACCCGGCACTCTCGCGCCGTCTCTCGTGTCGTGTCGGTGGGTCGCCTGGAATCGACCGAGTACGGAACGTGTTGGTTTTGGGTTGGGGGGGCTGTGAACAGAGCGGAAGTCCTGGGATCCACTGAATCCACGTCTTGCTTGGTTTTGGCCAAGCTCATCAACCAGTAAATATGACTTCGGATTGGATGATTTGAGCCGAGAGTGATGTGATGTGTGTTTAGAGACTGGCTTCTTTGTTCCCCACCTGCCAGGTGAGGGTTGTTAGATTTTATGTTAGCTAACTTCTCCTTCTCCTCCTCCTCCTCCTTCTTCTTCTCCTCCTCGCCGGACCTCAACCACGACCATCCACGCCCAGTGTTCCCTGCCGGACCTCAACCACGACCATCCACGCCCAGTGTTCCCTGCCGGACCTCAACCACGACCATCCACGCCCAGTGTTCCCTGCCGGACCTCAACCACGACCATCCGCCCAGTGTTCCCTGCCGGACCTCAACTACAGCACACAACCACAAACACATAACCACAAACACACAACCACAAACACAGCCAGAAGCACACAATTACAAACACACAATGACAATCACAAACACAATCACAAACACACAACTACAAACACAACTACAAAGACACAATCGCAAACACATAACCACAAACACAACCACAAACACAACTAGAAACACACAACCAGAGACACACAGACAATCTCAAACACACAATCACAAACACAATCACAAGCACAAAACCACAAACATAACCGCAAACACACAACTACAAACACAACTACGAAGACACGATCACAAACACATAGCCACAAACACAACTAGAAACACACTACCAGAAACACACAATCACAAACACACAATCACACACACACAGTATCGCAAACACAATATCACAAACACACAGCCACAAACACACAACCACAAACACACAACCACAAACACACAACCACACACACAACCACAGACACAATCACAAACACACAACCACAAACACGCAACCGCAAACACAACCACAAACACACAACCACAAACACTAACCACAAACACACAACCACAATCACGCAACCACAAACACACAACCACAAACACACAACAACAATCACAAACCACAAACACAACCACAAAAGCACAACCGCAACCACAACCACAAACACACAGCCACAAACACACAACAACAATCACAAACCACAAACACAACCACAAAAGCACAACCGCAACCACAACCACAAACACACAGCCACAAACACACAACCACAAACACATCCACAAACACACAATCACAAAGACACAACAACAACAGCAACAACCACAACCACAACTACAAACACAACCACTACCAGTACCACACACACAATCACAAACATAACCGCAAGCACACAACTACAAACACTAGAAACACACAACCAGAAACACACAATCACAAACACACAGTCACAAACACAATATCACAAACACACAACCACAAACATACAACCACAAACACAAAGCCACAAACACACAACCACAAACACACAACCACAAACACAATCACAAACGCACAACCACAAACACAACCACAGCCACAATCACAAACACACAATGACAAGCGCGCAACCACAAACACAACCACAGCCTCGACGACAAAGACGCAACCACAAGCACAACCACAAACGCAATCACAAACGCAACCACAAACACACAACCACAAACACACAGCCACTACCACTACCACTACTACTAACAAATAGTAATAAATAGTAATACTACTACTTGGGCCACCCAGTACGACTACTACTGAAATGATCTGAGTTGTATTATTAGTTGGGCCCAGGTCTCCTGATGAAAGCATTCGCTTCGGACAGAACAGTAAGACTTGGCGCTGAAGGACTTGTGCTATGGGCTGAAATACACAACAAGGTTGACACGTGGTTGTTTTGAAATGCCACGGTGGGGATCACTCGAAGTAAAGTATTTTTTTCCTCAGTGTTGGTGGTACTTCGTAAATGCAGATGGGGTCCAAGATGATCGGAGAGGAAAGATGTTCTCTTCAGTTTCATTGAGATGAATGCAGTTGAGCGTGCTTGCATGTGATGCTGTGAACACAGAACCGCACCAGATGAAACTCAACTGTTGTCCCAGTTCTCAAAGCCACCCTCACTGGTAGCATTGTTTCGTTTGAAGCGTTAAACTCCTGCAAGTTTGGGCGGCTTCAAGGTATATAGAGAAGAACAAACTATATGAACTTTGGCAATCGCGCAGACTTGGTGTGATGAAAAGTGACTTGCATGAATGGATTACAAGGAATCAGTTGATCTAGATTCATCCAAACACTTCGCTTCCTGAGCCCTACTGAACCCTACTCTTGATGTGCTCAACCGCATCGGTACGAGAAAGACGGGTCAGAGTACCACTTGCAAGTGTGTGATACCATCTACATTGTCCACCACTTTTCATGTTCTATTTTGTTCACTCTCCTTCATGTTTTCCTGTGCCCCAACTAGGGCACGCTACTCCCAATCTTTGTTGAGTGTATTCGCAAAATCACTTTTGTTTGACCTCGATCTTGTTGGGTTGTCCCAAATCCTAAGACACACGGACAAGCATTCCAACGAGCATTCCCAGGTCGTGGAGCACTTGCGGCCGCATGTGGTCTCCTCGGTGGCGTGTGGAAAGGCCGGGCGAGCCCGGCCGCCTCGCCGGACAGCCGGACGCGGTCCAAAGGGATGAATCAAAGGATCAGCAGATCCAAACGGACGGCTAAAGCGGCTGGGAGGTCTGGGATGTGGTTGGAAAGGAATCAGAAAGAATCAACTGTTTGTGTTGATGTTCTAGCATGAGTGGACAACATTGAAATCCTCCCCACGCACACAAGTGTTAAGCCTGTTAAGCTGCCTGTTGATGGCAGGCAGCCAAGCTGACACAAAGAACAATGACCATCAAAAACGATCACGACAAGCAACCAAGCAAACAAACATGACAAACATCGATGCGCCGGCCCCAACCTTCTTTTCCCCTGGGGTTTTGTAGCTCCTGTTTTTGTGTTCAAAAGGGATCAAACGGGTCTTCTGTGATTTCTAAGTGTGTTTTTGTTAAATGTGTGTTTGACACTTAGAATCCATTTTTTGGAGGCTAAACGAAAGATAAATCAAGTTATGACGGTTAAGTTATGTTGTTCTTGCCCAGCTAACATCAGACATTGCCAGGCCAAGGCCAAGGCCTCACAAATGAGAACTGAACGAGGCACACTTACTTCAACTTGAACGAGGCCTCGAGGTCCCTCAATTGGGAGGGTTTCAGATTCATCAAACCCGGGTGATCGTAGAACCTCGCTGGGCCCCATCGAGTCGTTGCCCCGTTGCGGCACTCCCAAGCGGCCAGGCGCACACCATTGCGGTCTCCCAGCGGGGGCGGATGTTCACCTGGGGCCGGGGGACTCGGGGGGACTGGGGAACTGGGGCAACTCCCAGGCACTTGGCGGTCTCTTAGAGAGCTTCCAAAAATCATGTTATATCTGTTATATATATAATTCATTGGTCAACCAGTCGACTTCTTTTTTGTTCCCTTTGAACAGCCTGGTGTGAGGAAAAGGGCCAGTTTGGAAGCCTGTTGCTCTATTTCTTTTGGGAGGGGTGAGAACTACAGCCACCCTGAAATTGGTCCATTGCATTCCATCACTGTCCCCTCTTGAGTCTGAGACTTGAGAGTCCGTCCTCCACATGGCTCGCTCAAGCGTCGTGGCGTGTCGGGTTCAAGGAGCTGGCGCGTGCGGGCAGCTTGGTCATCCAGACACAAGTGAGCTCCTCAGATGTTCAGATTCTTGCTTGTCATGGTGCAGATGTGAACAACCCCATCATTTGTCTCATCCGGCAGAGGAGAGTTTGGACAGGTCCAGCTACGGCCACTGAAGCAAAACATATGATCGTCGTTGCACACAGATTGAGTTCAAATGCTCCAAAGTAATCTTGCAAGTGGGATTCTGACATGCTATGATATGATGCATATTGCGAATGCCCAGGCCCAAGAATGGTTTGGCTGCTTTTTTGTTCACATGGCGGTTTCCTCCCTATCAATTTATGTGGTGCCAGGTTATTGCCGTAGACTCACAACATGATACACCGAACTTGGTAGGTCTGGTCTGATGGGTAAAGATTTCCAGCTCCTTGACTTCACAATGGCGCAATCGACTTGCAAGGCAGCTTCCCATCCGACGAAGATGGCTACCCCTTCCAGCCTGCTGCTACTTCTGCATTTGGATGTCGCTGTCACGTGCAGAGAAGACTCCAAGAAAAGCTGTGGGGACTTGGAAGTTCTGTGTTCGCTGCTCTCGAACGCACTAGTAGGCAGTCTGTCAGATACTTCATGTCGTTTCCTTCAAGCGGGTGGATTAGATTCCTTCTACTGATGGATTATGATGGATTCCTTGCTTGCACAGTTTGTTGACAGACAGGCAGACCAGAGGTCCAGGCCGCCTAATTTGGGGTTCATACTCCTCCAGTTTATCCACACAATACTTCCCCAGGTCCAGATCATCCGATTCAGATCCGGCAGATCCGTCCATCAGATCCGGCAGATTGAATCGGCAGATGAGCACGAGCAGGGATCGGCAGATCTGACCATGCGATGTACATCAAACCTCACGGCCACGTTCGGCTGTTTTGCACACTGACGGAAAGAGGGAGGTTGGACCACTCCTTTTTGGAGTCCGACCAGGTCTGGTGTCCGGGGCCCGCGGATCTGAGGTTCCCAGAGAAGTGGACCATCTCAAGGATTTCAAGGACGGGGGCGGAATGAAACGACGGTGGAAGCCCACCGGCCGACAGTGGCCAGCGGGGAAACGGCGGAGATGCGAGGACGAGCGAATTGTCTCCTGGGTGTGATCTTCCTTGGTCTTCACCATAGAACTCTACACTACAGGACTGTGGGTCAAAATGAAGGATCTGCGAAACACAGGATATGGTCGATTTCCTCAGTACAAGGTGGTCAAGTGGTAGCAATTGAGGGCGACTGACTCCCATACGAGGACGATGATGCCAACTGCTGTAGAATTGTAGAGTTGAGCAAAACGCATGGGATGGAACTGACGGAACCTGCCTCCACTTACTGTTAGTCTTCCACTTCCATCTCAAGTGTTTGGTAAATTTCTGGCAACCAAACCAGTGTGGATCGATTGATCATCAACAGCTTTAGCCTTGGTTGTGAGAGTAGGATGACGTTGGCAGGTTCTTGATGCCTTCATGAAGCTTCAAGAAGCTGTCAGATAAACTAGTCATACAAGACACATATGATGAGTCAATGATACCGAAACGGAGAGAACTATACGATATCCGCGATTGTATTAGGCTATCATGTTGGGAAGTTTTGCAGATAGATCAAGTACAAGGCTGCTCGTTGGGCTGTATGATTATCATGCCATTTCGCACATGTCGCTCAGAGAACCTGGACCATCCGCCTCCTCCTTTCTCGTGGCCAGGTGATTGCAACGGCTTGCGGGGATGTCAGAGCCTTAGTTAACTCGAGTTTTGGGGCTGTGAGCCGTTTCGCATCGTGTGGCAAAGTATGGAAATAACTTCACAATCCAGAGTGACTGCAAGCAACAACCAAAGCAAGTACAACAAGACAACATTCAAAAGATCTGTTGTTTGGTGGAGAAAAATCACTACCAGAGTGACTACTCAACGCCCTCTTGCACCGGTTAGGTGCACACCTTGGCTTTGACGGATGATGGCTATGTCTACTCCTTTGGAGGTGGTTCCTATGGCCAGCTCGGGGTCAAGGACCGAACCAAGAGAGTCCAACTGGGCCAAGAGAAGGAAAACAACACCCTATAGGATGAAACATGAACCATTGATTGAACACGATTCAATGCTTTTTTCATGTGTTTGCCGAGCTTAAGGTTTTGTTTTTAACATTACAAGTATGTTGGTCAATTTGTCTCTGTGGTTTGGGAAAGCTAGAGGGTTTGTGGCCACCAGAAAATCTGAGGGGGCTTGGTCCGCAGGTACACAGGCAGCCGAGTGGAAAGGGAAGAACGGAAGAATGAGTCAAAACCTGTCGTGCGTCTCGACGGGGGGAAAAAGCAGGAGAGTAATTTGTTACAATGCAAAGGGGACATATGGGGACATCCCAAAGGATCCCAAAGAAATATTACTCCGAAGTGCTAAAGTCGTTGCGATTTTACTTTTTTGCCTTCACTCCATTGTGACTTGCGCTTTTGTTATTTCTGTTTAACGCTTGTATACGCTTGTGAGAGGACTTTCGCGTTTGGGTCTGGGTGTACATCAGCTACGAAGGGGAGGTATTGAGCCACCTCCAAGACCGGTGAACAAGATCGGCCTCAAAGCGGGTCTATAGTTGGTCATACCATCGAGGGTAAAGCAATGTCAATGTCAAATTATTGTCAAGCAATAACTCTTTGAACTGTGAAGACCAGAGTGACAAGGGGACACCCACGTGATCTAAGAGCAAAAGCATACCATGTTGTATGTTCAGCACATATTGGATGTTTCCTCCGGTTGCCTGGGTTCCTTTGATACATCATGATACATTGATGTCTATTTATATATATATGATATGTATAACATCTTCCAATCCAATTTTGGTCTTCCTAAAGAGTCAGTGGATTACTTGAACTGATCCGGAGCAGTTTTGAACAATCTGCGGAATGTGTTCCTATTCCCAAAGAATTGCGGTTCATTGTCAATCAGACCAAACCCGTGTCACCTGTGTCGGTTTGCGCGGAAGGATGTCCTTGCGATGCCTGTTGATGCTGATAATTGCACCTTGGACAAAAAGAGCAACGCCTTGTCATCTTTGGAGCTCCCTGCTGAGAAGCACCATTTTGTACTTGACCGTGGCCGTTGTGACTTGTGTCCACTAGTGATTTGCGTGTCCGGTGCAAAAAAAACCGAGGGCGCATGTCTAGGCAGGTCGCAGGGGGGAGGCGGTTGCAAGAAGATCAAGAAGGCTCTTAAACCCAGCGAATCCAGTTATCACTACAGTAGGTAACCAGCAGTGCCAAAGACTTACACCACCACCTAGAACTGTGGTTTCTTATATAGTGGTAACTGGAATCCACTGGGCAAGATTTGCTTCTCCCAAAAGGCTGGAGCGAGCTTTGCTCATCCATTGATTCCATGTGTATAAATATATATATACATGGATACATCGGAGATGGCGATATGCACATTGGAGGTGTAGAGACCTTGAAGCAGAGACCTTGAAGGTCAGTTTTTCTTTTTTTTCCCTCTTGTTGAGTGGACCTTGAGCTGGTCTATCAACGAATATCAAAGATATCAATCCTGTTTATGTCCTGTTTTCCTTGTTTCTCATCACTCAAATCATCAACCTGCAAACATGTTTCCAGCACTCGGAATGTGAAGTGCATGCCGGGTTCCCACTGCTGAGGCCCTTACATGCCAACCCCACAGTTGGTCTTTGGGTTGGAGGGCATCGTTCGCCTGGCTTGCGGCGATTCGCCCGGCGGCCTGAGCTGACTGCGAAGAGGATTGGTCTGAGATGACTCCTACAGATGACCTGAACCCAGAGTTGGGCTCGACATTGCAGTCAGGTCATTTGATGAGAAGGGCTGAGAAGGGTTCTCCAGGATATTCCGTGAACTTCAGGATGTTGGGCTTTTAGCATGATCTGCTCAGGTTGCTGTGTCAGAGGATCATGACATGAGGCTGACAGGCTGACATCCGCGCTGACAGGATTTGCCACAGTGTGTTGATTTTATCGAACAAAGCTGATCATAAATGTTCCCTGGTCTGGGGCCACCCAACTTCCACTAGACTACATCCAGGTCAAACCTGTGAGTAGTGGCTGGCTTCAGGAATCATTTCTTGTAATATTGTACTGGTTTACTTATCAATACTTACTGTATGTGCATCATGTTTTGTTGATTCGCATTGTTAACATAAGATGGTCAAAGGAACATTCTGCCGCTGAACAATGATCTTGACACAACGAGACATGTCCCTTGTGGATATGCGTTTGGCCTTCGACATGTATGCCGCTGTTTCCAGCAGACATCTAGTGAAACCTTGTTGAAGACGCAGTTGGCCTGGCCTAGCTCATATGATATGCCTAGAACCTAGCTCATATACAGTATATATGTAATATCAACATATGGTCCTACTCAAAAAAAAAGTCAATTGGGTTCTAGGTGTTTATATGGGTGAAAGCTGCTTTCCGCTGAAAGCCAGATTCACTTTTCTCCAACAAAGACGTCGCCCTACAAAGTCGCCAAAGCGTTGACTGAGGCACTCCTTGACGATTGACCGGGACGGGCGCCTCTATTGCGACTGGGCGGTATAGTTGTTTTCTAAGGCGATGCCACATACCCTGACCAAGTAGGACTTTTCAAGGAAACTCATCCTGGGTTTTCTTTGGTTGACCCGTGTTTAACCTTTCAACGTAGATCGAAGCACACTTTGTCCAATTGCTTTTGTTATACAGTTATACCACCTCCTAACAGCCGCCCAGTGCGTGCGTTTCAAAGACGTGGACACATGGTTCGTTCGGCGGATGCGGATGGATGTATGGAGTAACGGGTGGGTCAGAAAACCAAAAAGAACATGAGAATTCACCGTGAAACACCGGTGTTTCTGGTGATGTTCACTTGCAAATTGTTTTCAAAGACCGGAGCAAAGTGCATTGCATAATGACGCGTAATGCATAGGTTGATATGACAGAACTCATTTTGAAGAAAGAACACAAAACACGATCTGGAAACCACAACGGCTCATGGCCATGGCTCGATCCATTGGTAACGCACGTGTACATTGTACATACCTGGTAATTGTGCGACTCCATGCATGCAGAACCTATATAACAGAATCCATTCATGATGGCGCAGCCAATTGAAACTCCCGGCGCACCGGCTCATAAATCTTCTGAATGGACGTCTCATTGAGTGCAGTGGAGGGAAGGTGAAACAGCTTTTGTCTCATGTTGTGACAACAGTGAGAAGCTCGCAGGATTTGTTACAATCGCTTGAAATGTCTCAGCCAAACCAGATGGAAGTGCAACATGTCCTGCGAATCACCAGAGGGCCCAAGGGGGTTCGCCCTCGAAAAAAAGATTTGAAAATGACCGGCAAGGTACTTCCTCTAGAATCAACTAAGATTTGCTGTACTCCTCTGAAAGGGGAACCGAACGCCACGACACCGCCAAGGTTGGGGAGCCAACTCCTGTGGCCAGCCAGGGACCCCGGGGACTGGTGGGGACCAGGAAGAGACGCGTGGCTAGGTGGAGGCGGAGTCGAAGCAAGGTCAGCTGTGGAGAGTATTGGCATGTATTGGCCTATTTAGCTTATGTGAAGTCTACTTAGGTCCATTAATTAAGTTTGAGAGGAAATGAACGGACACATGGTCGGAAACATATTTAATATGATATACTGGCATATAATATGATGCGCGCTTCTCCGCAGTTGAATGTACGGAATTGGTCAAACTTTTGATGGTCTTTTCTGGCGGATTGCCAGTGGATCAACGTCGGAGTTGAATGTTTGGGGGGGTGTCAGATGGGTAATTAAGGTTTGAACATAAAGAACACGTGCCATGGTATTAGTCGGTTGCTAAGTTCCTATATTGTTGCCGTTTACTGTACATGTTTTGCCACCGTGGGTATATTATAAGCTGCTGGGTTTGAGTGAAGCCATGGTGGTCCAAAAATTAGCAAACACTGCACGTAGAGTGCAGGGAGCTCTGAAGAGGCACCAGTTTCCACATGTTTCCACCCTGTATAGTTTTTTTTGGCTGGGGGCTGGAGGTAGGCCGAAAAGAGGTAGCTAGTAGAGATTAGCTAGCTAGTACTGTACTTGAGCTACTAGTAACGGGACGCAGGATAGCTCACGCTTCTTCAAGGAAGCTCTCCCCACCGCCCTAAAGGAGGGGGGAAGCTTCCTTGAAGAAGCGCAGGCACTAATGATTTGGTTCCTACAGTGTTTTAGGGAAGCTTAACTAGGAGGAGCGTTCAAACAGAAGTAATTTGAAGCATTTTGAAGCTTCACTTGACCTCAACAACCATTGCTTTGTTTGTAGGACACGCATGGTGCTGGGCCTCTGCTAGTTTCATCGGGATTTCATAGCGTTTGCTCGGCCACCGATGGACACCAAAACAGATACAGTCCACCCAATCCTTTGTATCTTCCCAGACCATCCACGAATGGAATAGTTACATCCATTTCATTTACCCTATTCCTAGCCCTAATGGAAGCTACTAGTCCAGTCCCAGTCATAATCTGGGATACAGTGTTGGTAGATTTCATGCTGCTCTTGTATTAATGGATAGATTAACGTGATTCATGATATTTCATTGAATCTTATTGAATACGTTCTTTATTGATTGATCGATTTTACCAGGACATTGACAGAGATTCATATTTTATTTGATCGATCAATTGTTTATGGATCAGTCGATTATGTGACACATCGTTTTGGAGTATATGTATAGTATAGTGTATGGTGTGTATATGTACAGGTTACGGTTTGTACAGTATGTATGGCGCATATATTAACCATCCAATCCACCGTCACCCTCTCTTCTCGTGGCTTAGGCTCGGGATCATGAATCCCGATGACCCCCGAATACGGAAGGATCCCGACGGGATCCCGTTCGGGGCCCCTGGGTCACCGGCCGGGGGGGTCGCCGGTCGCGTTCTGTTTGGTGGTTTTTGTTCCCAACGCGGTGGATGGGAAGGATGAGGAGTTGGAGCAAATCCATGGTTTGGGTCCGAATGATTCGGAAAGGGCTCCGGAGGCGAAACCCTCGCCTGACCATCCACAAGAGGCCCTTTTTCTGGGCAAAGAAAATGTCCATCACTCCTATGCCCTATGCCAACCCAATTGCTCGGTCAAAATGCCAGTCTCACGAAGTGGTTGGACACAGAGGAATGGACGCGGAGGAGATCATTTCATCTCCAGACAAACACCTGGTGATTGCCAAGCTCGGGCAAGCTAGAGAGCGTCCAACAAAAAGCACGAGGGCTTCCTTCCAGCACGTTTTAAGGAGTGAGGATATATGGTCGGAGTCATGGTTGGGTGATATTCCTTGGTCTAGAGTCTAGTAGTGGCCAGCCATATGCATATTCTTTCGCCGCTCAGAGCACAAGTTCACTTGGGCAAAGCAACGCTTTCATCGGCCCCCAACAAAGCCAAGACATGGATCCCCAACTATCTGTCAAAACATGGATCATGAACTTAGTTGGTTCAGCACTCGCGTTGCGGCACTCGTACCTGCGCGTGCTGGCACTCAGAAGTTGCGTTGCAGCACTCTGTTTTGTAGGGACACCCCAATGCGATTATTTGCGTTGAACAAATGCATTTGGGAATTGGTTTTGGGTAGTAGAGTGCCAGAAGTAAAGTCTGAGCGAGCAGCCATGTCGGCCCTATCACCGGAACAGGTTCTGTTGCTGCGCCATGCAGGCCACTCTGTTGGGGAGGAGTGGCGGCATGTGAAATTTCCTGCTCGGGGCGTGAGCGAGCAACAGAGCAAGCTTGTGAAGGCATGGTTCCTGTATGTGCAGAGTGGCAACTCCAAGCCATTTTGGGTTTGTTCGAAGTGCCCTTGGCAGAACTCCATGAGAGGCTTGACCCGCCCATTGGAACACATGTGCTTTAAAGGAATTTCGCTGAAAGAGAGCTCGTACATCGAATTGCACAAGCTCAAGAAGACGTCGGACATTCCCCTACCCTACAGGGAATGGCTGGTTGCTTACAAGAAGCAGGGAAACAAAACGTCTGGTTGCAAGGAAGCAGCGACCAAAGACCAGATCCTCAATTGGGCTGCTTTGGGTATTCCTGCAGCTGTGCAGTGGGCCATTTTCAACCATTGGGTGCCAATAGATTACAAGCCATGTGGAGTTGAACGACCAGAAGAGCGGGTGCCAATCTCCAATGAGGAGGCCACTCGCAGACAGGTTGTAGCCTTTGTTTGCTCAGGTGTCGCCATGAATGCCGGCAATGGGTCACACTGGGAGAACTTTTTGCGTTACATAGCTCCTGATGTGAATCACCCAGGCAGGACCTTTTGCAATCATGCCTCGGTGTTCCAAATGCGGTTTTTCAACTTGAAAGAATGCATTTGGGTTGCTTGCTCCAAGTTCATCCTTCCATATCCTCAATGCGTTTTTTCAACCTCAGAAAGCACTGTGGATTTTTTTGTCTGATTTCACCCTTCTATGTCCCAAATGCGTTTTTTGAACTGGTTGCATTGCATCGGAGTGAGCGCCCGCAGGCCGAAAGAAGCTCGACTCTGCCTTGTGCTCGCTACATGAAGAATTGGAGGAAAAGATCGCAGCGCGACTGCAGGACCCAGCACATGGTCCTTGGTTTCTATCTTCTGATGGTGCCACGAACCGAGGGGATGCATTGGTGACAGTCGATGCTACCAATGCTCGGGGCGAGTGCTGGCATAGTTGCTTGGCTGATTGTGGTAGCCACAAGCAAGACGCAGTGTATTTGAAGGACAGGGCATGTGAATTTGCATCGGGTAAACCACGCATGTGAGTTCGTTTTGCACACTCATTCCTGTTTGAGGAGATTCTTCGAAGACAGGTCGCTTGAAAGTCAAGACAATTGCACACTCATTCCTGTCGAAGACAGCAGCTTTGATGGGCAACTTTGTTGGTTGAAGTTGGTAAGGGTCCGAATGCATTTGTTCATCTTCAAAGAAGGCAAGACACTCCTATCTCCTAAATGTGTTTTGTGGGGAGCTCACCCTTCTATGTCCCATATGCGTTTCTTCAACCTCAAAAAACGCATTGGGGACCCAAGCCATGGTATAGGTTGCAAGTGGGGTTTTCGGCCAATCCCTAGCACCAATGCATCCCAAGCAAGAAAACAATTGCATCGGGGAAGGCAGGGGGACTCAAAACCACACAAACATTGGAGCGTTGCGGGGCCAGCGTGCTGGCACTCAGCGTTGCGCGTTTTGCGTGCTGGGACGACTAAGATCATGAATGATCATAATCTATTTAAAAAACAAACATCGATCCGATCTGTCAAAATGAACGAACTCAGCAAAACACCAGCATCGACTCGGAACGAAGCTCCACGACCGACAATCGCCACCACGACCGAGCGTCGCGTCGCGTCGATGTGAATTAGAGGTGGTCCCTCTGACCCGTTTTGATATGTGTGTTTTATGTGGTGTGTTGTGTTTGACTGATCGCCATACCGGGAACCTTAAGGCAAAATCTAATGCAGTAACACATCAGTTCTCACTGAACCTCCACTGAATCTTGCTGTTGCGAGATATCTAAGTGTTGTGCGCGTTTGTGGGGTGGGTTGGAGAGTTTTTGTGCTGTTGCTGTTGCTGATGTTGCTTTTGAAAGTTATGATGTTTGCAATGGATTTCTCCGCAGAAATGAAGTCCAAGGCACTTGCCTACACCTGCCATTGTGGAAGCTCTCGCAGACCAGAGGACAGAGATGGGCTTTCTAGGATGTAGCCAGAAGTTTGCTTGCTGCAACAAATCCCAGTTCTTGACAGCTGCATAAACCCACTAGCGTAATGTCGGAGGGTTTCTTTGCCTGCTTTTTTGGCAACAGCCATTACCCAACCCATCAGTCCGCTACGCTTTGATATCTCACCTGGATCAAGAGTTGTTTAAACCAAGTCTTTTAGTACGCTTTCTGTACCCCAGAAATGGAAAAAACACATGTCTAAGTCTGCTCATGTTTGCCCTGAAAGAGTGTTGGATCTTGGTTGTGTGTCCAATCAGGGTCATCGCTTTCCGCCCCGTCTCCGCTTTCCGCCCTCCTGCAGGATTGTTGACATTGCTTGTGGGGAGGTCAGCAGCCGGGATGGTCATTTGATGTGCCGCAACACCAATGCCTCAAACATCAACAAACAGAACGAATGCAGCCAGTGAGTTTCATCCAATTTTCCACGGCCCTCGATCCTCAGGATCGAACATGACGGCTATATAATTGGTCCAATGGCCTCGACTGTTTGTTGGTCAACACGGTTGCCACGGGTTGCCCAGCCCAGTGTCTTGTTTCGATGTGACCGGCATTTTTGGTCGTGCGGCAGCGGCATAAATACTGATCTTGGGTGGTCAAACGACGTTCCAGATAGTTTCATTGCTGGAACCATTTGGAACTCATAAGCAAGACAAAAGAGAGCATGCATGAGCATGCAATGTTCCTCGAATTGATTATATAATGTAGCCAGGTTCTCACCAGTGTGTTCTGTTGTGGCTGTTCACCAGAAACAGCGGGGTGGGTCAGTTTAGACCCACATCTATGTGAGTTTGTCCTATAGTCTATCAAGATCAGCAAACTCTTGAATTCTCTTTAGTGGCATGGTGTGTGTTGAGATAGGGTCCCCAAAGACCTCACCGAAGAAGGAAAACATCCAAAACCCAGTGGTTAGGACCACTGGTTGGGAGATTTCCCTATTGAAATACACACAGCTCACGGCTTTTCGAGAGATGTAGAGGCTGGTGATGGAGGTTTTAGGAGAACATATACGTATACATAAGTCATGTTCCTACTTCAGTCGAGTCAAGGCATCAGCCATGCCTGGATCAACTGACTACATACTACAGTCAATATAGCTTCTAGCAGTGAGTTACTTTTGTGGGGAGAATGGTGCAGAAAGACCGTCACCTTCGGAAGCACTTTCGAAGAGCCACCGGTCAGGCGCACTCCCTGGCAGTGTCGGCCACTGGAAACCTGTACAGCCGGCCACCCTGGAAGGGTTCAAGGATAGGCTCAACTTGCAGACCTGACGAAAGTGGTTGTTGCATGGCTGTATATGTTTTTTGTTTGGTTGTACGGCTGTATATTGCATTGCTAATTACAATAATTACAACAGTACTTATAACATGTTGATGTTACAATTGTAAGTGTTGTTGTTCCTGAAGTTCCTGAACCTTCCTGAAGGGATTCCTTCGAGACAGAAGAACATCGGTGTCAGAAACAACATTGCTAGAAAGCCTCAAAAAGTGCTGCAAACCCTAAAAGACACTCACAGGATTTTAGGGAGCCCTGTCTTCCCAGGCCATAGGAACCCAAAGAGCACACAACAAAAATAATTACACGCATACAGCATACAGTATGTCCTTCCTGGCTGCTTATATCAAACCAGGTAAACAAGGACTCCCCCTCGAAAACTGTTGCCTCTCTTAGGTCGTTTGAAGACTAATGCTGCTAGCCTCATGCCAAATTGTCCTCTCTCCATGAGCTGCTGAACCTTCGACAATTTCTTCACACGCACTGCTGCAAGCAAATGCACACTAATATGAGTATCCCTCCACTTTTTAAATGCGCGCCCATTTTGCGGAAATTTGCGCGCAAAGTAAAGTGCGAGTGTCAATTTGGGGATGCCGCGATCGAAAAAAGAACCCGTACCTTTGGGGGATACCTTTGGGGGATGAAGTGTCTTTTTTCCTTCCTGGCAACTCTGGCCAACTTGATTGGCTGCGGTGGTGGTTCGCCATGTGCTTCAATCTGCTTTACCTCCGTCAAACTGAAGGCCACATGCATGTTCTGCGGTCACACACTGTAGGCCTGATGGATCAGAACCTTCGCCTGTCAAGGGAATTGAGGAATCCCTGGGTTCAAAGGACATACCACAAAAAGACTAACCCAAGTTAGTCCAACATGTAGCTCAAAAAGCGCTTGAAGCTCCTTAAAAACACTCATTTCATCGAAACTTGTTACAAACGACCTGTTCGCTACAAAATTGTTCTACAAATGACGCGCGGGGTCGTCATTGCAATTTAGATGTGAGAATTGTAGTAGCTGTCGTGGTAATTGTAATTGGTGTTGTTGTACTTGCAATTGTAAATTGTAAATGTTGTTGTTGTAATTGTAATTGTGATTGTTGTTGTAGTATTGTAAGCAGCCGGTGCATTGCTCCTCTGATTTCATTTGCATGTTCCTTCTTTTATATCCCCCAACGCATGGGCTACTCCCATCCTGCTCACCATGGAACGCCCAAAGATCTCCAATATCCAGACATAGCATGCCACTCCTTGCTCCATAGCATGCCAGTCTGCTGAACACAGTCGGGTCGTCCAATCAATCAAGCAAGCAAGCAAGCAAGCAAGCAGTCGACGAACTAAGCAACTAGTATTAATGAATCAATCGATCAACCCACCCACCAAACAAGCAAACAGGATCATACCCAACGTGGCTAGGCCCGATTTGTTTGGCCCAACCACCCAGGTTGGGGTGCTTGCTCTTGTGGTCAGCTGGGCCTGGGCAGTGTGGGGCCCAGAAACATAGTGGTGGGTTTCACCATACATCATTCATGTTCATATTTATACATGATGTATGTTGATTTGAGGTCAACATGTTTGATCATTCTTGCACCACATGTTCTAAGTGGTTTTGTAAACATCCAGAAAGGATCTCATGTGTCTCATAATGGGAGTAGTGCCCTCCGTGAATCAGCGGCAAAACCGAAGGGTCAAACCGTGCCCTCCGCCTTCAACGGTGAAGGACTGGACTGGAAGAAGCGGCCGGTGGGCGGTGTCTTCTTCCAGCTTTGTCTGGAGTTGTTAACCCAACAAAGCAAAAACAACATACTGCAAGGGAGATGGAACTCCAATGATTCATTAATGATGATTCATGGGTGCAACAACTCTGGCGGTTGAACTCAGTTCACACATTCGTCCACAATCTTGCTGTGTTTGGGTGAATCGACTTGTGCTGAGATGAACCAAGTCATCAGTTTTTGGTGTCGTTACATGCACCCACGACCGATCTTGTTCATGACCTTTTGCTTCACTGGCACGTGAAGAAGGTCAAACAGATCATAAATCATAGTAATTATCCGCATCAATAGCATAATATACTATTTGCCACATCACATACCCCGCTCACTGTGTGTTGGTTCAATAGGATTTGTGCAAAAATGTGACGCAAAAGGCTACACAAGGTTTTCCTCCCTAATTGACCATGACCACATGTTTGGCATAGCCCGAACCGGAATTGCTTCCAACTAGGACGTTCATTGACATTCCATGTTTCGGCCAAGATCCTTGCGTCCAATCCAGACATTTCCAGACACCCCCATGGCCGACACTCCATGTATGCCATATTTGCCTACATTGGGATGGTTTTGGAGGTCAATGTAGGCATATATGGCATACATGGAGTGTCTGGCCATGAGTTCTTTCTTTCAATTGCGAGTCTCGTCACCGACTGGTCGTTCTCCCGCAGCCACGACCGGTGCGCTACCGATCGATTCACACGATCAGTCTCACCGGTGCTCCATGAACGACGCCGCCGGGCCGCCGAAGACGTCCGCGAATTTCGTGGCGCTGACGCCGCTCTACTTCTTGGAGCGCGCTGCGGAGGTGTTCCCTGACAGGCGCGGCGCCTTCTCCGCGCGCGAAGGGAGCGGAGAAAATTCAGCGCCCCAAAACAGGTAAACTGGAAAGGTGGCCATTTTTCGATGGAGATCGAGAGATGTCCGGAAGATGGCATGGGACGTTCGAGATGGCCCTTTCGGAGTCCAACGGACCTATATTTTACGGTCTTTAGATGTCTTTATAGGTGACTTCTGGTGAGCCTCGTCCGTCGCTTCGGATCCCAAACATCGTCTGTCCAGGACCGCACTCGAGTGGGATGCAAGAGATGAGTCAAATCACGTTTCACAGGAACGCGTGATCAAGTGAGGTCGATCCTTCAAAATGGACGAATAATGCCATCCGCCAGGACCTTCAAAGTGACCTCGTTGGAGACTCTAAGTGACCTTTATAAGCCTAAGTGATCTCATTCTGGGATCCCAAAAGGTTGTCCTGACTGGTGTCCGGGGTCTAGTCGACTAGGGACTCCTCATGCATCGACGTTCCCCTATCAACCGTTTTTACTTATAAGCACTTGTACCCTTGGCCGTTGCCCTATTTCGCCTATATGTGGACTGTAGAGTTTGGAGGGTTCATGGGGGTTCAAGGGCCGAGGAGACAAGCAGCCTCGTGCTGCTCTTCTTCGCCGCGTGGTTTCCAACGACGCCGTAGCAACGCGGTCTCGGTCGCCGCGCCAGGCTGGCGATCATTCATGGACCTGTGAGGACGAAGCGAGGGGGTTCTGGGACGGTTCTGGGCGCCAAAAGCGGTTTCATGAGGCCAGTTGTTTTGGGGGTGAATAGAGGAGGAGTGGTGATCACCCGATTTGAGAGATGTTTTTTGGTTGACATCGTTGTTGAGTTGTAGACAGACAGGCGGGATGATGAACATTGTGGTCTTTCATGGCTGGACATGGATCCCAGTTTTACCGATTCTGGTCCAGTCCGGGATCAAGTTCGCGTTGTTTCCTACTGTAGAATCATGGCTGTTTGATGCTGACTGATTTGTAATATAACCTGGAACCCCCAACAACCAGAAAGAAATTGATGTTTCCCCAAACAACCATATCCTACGTAAAGGATTTCAATTGCCATATTGGAACAACCATTTGTTTCTGGTTGTTTTGGGTTCCAGGAAGTAACATTGATCGTACCAGTGGTATAGGTTGGTGCGAACCCTGGTCAGAGTGTGCTTCAACGTGAGTGTTGATGGGGATGTGGTGGGCATGAAGGATAAGTACATGTAATAGAGAGACTTAGGGGATGCGTGGAAAGTTCAAACAAAGGGGTTCAGGATTCTTAGCCAGCTATCTCCTCACAAGTCAAGTTCAGACGGTAGAACCTCCAAGCCTAAACAGAGCAATTCCGTCACCCCCATGGGTGCAATTCCGTCCGGGCACGTCTCAGAATTTCTGGGCTTCAGCCGCCAAGCCGCTGTTGTGAGTCTCAACATGGAAATCCGTCCCCAGTGGTGCTGGGTCCCATGTTCTGCTTCATAGTCTGGCGTTTTCACCGGGTTGAAGGGAATTCTTCAGAGCTGACCAGGTCCCGGGGTCTCCCCACCGGTGGGACGGTCCCAACGGACCGGACCCGGTGGGACAATGCCGTCCTTTGGCGGATCCTGCGCTCTACCACCCCACATCCAGGAGAACATGGTCGGAGGTCTACGCTCGGAGTCGGCAATTGTGCTCTGCACTGAAGAAACGTGGGATTGGCAGAGGAGACGAGCCTTGGCTTGATGATCGGTCACGTCATTGGGCTTTAGTCACGTGTCGTACCACAGAAGCAACATGCCAAACCAAACTAAGTCTTGCGACTCTTGGCTTAGTCGCACCACTGCAGTGCGTTTGCTGGAATGTTTGATTTGGCGCCGCCTTCGCCTTCTCAGGGGGAGTTCTGAGGGCCAAAGGCTTTGGGCTTCAGTTTGTTCAGAACAATTTGCCACGGATCCTCGAGTCAAACATGCCAGGGGACCCCGGGAGAATTTGCCTATAGCAGTTTCAACATGTCTTAGACTTCATAGACACACACACACACACACCCAGGTGTTGGCACCCCCATTTTGAGACAAGCGCATTGGTTAGCGCAGACAGTACAAGTGTGGGTGGGTATACCTTTATTCGGATCTTGGTCAATGATGTTCCTCTTTCTATAGTGACTATAGTGGTTGCACCCACATCAAAGACAAGCTGAGACTGACATTTGTGCTTTGCAACTACAGCAAATGCTTTACACCAGGCGGATTTGTTTTTTGTATTTAGAAATTGTTTGATCCAGGACAATCCGTTGTTTAATATCTTGCCCGATCCACCCGTTTGCAGAGAAAGGTCAATTTAAAGAGGATCGAAGACTGTATCCAGATCGAAAGACAATTAAACTAATACCTAAACACCAGGTACTGAGCCAATTACTAGACTATTAGACTAGATCGCAAGCAGGGGTAGACGCATGACAACAACTGGGACAGCCGGACTCCGGACAGAGTTTACACTGGTCTTCGGTCCCAGTCGGGGGACTTTTGGGTGCCTGTGGACTCAGGTAGTCTCGGTGCTTTTGAACAACTCTCCAGAGCACATCGAGGCCCCCGCAACTCATGGCGCGTTTCCGGCACCTGCGGGGGTGGTCGTATACCCCCCACGCAGAACTTCCGTGCGGAAAGGGTGGGTGGCCGCAAAACATCGTGGCCATCAGAGATCCGGTGATGATGTTTGGCCCCAAGCAAGCTGAATATGGGGGTATGGTTATGGTTCGAATCTGGTTAGAAGATAAATTGAAGTTAGGATGTTATGAGTTCTTCTTGGAACCAAACCAAAGAAAGATGGATTTGGTGAAACAATCCACAGCAACCGACCCTGCGCGGTCGGTCGCTACGTAGCGTGACCGACCGGTCGACCGGTTGACAGTGGCTGAAGGATGTGATGTCGCTCGCACATGCCATGTATAAAACAGCCAAATACATGCAATGTACATGCAATATTATAAGTATATATATGATATGATATGCAATGTAGATCAATGATATGCAATGTAGATCAATGCAATGCAATGTATAGCACATGTAAGAGTCAAATGATTAAACATATTATGAACAGGAACGTGATGGAGATATGGTGCCATGCTCCCTTAAACATACTCATTGATACTCATTGTAGGTCCATGACACACCTGTGTGCAAGTCGTTGGACTGATATCATTTCAGGTGAAGACTCAGAGTCCTTGGACGTGCTGATGTGTTCAAAACAGTGTTTTTTTTTGCCTCATGAGTGTTTCATGTAGGGGATATAGTGTTTTTTTTTTTTTAAGAGGTTCGATGGCACGGGCGCCTCTATTACAAGTCCTTTAGATGGGGATCCATAGAGAAAACACCAAACTTGGGGGCCCTTGCGTCATATAAGATTGATGGGGTCTGCATTTTCAGAGGTCTCAGCGTCTGAAACGCGCCGAACGTTCACGCGCGTCCCACTGCGCAGCGCGGTCGCAGGCGCACTTCGGCATCCCAATGACTGGTGCCGTGTTGAACCCTTTGAACTATCGACTGGACTCGCGGACCTTGAACTTTATGCTCTCCCATGCGGAGGGGAAGATCCTGATCGTGGACCGTCGCCTGGAAGAAGAATAGCATGTGTATGGGTCGTTGACAGAGGGACGACGCTTTTATTACGCATGGAAAAAGACAACACATGCCTTCCTCTCCACGATACGGCGAAGGGCGTCCCCTTCCTCTCCACGATGCATTCAAGACGATGCATCGGCGCCCAGAAGGGTCGGTTTGGCGTCGATGGAGAAGGGTCTGCTATTTGATGATGCCGTTTTTATGCCACGTGTTTTTTTTTGCGATTGGCGGTCAATATATTTAAAAAATGTTACATTACACCATAATAGTAATATATAATGTATAATGTATATATATATATATACTGCCTACAGTTAGCAGAAGTACCTTCAAGTCTGAAGTCCTAAGCCTTAATGCATAAGGCTGAAGAGACCAAAAACAACAACACAAGACCTAGGTCATGAGCCATTGGATAGGAACATCACCAAAACAGAACCTAACCTTTCACAAGTCCTATTTTATTAGACCAGTTGGGGCATGTTTCAAGCAAACAGGACTCCACGACACAGGTTTTATGAAAAACAACCATGCCACAAGTTCTATGTTACTTCAGGGCTTACAGCCTAAGTTATCCGCACCCGGTATAGTACATGATACCCCCACTCAAACCTACCCCTGCCGATTTGTAACGGTATGTGCAGGGGGGCTATTATGTAGTTTGCAGGTAGTTTTCCACGTCGGTAGTTATTTGAGGTTTGTTTTGAATGACGGGGGGTGACCACATAATCAATGCATGTCGCTCGTATTTGGAGAGTCGAGTCAAGTTCACCGAATACCTTTGGAACAAATGAACAATTTAGATACAAGCATTGAAAAGCCAATAAAATAGCACACGAAAACATTAAAGAACAAAACACAAATAATCATACTAGTAAAAAGTAGACAAAACATAAAACTTTGAAACCAAACACAAACACTATTTTGTTGGGACTTGGACAATGGCACCTCACCTGTTTTGGGACTGGGGAAGTATGTGGATGGTCCAGACGGGTCCAATCCATGGGACTGGATGGGGCTACTACCCATACTGGTAGAGGTATGTGACTGAACCCATACTGTTCCAGTCTCAGAAAGACGGTCTGGGCATAGAGGTCCACCATTTTGAGGTCCACAAGCGGAGTCTGGAGATGTCGAATGCATTTGGTGAGCCCTGTTGCCTGGGCACGGAGTTCAGTGTGGTGAAGAGGTGCCGAATACCTATATCGATTTTTTATATGTGAATCCTCTCCATTCTCCACCTTGAGCTTGGTAGGTATTTACAACATGAAAGACTTAAAAAGGTCAATCTGCAGTCTGAGGCATTTCTCCCTCATCTCTCTGAGGTGAGTATAGCAAATTAGTGAAGGGAGTCTTGGAGGCCTGGCCGCCGGAGAAGCGCCCCTTCGTGGTGGACGTCGATGACCCACAGTGCCACCCGGGCCTGTTCACCGAAACTCGGTCGGTCCGGGCCGTGGTGCGGAATGCGAAACGTCTGGCGCACGCTGCTGTTTTGTTTGAGAGTCAACCTACCATCTTCCTCTATACAGTTTGCTGGAAGATTTGCCATAGGTTTGCAGATTTGTTTGCAGAATGGTTTTCTCCCGCATGTCTATTGCGTCCTGAGAAGCTAGAACACGTTCAGTCTCGGGTTGCTTGCAGATGAGTCTCCAATCATCAGACATCAATACGACATCTGCGAGTCTCACATGATCATACGTGCATCATACTGACTTCTGCATCAAAATCCTTCGTTCACCAGAGCTTCATGCAACCTTCGGTAGGTTGACTCCCTGACACCTTCACTCGGTTCAACGGAACACAATCCTCTCTCCATCCGCCCGGTGGAGGTCCGAAATCGCTTCGGTATGCAGCTCTGGTCGAATTCATGACGAAGTGACGTGATAGGAGGGGAACAATGGTAAAACCTTGGTACCGTGTGTCCCGGAATATATGTTTCTTGCCCTTCAACATACATGATTTTTTGATATGACCGCTGTTTGGCCTTTTGACCATCGAACTAGACGGGCTTGACACTCTAAGTGTGGCCACAGAGATCGAAGCGAGGGAACCCTCCAAGGCAAAGAGAACGGGCCATTGATTGGAGCCATGAATTATGAGCAACTTTTGGCCGAAGGACCGGTTCTGGAGTAACCCGACGGTTTTTCCGCAAGAGGGCGAGTGACGAGTGGCGTCTCAGCGACAGGTTGGAAGAGAGATGTCAAGATAGGGTGGGTGTGGAGAACGGAGATGATCAGCATATGTTATAATGGATGCTTTGGAAGACAGCTCTATTGCAATTAGGGGTGTCATAATGCGAGGGTCCACTGCTTTACTTAGACATTTGCAAAGAGTCCCGTTTGCCCTGGGGCCCTGAAACTGGTTCTCCCTCGAGCCCCCTGGACATATTCGAGTTGAAAAACTGCCACACAAGCACCACAACTTTCGCAAGTGCCGAGTTTGACTTCTATACAGGATGGGAGAATATGTTTGGCGTACTAGTACCAGGCGTGTACCTCTATGATTGTTGCTTGTTGTGACATGTATATATATATATTACTGATAGGCGTACGGTCTGGCTTGGGAATGGACCCGTCACCTCATAGGTGCCAAGAGACCCGTTAGCCTCCAGGAGACCCGTTAGCACCCTGGGAGCCTCCAGCAGATGAATGGGACACCTTGTCCCTGTGCTACACCAGTGGTACCACAGCAGAGCCATGGACATGGATGGAACATGATGGAACGAAGATGAACGGATGGGGTGGGAAGTGATGTGAAAACAGTCCTCCAAGGTTTGATTAGATGGACGAATCTGAAACCATTCCAAAGTGGAACATTGATGAACATGGATGAGTGTCCAGTTTTGTGTCATCCTTGTTCTAGAACAATCCAATTCAATGATTTCGAATGTTTATTTGTGCCAAACGTGTGGATTCAAATTTACTGGAATGTTGTGTTTTCGATCAAAGCCCAACCGCTCCGCCCATCGTGTATGTCCTTGACTCGTCGAAATTGGTGGCCAGGAGCACTCTAACATGTCAGGAATGGTTTGACAGATTGAAAACGTGACGCATGGATAGAATTCTCACAAAAGCATGGACAATCCGTGTGTTTTTGTTGGGGAATCTGTCGAATATGTAAACAGAAACTGCGACATGGACGCGACAAAAGACAGCCTCGCCATCCGACAGCCTCGCCTGGCCGTCGAATGGCTTCGTTCCGAGGACCCTAAAGGTGTTTTGCTGCATCACCGTGGAGCGTATTTGAAGAGTGTGCATTTGATCGTGAAGTGGCCATTGCACCGACATTCCGTTTCATGGCCCATGGATCCGCCCGCCGTTTCGGGGTACGTGGTACGACCCCAGCTTCCGTTTCCCTGGGTTGCATAGAAACAGAACTGTGTTGTTGTCTCGACTTTGTCATAGATTGTTTTTGGTTTTGAGTTTCAAGCCGGCTGCAAAAGAATCAATGATTGGAGGGCTGGATTCCCAACCAAACAGATCGATACCCGGAAACAAAGTGCACCATCGCGACCCTCTATTGCAGTCATGACAGTTCTTCCGCACTTGTGTGTGTGTGAATTTCAATCTTCCATAATTCCAAAACATTATGACATCGGATGACGGTAGCAGGGCAGGGAATTCAGCACGTACAATTGTTTTTTGCCCAGCATGTGTTTATGATTTTTTATATTAATTCAGCATGAAGGCCTTCCAGTTTTTGTCAAGCAAGCTTGGTTGTGTACTTTGAACTCGAGGTCTACCTATGGACTGTGCCCATTTTCCATTTGAACGGCTGGTTTTTCCCCTACGCGGTGGCAGCTGTCGCGGGCGTCAATGTGTGCCTTCGAAAAGTGGTGGCCAATGACATTTTTGCGGCAGTGAAGGAGCACAAGGCAGATGGGGCTCTAAAGAGACCAATCAACTGTAACAGTTGAGCCGTGCTTGACTTTATATAATTTGTCAACCATTGGCCTTTGGTTGGACAGTTGCTCATGCAGCATTGCTAGTCCAACTATGTGTTCAGCTACTTTTGGGTGCTTCATAAACAAGGATTAAATCAAAGGTGTGTCATTCTCCTACTCATCTATTTGGATGCCTTTTCTTCACGATTAGGTCACGTCAGCCGCCTTCGTCTTCAGCCGGTCAGGTCACGCATATTTGTGGTGCTCCGATAGTGATGAGCACCATGCTCCTTGTATGAACCGCTTGACATACCCTCTGACTCACTGTATAACATGGAAGTAGAAAATGGTCCCTTGGAAGACTACTTTCCTTTATATATAAAGGGTTTCCACTCCCATGTTAGTGAGTCAGAGTGTATCTCACAGATGTTTTGCCACGCTTCAGCGCACAGAAACAGGTTCGCGTCCCAACTGTTGGTCCGCCCTGCGGTGTACACCTGGAAGGGGTCCGGATGCGGATCAGAAGGGACTGGACACACGACACCACGTGGCATGATCCATTGTGGCCAATAAACGTGATGAGCATGGATGGGCTATTTTGGGGGGGTGAAAGCTAGGAGGAGCCATACAATGTTGCACAACTCTTAGCAGAACTAAAAGGGGGGGTGCTCAACCACTGGTTGAAAGTGCAGATGTCGCTTCGCCAGGTTTGCAACATTTTGCAACGGTTTCCACAGAGTGTAGAACTGCAGCTTGGTGACCAGGTACCACTCCTCCCATGCATGCTTTTTGAGGCCGTGTCTTTCATTGACAGGTGGGTTACAACCTCGCTTATCCTTTTCCGTTATGAGCAGAATTTGTAGGGACCCAACAGACTCACAGTCTCACAGCCTCTTCCTCTTCTTTTCTTCTTTGCCGCACTTAAGTCTATATGTTTTAAAGATACATCCTGCCTCCAAACACCTGGGATCCCAAAACTAGGACCCCAACCCTCTGAACCCATTCGGCAACGCGAGCGCTTCCGGTCATGCCCAGAACCTGCGCCCCAGATGTTTCCCGGCCCAAGCCGGGTCGGCTTTGCAGTCCAACGAAAGCATCCTCCAACCTCCGAAATCCGAAATTTGCGCGTCCGACGTCATCGACTTTCTGGTGAGGCTACAGTATTCAGGTTCCAAGAACTGGGACCAAGAACTGAAGTTCATGACCAGCGCAGCTGCTCCCCCCGCCCCAGTCTTGGCGCGCATGGCAGACTATGGCATCGAAGTGAGTGCCTTGGGCTGGGGCATGGCATCGCTGGCGAGTCCCCTTTTTGGGGGGTGGTGGGGAGTGGGGGGTTGGACTTTCATACAGGTTGAGTGACGCCAATGTTGGTCAGAGCGCAGCTTGGCGCAGCCAACTCTCAGTCCCAAAAAGAACTATAAGAGCTGCAAGTTCTTTGAACCGTATGTGTTGAACAAGATCGATCGATTCGCCTCAACTCCCATCACTGGAAACCTGTTGGAGGGTCGTTAAACGGCTTCGAAGCCGTTTTTGCCACAGGCCATGTCTATGGATTGACGGAGGCATATGGTACAGGCGGGAAGCCGTGAGACTTTTGGTCGGCATATGTGCGCAGCATGGATGTTCAGTGCATATGTCAGTGTGCTGTCAATGCTGTTTTGAAAGACCTGTCAGACAGGTTCAGTGAACTGTTTCAGTGAAAGACAGAATGGATGTCCTTCCATTCAGCTCGCAAGTGGTCCCCGAACCTCGAGCCGAGCACCTAACGATAAACATGACGCTCCCAAAGGGCTCCGAGGAGCTTCGTTGTCTTATAATC
Organism: Durusdinium trenchii; assembly: GCA_963970005.1. Taxonomy (NCBI): domain Eukaryota; class Dinophyceae; order Suessiales; family Symbiodiniaceae; genus Durusdinium; species Durusdinium trenchii. Next base: position 723,783 of record CAXAMN010023572.1, read on the forward strand.
TTAATTCCTAATTCCACTATATTCCACTATTGAGAATGGATAGAGATGTTCACCATCTTCATATTCAACCCCAAATAGCTGCTTTGTTTGGCGATGTTCACTCCACGGGCTGCTTGAGTGATGAACTGGCAGAGACGGGCCGTGGTGGAACATGGTGGAAGAATGGCCACGCCAAAGGGTAACGGTGAGCGAGTGTTGGTGTCCGTAGCTCCGCGGCATTCCAAACTTCCAGTGCGTCACTACTGCATCACCGGGAACTCCATTAAAAAAGAAGATAGAAACAGGCATCCCAAGTTCCCAAGTATTACTTACAATGTTTTCCGCGACACTAGCTCCATTGAAATGATTCATACGGAGTCAAGTGGACCGACCCGGTCGATGTAGGCAAAGCAGTCGCCCGTTCGCTTTCCCTGGTTCATCGTGCTCCCGTTCGCCGTTCGCAGGTGTGATGTGCGAAGCTTGGGCTGAACAGCACTGAGGGTCCCAACAGACCAGACCATCGAGGTTTTGCCGGTTTTCTTGGGTTCAAAACAGAAGTTACAGAGAGGATACATTGTTATCATTGTTACATCCTTCGTAATCATTGGTCTACTGTATCCAATCGATAGATTTTAAGTTAATTTCAATCCAAACAAAACATATCGCATATCGGCATGATTCGGCATGGGTTCGCACTCGACATACATTGATACACAATGTGTCATAAGTTTATTTGGTAACAAAAGGTTTGATCCTTGGGAATTTCTTGCAGCATGGTATGTAATGCATCGGCCATAAGCCTGCATGTTTTTCCAATCTGGTCGTACTTGTAGTCCACAAAGTTCTTCCACATTTCATACACATTCCTAGTAGCTCTGCCATCTTACATATATATATATACTTTTTGTCCACCTTGGGGTCTCCGGGGAGAAGCATGAATCTGCAACAATTTGCTCACAGGCCCTTTAGGAAGACGCCCTTTGGTCTACGAGATCTCCGAGTTGTTTAGCTTTATGATACGTACAGGAGGTGTGTTTGAGACCGGCTCGGGAACCGCCCCCCCAGGAATGGAAGGATGAATGGAATGCCAAGACGTTGGACGAAAAGGCGGCACTCCTGGCGCGCCAGGGCGTTCGATGCTTGGAGTTCCTTGGAGCTTCGACATCAACGGCGGTGGCACTATAGGCTATAGGGCTATAGCATGGCTATCTATTTATAGGCTGTACAGTAGCACGTAGGATGTGTCTTCTGCAGTGGAGTTGCATCACTGCATATCACTGCAAACTGGCACCGGAAGGTTTTCAACTTGGGGGCATCCTTTTTTTGCCACAAACGAACGGTCTTGAATAGCATGATGTGCGACACCAGGAGAACAACTTTGCTGGTGTCCGCTGTCCCTGAAAGGTCAGCAGATGTTCATTGTACCCACTAAACTTAACAGTAAGTAGTTCACAGTTGTGGGTAAGCCTGTTGTACCATATCACAGCTGTTAACTTATAGCCTGTTATTGTACTGTTAGCTATAACCGGCTATAACTTATACTTTATGCATGTTCACTCCGCAAGGTCCGCAACTGGACGAGTCTTTCGGAACTGCCCCGAGTCAACACCGACCGTCCCCGCACCGAGGCAACACCGACTGTGGGGGGGGCCGGTGTTGAGGTGCGGTTCGTCTTGGATGAGGGGAAGAACGGTATCTACCTGGTATCGCATACTACATCATACTACCAAAACAGACCGGTTTCGCATACGACCGGCCTGGTTTGCAAGAAGACCCCTCTTTTATCTTGCTACAACATCCTTTTCCCACCTGTCACCGCCGTCCTCGCTGTCACCCAGCTGTGGCTCCTCCGTGGTTTCCTCCGAGCCGTTCCTCGCCGTTGCTCCGAGGCTAGAGTACTTGGAGGTCATCGATCCAACGACCCGCAAGCCCGTGCCTCGAGATGGGCAAACGATTGGCGAAATCGTCATGAGCGGCAATACCATTATGAAAGGATCCTGGGCGAACGCAGGGAACAGGCTGGAGCTCGCTCCAAGAGCCGGTGTGGTGGTGTGGGGTCGGGCAAGGAGCTTCTGGAAGTGGAAGAGCGATGTTTTTACATGTTTCTATACTGGAGACGGGAGGTTGGTTGGCTTCGTTGGGTGTGGTTGGCTTTCTTCTGTCAAAATCTGTGATCTGTGGTTGACCATCGAAGAGTTGTGACATATTCTTCACATGCTTGTGGCTTCAGCGGTGTCGGCGATGACTGAAGCTGTTGACGAAAACGCGCTCAATGAATTCGACGTCGGGTACGGGGCTTCCTCGTGCAGTTCGTCGCTCGCTGGAATCTCCGTCGCCCGCCCCGTCGCTGCGACAGCGCTGGCAGGGCTGGCAGGGCCGGCCCTTTCGAGCCATTTTCAAGGCTTTGTTAATTATGCTTCATTGGTGAAGGGGAAAACATGGGAAAACCATGGTTTTAGTCGGGACTACAGTACAACCCCTTCTCCTTCATTGGTCTCCAAAAGCCTGAGTTGTTTTTTTTCAATCCAAGGGTGTGTGAGGCGGTTTCATGTGCTTGGGTGTTTTCTCTTGCCCAGCTAGTCAAGTCTCTTTTGAATCCGGCTTTTTGGTGGCCACAAAATAGATAGACGCTTGGTGGTCACCAGATAGTGGTTATCGAATCACTATCCTTGGCGAATCACTATCCTTGGTACTGCACCATTCCTGTCACGACGAACAAGTCAAAGATAACATTTTTTGTGCTGACCAAGTGACACCAATTGGCCCAGTGCCTAGGACCTCTAGAACCTAGTGATGGGCAGCAAGGTCTGAGAAATGCCCGTGCAGCATTTTGAACGAATTGAGGATATTTCAAGAATCCAGAGGCCACTGCCAAGGAGTTCAAAGGTGGCGTGCCTTGGAGGTTGTTAGTTTTGGGGATTGCCCTCAAGCATGGTCTATAGTAATAGCCTTGGATCCAATATGTGCTAGGTTTTTCAGTGTTATTTTTTTGTGTGTATGTTTGTGTGTGTGTTTTGTTACTTGGTGTTCCATAATTATTTGAATGTGTTTGTGTTGACGTTGCTTGGGTACTGCTATATATATATATATCTTCACCGAAAGGTGATAGGAGGTGATGCATTATGCAAGGATATATGCAGCGCAAATGAATGTGCGCCGTAGCTTTCCCCGTTGTGTCCATGTCACAACAGCCAGGACTGCCATCACGTTGGCCTCCAAAACAAAGGTGTCATACCAAGGAAGCCAAACTTCGGGATTTGTGGATCCATTCTTTGTGTCACTGTTATCGTTATCAAGATGAGTTTGTCCACCAAAACATCCGTTCTTTCCTGGATACTTGCTGCTTCGCAACAGTCGAAACATCGGCCCGAGGGATGGTAGAAAGGACTTGGCCGCTTCGACCCCAATCCCGGTGTTTTGGCTCTCGTATGTGTTGGAGGATGGGTGCACGCCTGCATGAAAAGGACTGGCCGGCCAACAAACCACTGGTGACATCTGGTGACTGTATCATCAAATATGTGTTTGTCCTTTTAGTACCACGCATGTGCTTTTTGTGGAAGCGTGCTGGGTACAGGCATGTGCAGGCTGCCTTGACATGTTTGTTGGTGATTCATAGAGCGTGCTCATCAAGGTCTTCAACACTGGAGACCTGGGCGTGAGATACCCTGATGGCTACATCCAGTTGAAAGATCGATCGAAGGACACTCCTGGATATAGCTGGATCAGGCTTAATTTTTCATAGGGGATTTTGTGGTTGTTGCGTTCATTTGAGTAAATTTGAGCTTGCTTAATTCAGACAAGTGTGCCTTTGTTTGTCTTTGTGTGATTGATCTTGTTTGATATACTTTGCAACAAGCCTATTAAATACCGGAAAACATATATCCCCCAAAAAAATTGAAGTACACGGCCTGGACTGTGACTGGTGACTACTATAATAGGTTGGTGAGGCCTTGATTGGCCCAACAACATCATGTCGCCTTGGTGTTTGGCAGACCCTCGTCATGTTGCCCTGTGTGAGGTGGGGCACGGTGGGGGGTATATGTATGTTTGGCCTGTATGCCATTCTCGGTTTCCTCACAAAGTCACATATGTTGAGGATATTCTTATTATATATATAATTACATATGACAACTATTGGACTTTCCTTGGCAGGGTAGCGTGCCAGGACATTATCATTTCTGGTGGAGAGAACATTTCTTCGCTGGAAGTGGAGAGCATCATGATGAAACATGAGAAGATCGCTGAAGTGGCCGTGGTGGCAAGGCGAACCACGTAAGATCGAACCTGAGAGGCTTTTTTGTTCCAGGGGATGTCATCCTTGTTGCCACCATGTTTGCAACAATGTGTTGCTATTGTTGGGTGGCACTTCTTTGTTTTCAGAGCTGTTTTCAGAATACTGGAATTGTTAACGGACACGCGTTTGCACTTTGTTGAACCAACGCTTGGGTGACACACGACCACACGTGCATTTACAATTAAGTCAACAAAGCATCCAGACTACTGCCATGTTTCTGAAAGAAACGGTTGGTATAGAAACAGAAACATATATATATATATACGCATACAATGCATGCTGCATGCATACAGTCAGACATACCGACAGTACATGGTTCCCCTTTTCAAGACACCTACAGGGCTTCTACCATTCAACAATAAATTTACCTTCCATTCCAAGAAGGAGACCAGCGACCTCGCAGGCCTGACGAGAAGTGGGGCGAGACCCCGGTGGCCTGGATCGTCTGCCGAGATGGCCAAACACTCACAGATGAGGCATGTGGCTGCTCTGCACCGGAGCTCATGGCGTCCATTGATGAATTGTGTTGAGAGATAGAGGTCGGCAAGCTTGAGGAGTTCGTATGTCTCAAGTTTTGTGGGGAGTGATGATGTCCCAACGTCTTTGGAGTCCTTGGTCTTCCCCGAAGCGGTGTTTGAAGTCAGACCGGTATAGCTGACGCATAGGTACTGCCCATCAGTGAGATCCTGATTTGGGATTCAACTACCACCACTGGCGGGTGGAAGTTTGCAGACTCTTGGTGTGAGGTAGCATCAGGAACGCACATCTATACAGGGCCATAATTCATGAAATTCTCGGGCGTCAAAGCCAACTGTGAGCCACCACTCCCGTTCGGCTCAAAGTAGACAGGGCGACTGGAGCCGAACTTGTCACTTTTCGCTGCAGGAGATGTACAATTGGTGCAAAGATCACAGAATTTTGGCTACATGAGTGGGACTTGGCCCCAAACTTTGTTGAGGACCTTTTAGAGTGGGGATTGGGTAGCAGGTTCCATTTCCAGCATTCTAACCGGGTATACTGCATGGTGGAGCGATTCTTCCACCATTGGGAATCTATCGACACAGAAAGAACAACTGTTTGGCCTCGCCAATCAGCTCCCATGCACACAAGTTGTTTCTCCTAGACATTCTTGAGCAATTGGCCCATGGATTTTGAGCAGCAGGGAGATCCTTCAGAGGTGAATTAGATAGTGGGCACAGAGTATAGCCGTCTATAATGGTCTATAGCAGTGCTTGGCCTCCCCACAAGGACCCTGTCTAATCCAAGTACTCTCCAAAAGGGCCATGTCCATCCCCCAACAGAGAGCAAGCGAGATGTCATCAGCCTCTTCTCAGAGTCTCAGAGTGTTTTTTTTCTGTTTCTCGAAGATTCTCAGAGTGGGTGTTTCGTGGGAAATGCGGAGAACCTGAAGATCATGGAAGAGATGGATAGCAAAATGCGGACTGATCACTGATCACAACCGTCTCTTCCCACGTCGGGCCTCTGACTTCCAACTGCTTTAGCTAAGGGTTTGTTTGGCAGATTGACTAGTGTTGAGTTGGTAAATCATGATGTTTGTTTGTTACCCTTGTTTCATTCCCGAACACTCTTTCAATCTGACATGAACATTGATTCAAGTGCGTTCATCGTGTTCCATTTTTAAACGGGACAGGCTGTTGCACTCTTGAGATTGCAGAACTTGAGCGGTCCCGCTTGCATGCTCATTTGCATCCTAGTGGCGCGCTATATGGTGCCGCGGACCTTCGTGTTTGAGAGCCTCGAGGGCGTCAAGACGCTTGACGTAGACATCAGGGTGTTCGTTGGAAGCACGACATTGGGATGCAGGGCGCTTTTGGTACAGTCAACAATGATGTGGACATGAGCAGCATGTTTGAATGTTGTTTGTTGGCATTCCTTGGGCTGTACAGTGTGCCGGGAACCAAACACATCCAAACACTTTACATTTGATCATCAACAGCTTCCGTGTTTGTCAGGATTCAGGAAAGAGTGACATGATGCCATGCAAGTTGTTGAGGGCATTTGGCACTGTGATGGCGCTTCACATAACGCATTTAGCCCATCGTGGCTGAGGAAGACATCTCTCAGTGGTAGGATCCATTGGCTTTGTCCGGCTTCCGAGACCTGAGACGTGGAGCGATCCTGAGGACCCCAACGGGCAAGATCCAGAAGCAGGCCGACCCGGTCGAGCACCGGTGGCGCGGAGCTCAACCGCTCCGCTCCCGAGGATTCGACCCGCTCCCCGTCTGGCCTGGTGTTGCGAACCGTCGAGTCAATGATGCTCAACGCCCATCGCGTGTTTTCCATGAATCCGGTAGGCAGGAACATGCAGGAACTGTAGCCGCAGTCATTTCAGGTGATGAGACAGGCTCTGAGGACAGGTGATGGCAGAACTTGGTAGAACCAAGAACGTGTTTAGGCAAAGGAGAAAACACTGTCTCTCCGCACAGACTTCTTTTCCTGTGCCCGCATCAAAAGTACATCCTTTAATTCTGTGCATGTGCTTATCTTTGCATCAAACTTGCCAAAGCTGCCAAAGCTGATTGATACTCCCATTTACTCCCATTTGCGAATGAAGCAGTGTAATATACGTAAACTTCGGACAAGAAGTGTTTTCACGGCGTGTTTGTTATACTCCGGACGTGAAAAAAGCGCAGATTGCAGGTGCTGAGACAAAAAGCCAAAGACTTGGACAAGAAGTCCTTCACCATCGTTTCCGCCGACGATGCAGCTTGGTCTACGGTCGAGACGACCCGACCGAGGGGACCGAACCGTGTGGGATTTTTTCCACAAATGGTGGTGAACCCGCTTACGGGGTATGGACGAGACCATCGTCAGTGTACACAGGTGTTCTGTGATTTTTTTTGTCCAGGTCCAGTTTTTTGTTGGTTTCTGTCTCGTCTTTTGTTTCAGCTTTGTTTGGGTGGTTCCACAATTCAACAATATGTCGGCTGCGGGGGGGAGGAGGGGTAAGAAGGGAGAACTGTCCCAACGAGAGGCTTTGAGTTTGGAGAGCTCTTCGCTCATGGGAAATTGGGAAAGATATGTGAAGTATTGTAAAATTGTGTGGGTGTTGTATCATGGATTAAAGTGAAATATAATGCAATTAGTTCAACCATGTTCAACCTGAACCAAGAAGGAAGAGTCAGACGCGTACAAACTACTGTAATCTTTGCCCATGTACCTCTAAAACAATATGTCTTCAAGTTTGCCAGCTGCAAAATGCCTGGAACTGCTGTACACCACCGTCCACCATATGCTTTGTTTCCGTTGGCATGCACAAACTCAAACAAACATAGTCCCATTGAGGTCAATATAGATCAATTGCAGGACTGAGTATTTCACTCTTCTTACCATCTCCATAGCCTGACGCCACGATGTATGTCGTATGATCGGACCAGCTGAACGACTAGTCGACCAGCGTCCGGTTGCTCGTCGACCAGCTCGTCGACCAGCTCGCCGGACAGTCGAGGCTGCAAAGTCCAAGCTATGATGCAGGAGGAGTCCAGGAGAGTGCTGTGATGCGGGATCTCAGGGTTTTCTGTTGGACAGATTTGTCAAAGAGTAGATTATGATTATAGTAGAGTAGATAGAAGGAATGGTTTAGAGTCTCCACCTGTCCGACATGTTTGTTGACAATAAGATTGAATTGCATTTTGTCTCCACTTGAAACATTGGCAAGCCACACAACAACTCCCTGCCGCGCCTGTGGGGAAGGCTGAAACCTGGCCAAGCATTCTGACAGTTTGCTCACGGCTGTCCAAAGGGTTGTCCTGGAATCAACATCAACATCTGGCAAGCCGGAAAGGGTCACAGAGCGAAGAGCCACCGATCATCCGAAGTCTGACATTGCCGCTGCTTTGTAGAGGAACCGTTTTCAGATCCGTGTTCAGCGGTGGGCCTGGGATGTCCTTCTCGCTCCATTGCGAGGAGAGAGAAGTTTGCTCAACTGGTGCCCTGGCGTACTTCTCAAGTCCTCACTCATCGAAGTTATTATGATATCGTATGTATATGTATGTATACTTCTGAATTACTTATATGCTTTGCGGTTGTTGAAGGATCACCACCTCACTACAAAGATATCACTACATCCAACAATATGCTGCATTTTTCAGGCTGCCAATGCCACAGAACACTTTAAACGCGTTGCATGGTTTGTGTCCTGGTATTGCCGTATACCTATCAAATGTAGGTCGCCCAGAGGCCCAGAGGTGAAATCTTTGATTTTGAGCGGAATGCCAACAAACAATTCTCCAGTACACATGAAAACAAACAACTTGTTTATTGATGTAAGCTATATAGTAGAGTAAGAAGGCAGAAGGCACAGCTCCTTTGCACCAGTTAGCGGAAGATGCTTGCTACTGGGCCAAGCAGGTCCTGGTCATTGGGACGCCAGACAAGATCTTCACCTCCCAGCGGGATCATTTGAACCTACAGCTTTTGAAAGGAACTCGACAGGCTCCGGACCATCTTAGTGGAGGGTGGGTCACAGAAAGGAGCTGCGGCAGGAAGTTGATCGGACTGTGAAGAGTGGGAAGATGACGAGTGTATGTTTCAATAAGTTCCTTCAGATCAGCAACATGTGGTTTTGCCTACATCTGGGCCCTTGCGATGCACTAGGATGTGGCCTGTCTGGGGATTTTCAATTCATCGCCAGTTTTGCTGCTTTGAAACTGGTACAGCAAGTACCCAGGACAAGGCACCAAGCTGCCAGCTCGTGACCAGTGTTGCAGTGGCAACCGGACAATTTAGCAGAGTGAGAGATGATGCTGTTTGGCACAACAACTGACATAATTGACTGCTTTCATGTTTCTTTTGCATCAATCTTGAGACACACGCCGTCAAAAACGTTTTCCCGGCCTCCATCTACATCTTGTTTCTCAAATGATTGTGACTCCAGTTGAAAGCCGTTGCCTGAAGCAGCATGGTCCACGACATAGTTTCCAAGGCAGGTTTCATGCTTGCGGCGCCCAGAAAAAGGAATTGGAGTGCCGTTTTTCGTATTGGCCATTTGGTGGACCAGACATTGGCTTGGAAGGACTACCGAGATCGAAGATATCAACCTACTGCATCTTCAGAAGTATTTTCTTTTAATAAATAGTATTTTTTTTGTTACAGAGCTGGAAGTAGAGAGATCGCTTTATGAGCATACCAGAGACGTTGACAATGTCTGCTCACGTCCTCACAGGTTGTGAAGGGATGCCAGTGGATAGTGATGGCTATCCCTACCAGTCTGAAGCTTAGCGAAGCTCGCTGCTGCCCTTGACGGGCCGTGTGAGCTGCCTTACCTTGGTTGCTCAGTTTGGGGAATTCGCTGGGGTCTGGAAGCTGCGCTCCACACTGACCAAATAGACGTTCGCAGAAGCAGCAAGAAAGTCAACTGATCCCATATATGAGGGTATTGAGCCATAGCCGTTGAATGCCGTTTAGATACATTCAGGCCAGGCACCCTGCCAATGACACGGGTCCTGGTAAGAAGATGTGTTGACTAAGGTCAAGCACACCAACATGATTTGCTTGTTGTGCTGCATATATATAATTATATATATATATTTATATTAATATTAATGGGATATATCATGATGTACTGGGAAAAAGCTCGTAGAGTTGCTCCAGACACAATTTCTACAATACACTCCATTGCTGGATCAAGAAGAACCAGGGATACAGTTACTTGGGATACATCGCAACGTGAAACACTGGAAGCCAAGTTTAATTATCCTTGCATAGTTCCTGTGTTCCTTCGTGACCTTGGCTCGCGGCACTTACCAGACATGGATCAAAGAAACGTTTGGATGAGGACCCGACTGGTTGATCCGTCGTCCATTTCTGAGTTGTTCCATTTGAGCCGAGGCCCACTCCCACACTTGTCACTGGCTTCAGGGGGCAAGTCGCGTGCTCAGAATGATCACAGTCACACTCATTCGCACCCATTGGCATGCGCACAATCCTTGTTCATCAACAAGTCTGACCGCTCATCAGAGACTCTTAATTTGCACCGATCCTGATGGTATAGCAACCACCCTTTGTTGCCCTATCTTCACCGTGACGGTGATGGGTTGCATGACAGCAGTGGGCCACTCTCGCTGCTTCGAACCAAAGCAGTGGCTGTTTCGGTTGGGCATTTCCCAACCTCGCAGGACCCCAGCCCCGACACAGCTAGCGTAGGCGTAAGCGGTTGCGGTCCAGTGCCAAAGGCCAAACGGGCCAGTTGTGGCCCGAAACAACAAGGCAGAAACATGGTTAACAGAAATTGTAAAGCTGACGTGTGGATCAAAACCCTCACCCTCTAAAAAATCTAAAAATGAACGGAAGAGGCTACTTCACCTCTGCCTATATCCAGCATTCAGTGGTCGCAGCAAGCTTTGCTCTTGGTCATAATCTCGTATCCGATGCAGTGGGAAATAGGGTATCCAACTCATTGTAACTTACAACATAGTCTTTTCAGGTTTGCTGGCATACCAGCTTACAGTGACTCTCCACCCAAAGTCGTTATAACCATGTGTCTCTCCCAGTGCATCCACTTGGTCCACAGACAGCGTTTTGAGGCAGTGTTGAAGGTGGCGTGCGGTGGAGTGCGGAAGCTGAGGGGGCTTCAACGCCCGGGCGACCGGATCACCGCACCTGGTGGCGAAAGTCCGACATCTCCAGGTGGTGATGCATCCAGAAAGCAAGGGTAGATCTTCATCCTGAATATCGATTTGACCTCACCATCCATGGGTTTTGGCCATGTTGAGCATTGCTGGATGAGAGCAACAGCTGGGTATCCCAGGCACATGACCATTTGAGGTTGCCATGACCATTTTCGCTGCGAGTGATGTCACAGGATACTTGGAGTATATTTGTTCTGGAACATGTATACCGTACTGTACATCGTTTTGCCCCGATGCAGCTGCACCTGTTGTTGGCGGACAAGTTGGCAGGCAGTTTTGACTCTAGCGCAATAGAAGCAGAGTATTTGTTCAGGGGCCCAATTATGTGTTCAGTTCAATGAGTTCTATAGTCACCATGAGAGCCAGCAGAAGTTTTGATGCAGCAGCGGTGAATGATGGTAGGGTGAATTCATTTGGGTGCATGGCAGACGAAGCCCCAGTGTCTACAGTATGTAGTATTTCAACCAAGGGTGCTCCCCTTGAGTTGTTTTCAACCATGAAATGACGGCTTCTCTTTGCTGAAGGTGGCTGGATCCTCCAGCTAGACACCCCAAGCACAAAACATCACAAAACCTTTAAACGGAGCTGCTCACAGGAATGACCAACCAACTATGTTTCTTGGTGTTCTTGTTTAGGGCTCAAGATCGCTAGAGCTTTCAGTTCTAGATCCACTTGTTGCCCCAGTCGTCAATTCGACGACGATAGCCATATCCTCACGCCCCCGCAGCCCTGTCTGGCATCGCTTGCTTAGACGGAGAAGATCTCGGGCCAGGAAATTCTTGCGGCGACTCAAGAGCTGCAAAAGGCTGACAAGAAAAACAAAGGACAGAGTCAAGGTCCGAAAGCAGCTGCTCGAGAAGCACCACTCGAAGCCACGATACGTGATCCCATTGCTGAGTGCGATGACATGGAAGAACAAGGGACAGAACAGTGGCCGATGGAGCAACTGGAGTGGAGACTGGAAGACGACAGACAAGTCCGACAAGAAGAAAAAGGAAGAGCCACAAGGAAAAGGCAAAGCAAATGCAGGACAAGTGACGATCCTAGCATACGATGGCCGCAGAGTTGTGGTGCCAGAAGGTGGTGGCAACGGTGGTTCGTCATCGGCATCATCATCTGGGCTACAGGAAGAGAATCGACGCTTGAAAGAAGCGTTCCGATCCATCCTAGATGGCACGGCAGACGAGAAGACGGAGGACGAGGTACGGGGACTCATTGCGACAGATCCCCGCGAAGCCTTACGCCAGCAACAGAAGGAGCTCAACAAGCAGAAGAAAGCTCTCACCAAGGCGGAGAAAGTTCGTGCTACTATGGAGGAGAAATCGGCCAAATGGGCTCGATGGAAGACAGGCTATATGAAGGGCCTGGAGATGGAAGAGCAGCGATACAAAGAAGAGATGAAAGAGCTCGAAGCCGAACTCAAAGAAGTAGAGAAAGAGAAGGAGAAAGAAAAGGATGGGACCATGGATCTCGATTCCGATGGTCACGAAGACGACTACAAGAGGAGTGTCGACGACGAGCTGAAGACCTTCCGTCAGCAAATGGTACAGATGTCATCCTACGTCCAGTTGATGGAGCAGAGGAATCAAGACCTGACCACTCAGATGCAGCAGTTGATCACTGCAGTGAGAGATGTCAAGCCGACAGAGCTGACAAGGGAATCACCGCAAGTGGTCAAGCCGCCAACAATGGCGAGGCTGGATGGAGAAGACAGCCAAGACGAAGCGAAGGGAGAGAAAAGATCAAGATCGCGGTCCAGAACGCCTCGAGCTTTCGAACTCGAACTCCCGAGCCATTTGGCTCCGGAGGCAGAAGGATTCCTTCCTCTCATTCAAGGAATGGCAGAAGAGACTCAGGATCAGATGCTGGCAATTCTCAAGGCGGAACCCGAGAATTTTCAGAACTCGGAACAAGTCAAGCAGCTGATTCATGTGATGACTGTGCAACAATGTGCTGCACAGATCGAAGTCAAGGAGGGAGGGAGCGACTCGAGCGACCCAGTCTTGCAGATGAAAGCCAATCAGATCAATGTGTTGAAGCCATTTGGGATGCCAAGGGAGCGCAAAGCTGTGAAAAGGGGAGCACTTCCCCTACCAGCGCCCAACAGATCGGTGACGCCCAAGAATGGCACAGAGAGGGCAAAGGAACTCAACGGGATGTCGTGAGACGCTGCCCTATGAACACTTCTGGATTGGGGAAGCCTGAAGTAGTTTCTGTTTCACCTTTTCACTTAGAACAGCATTCATGCGCCCAATTTAAAGGCTGCAGAAATGCTAAGTTTTGCCAGTTTTGGAATTTTAGTTCCTTGGAGTACGAGAGCACTTCTTATGGTGATAGCCTGTTTAATCAGGAATGCCGTTCGACCTCGGAAGCCACGGAGCTGAGTGACCTTGATGCTCGTAGGCCCTTTCGTTCTTGGGGCCCTGATTGGTCAACGATACAGCTTGGTAGAGAGCTCATTGAATACCTTTGTGTTTCAGGCTCTGTGTTTCATGGTAAGAGCGATGAGGCTGAGGCCAAGGGTTGGTTGTTGCCCGGAATTGAGGACTGCATTTGTAGGACCCTTTCTCTTGAATGGCTTGTCACTGTTCATAGAGCCTTTTCCGCTTGGGTTGCTGCAGTTCTTTGGTTGTTATGTCTCCAGGGCTTTGCTGTTTGCTGGAGCCTGACGGTTGCATATGCTGCCTCGTGCTTTTATGCATTGGGTACAGATATATTTCGGAATAGGATGTGCAAAAGAATCGGTCTAAGTAATTGGCCGCCGTTTGAACGATTTCTCATCGGAGCAGCTTCCATGACTAGTAGTCTCTGCCTTACTGCTCTTCCACTTGAGCTGCTCGAGGCCGACACGGAGGCAGGACCGAGTCTCATGATGCATGCAGTGATGATCTTTTGCAAGATCCAATTTGGGGGCCTTGTAGGATTAGGTCTTTGTCTGTTCCTCAAATGCCGAAGCAGATGCTCCCAACGCATGTCCCCTGCTCGCTTCTGTGGAGCACAGAGAGCACGTCCAAAGTTCCAACGAAAGAAAAGCATCTCCATTAAGATGCTGATTATTGTGGCCCAGATCCTTTCGGCTGAGGCCATTGCTGTGGCTGAACGATCGAGTAGTTCTGCATATGAGAATCGATCAGGACAGCTGTTCTCTTCGCCTTGTGGAACCTGTCCTAAACCTGCTGATTATGACTATCAGACAGAAGGCCTTGCAGATCTTGGTTCACTCCCTCAGGGTCCGAGTGTCAAGCCTGCAGCTCCACTCCGGTGTCGAGCTAATTCGACAGCATTCGTAGACACGTTACATGAACGCCTCGATGTTGTAGATGCCAGTTTTGACTCACATTTTGATGGTTTGTCTACACACGATGACCATACCAGTGAGGAATGTCACGAACTTGAACATGATCCGCAAATCCTGATGCAGGTGCCAGCGCCAATTCTTGACATGATTGCCACATACATCCTGAGAGCCTGTGAGGGACGAGAGCTGTGCCGAGTTGCTACGTGGTATCATTCGATGGAAAGGATTGGTGATCTGCAACAAGTTTTGCGTGAAACGATATATAGCGATGCTTTCCCTGCTGGACCATCCTACCGTGGAGTTTGGGCTGATCTGCTGGGAAGACAGACGGGATACCTCTTCTCTGTTCACCCACTGCCCATTGGTGAATATGGTGCCACTCCTAATGTCATTGTGATGCCAGTGCAAGGAGAGCATCTTATTCCGACATTGGTTGATCTAAGAGAAGACCAAACCTTTACCAGAGGCACTTTTGTTTTTACTGCGAGCAGGATCTTGACAGCTTCCCAAATTTTTGCACAAGTCCAGCCAGGACTTGACTGCATTTGGACAGCCGATTGCTATATCACAACAGGACCATATGATGCAGAGACAACATATACTTGGTACACGTCTGTCCCACTCACTGAAGGACAGTATCTAAGGCTGAGGGTTGTCTATCGAGGCGAAGAAATGGTTACTACATGTAGCGGTGACAATAGTGCTTCAATACCGACTTCTGAGAGCGATACTAGTGGCAGTGCTGTTATAGCTGATCTTGGAGGGACCCTCTATCAAGAGGAAAGTGTGGCTGCTGGTGGGCGCCAAACGGAGGGGTCCGGTGGCTCACACCCCTCGGCCACCGAGCAGACTGATAGCACACCGACTTCCGAAGAGTCTGAGGCTAGCAGTACTATGCAGCTGATATACCAACGACAGAGATTCCAACCGACGAGGCCATTTCATGGTTCCTGCTTGCTTTCTGTACAGAGAGACGATCTCCTTCGACAGTACTACTATGACAATGTAGTAGTGACACCCCCTGACACGTATATGAGCCAGGTTTGGGTTCTACCCGAGATCAACCAATTAGCAGACATCCCGATTACCCTCTTTCGAGGGAATGACAGAAGGCAAATGTCAATTCAAGCGTCTGCTGTTTGGAGAGGACATGATGGTGTGGGCATTGGGCAGGCTATTCTGTGTCACCCACGACCCAGGAAAATTATGTCAACACAAGTTCCAACGCATCATCTCCTTCTGACTCCCTTGTATGTTGACCGATCAGGAACAACAGGTTTGCTCCTCGATGTATATTTAGAACATGCTGCAAACAGTCAACCCCAGGAAAGAGTTGCCCTTCTGGCCAGACAAGCAACTGTTCGAGGCTTGTTACGCATTTTGGGCTACTCACAGTACAATGAAGCGACTTTGATCTATCGTGACCAAATGCGAGAAATCCGATTTGGAACTGATGAAACTGTTGACCTCCCAACAGGGTCCTATGTCCATCTCTATCTCAATGTCCCAGATGATCAATGCGGTACTGATTTTCCTGACGCTGTGACATTGTTCCAATTCGGGCATCCTTACCAAATGCGGGACAGTCTGGCCTCAACACAAGGGCGAAATTTTTTGTCACGAACCAGGTTTCATCGAATGCAAGATGCCCTAAGAGAGATCAATTACCACCAAGATGTGAGAGGCACTTGGCCAAAGATTCGGTTCCACATTGTAGGATACGGACAGCCAATGATCTATGACCATGAGGATAACTTTACGTTTAATCCTGCTGAACTGATCCCGCTGTTCCGACATGTGTTGCGAAATTACTATGCTGCAGACCAACGCATTGACCTTGGTTACATTGACATGCAGCCTACGCCACTGCAAAGCGGAGATGATCGGGCAATCCATATCCTGGTCACCCTGAGCGGATGGATGGCCGAAGTACCGACACTCATTGTCTGGCAATGGGAAGATGCTACTACGCAAGCACAATGGTATGCTGTGATGGCACCACGACTTGTGACACAAGATGATTGCATCGACCTTATTGGCAAAAGATTCTTTTGTACAACGACTGAGGTGCAATGTCAGGCCTTACATCAAGGGGTTGATCAAATACGAGATGTACCTATGTCGATACGAGCTTGGCAAAGAATTGACGTAGGATACCAATTTCAAAGACAATTTAGCTGCACCGAGGAGCCCGATCAGCGAGAGATGGTCCAATCGGGTGACAACACTGCAACACCCAGAATTGACCATCCTCCTCTTTCTCCAGCTGATTCTACAGAAACAGATGATACATTGAATCTTATGCAGACAATGGTGTCTATGCGCCAGATTGAAGATTTTGCCAGAGCTGCGGAACGAGGCATGCCGCTTTATCAAGTACTCTGGATCAGCCGTAGGATGGTTACTGACATCTGGATGAACGAAGGTCGGGATGTTGGATTTGAACATTTCCGCGTGCCAACACCGGGCATCTGGGAAAAACAGGTCCGGGGATGGCAAATTCTCGCATATGAGCAACTGATTGGAGAGCCGTTTGCGGTGCAACTAAGGCGAACAGGCCTCTGGGCAACGCAATTGTTGGATCCGTTCGAATCCGAAGGATTTCTCAGAATTGGTTTCATCACGGTCTTTCCGCAGCCAATCATGGTTGGAATTAATGGAGGTCCCAGAAGTGTCTCAGATACTGTGGTGATTGCTGTAACTGAAGAAGTTTTAGCATCAGATGCGCTTCCCTTGGTTGTCCTACATTACCTGAGTGGTGAGCGACAGTTGGTGGCTATCCAATGTACACCAAGCTGCTTTCCCAATCATCTCTGCTTGCTGTTGGGCCATGGTGAGAGGTGTTCGCTACCCAATGAGGCCGTGGTGTACTTCCGCCATGATGATGTCCAACGTACTTTCTCAGGATTTGAGAGGATTGGACTACCTCCGGCAGCACACGTCCAACTAGGTATCAGAACGGCTGAGAACTGTGAAGAGGCCATACCTAGGCTGTATCCACTTAGGGAGCATGAGACTCTTATACTCCCAGCCACAGGGCCGGAAAGACAGGAACTGCAGCATGAGCCTTCTGACCAATCGGAAACTGGCTTGTCTTTTACGCAGACCCAATGGGCTCTTGAGATGGAAGCAGATGAGCAGTCTTTTCTCCGAGCTGCAGAAGACTTAGTGAATGCGGGCCAAGCTGGGGTTAGCGTTTATCCTCCAATGATTCGGATTCACAGTGAAGGAGCAGGCCAATCAGATCCTCTTAGACAATATCTGCAAGATTTATATCCTATTGAAGATAAACCAGTGTTTACTGTCCATGTCTGGGCGGTAAGACATGATGTTGCGGCTTTTGCTAGGATCATTCCGATGCTTCAGGCGAAATCGTTTACCCAGACATTGCTTAGAGATTGGGATGACTTTGCTGACATGCAGCCATGGTGGGTATATGCGGCTGACCCGCCAGTTAGCCCAACTTCCTTGAGGCTGGTGCCTGCAGATCTGATTATGATCACCCAGCAGCAAAAAGATCAATATGACAAGATCTAGGTTGATATCCTCTATACGGGGCTGCCCAAGCGAGTTGCGACACTGTCCCGAATGAATGACCAAGTCATTGATCTTCTTCGGAGAATGGGGCTCCGAGAAGTCTGTACTACAGGCAGGCACATTTGCTTGTTGCAGAGCTCATATGCGCCCCTACGACAATGGGACCTTCTCGATTATATTGATGAACCACATGGAACAAGCCTTTTCCTGCAGTTTCAGGCCACAAGGACTGATGACTGCCAGCCTGATGAGGCCATGTTGCTGCAGACCGGTGATGCCTTGAATCCCAACCAGCTTGGTCTACGAGACGATCGGGATTATGGAGATGCCTTACTAAGCACTGATTGCCATTCTCTGGTGCAAACTGAAATTTCTGTTGCATATGTTTGGTACCATGAGCAGGCTGAGGTAGACTCCTTTGCGACACAAGTACGGCGCTATACCCATAGCCACTCAAGCCGGTCTCATTACTGGACAGACCAACTTGACCCGATTGAAAGCCTCTTGACCGAAGTCCTACCAGTACCGGTGCATTTGGGCATCAGGAGACCCACCTTCATACAACATTCGGCAACGATACAACAGAGGCTCCCTCTGCTGATTGAGCTGAATTCAGATGAACGTAGATGGCTAGGTACGATCCTCTATCCTGCTGCCTATCCACCGTATTCGGCCCAGATGTTATTTGATCGAGTTGATCCCCAACATGAATGCCAAGGAAATGCACGATGTTGGGGCCTCACCAACGAGCAAGAATTCATGTATCACCATGATATTGAACTTATGCCGGGACAGTACATCCAGCTCTGGGAACTCACTTCTGCAGATGATAGTAGAACTACCTCGGCATGTTCAGACAGCCATTCTGAATCTGATAACTCCGGGACCAGTGTTGATGAAGAATGGAAACATGGAGATGCTGAGCCAGGGGAAGCTAGATCAGAGGGAATTACCGAAGAACCTGATATGGCAAATCTGATGCAATCTTGGCAGAGGCTGCAACCTGATGATGGACGTACCCCAGGCTCCTTGACACGATTGAGATATTGTACACAGCATAGAGTCTCATGGCTCGTTCCCATGCGGCTTGACCAAGCACAAATGTATCTATTCTGGAGGAGCTCAGGACGAGATCCTGTTGCCGAACACTTCATCAGACAAGGACTCAGACTTCCTTTGCTGAGCCTCACGGGATGGATGTTCCATACACATGAACAGGACTTCGGAAGCCCATTTACCTGGAACTTTGTACCTGATACTCCGTGGGCACAACAGACAGCGAATTTATTGAGGGGTACGAGTCTGATTGATGCGCTGCTATACACTGTTATTCCCCAACCGATGGAGTACAGTTTGCAGTCTTCGCAGCCACGTAGCCTACAAATTCTGATTCCAGCAGAAATCAGTGACCAAGATTATAGCATTTTTGTTGTCGAGCATAGTCTGAAACCGCCGACTGTCCAGATGAGTATCAGGTGTATAGGACCTTGCTCTCCAAGAAAGCTCTTCCAGATGATCCAACTAGGAGACTGGTGTGATCAGAAGCATCGATGTGTTGTGACCTTCCAACATGGTGTTTGCAGAAAAGACTTCTTTGATGACGATCTGATCGATGCACCCTTTGCCTCCAAGCTCTCCCTGAATGTATTACATGTACCTGAATTGCCGTGTCAAAGTTTTGCTGCTGTGACACATGCAGAGCTACGGGCGCGACAGGTAGCCAACCTTTTACATGACGCTGGCTCTGACAGTCATCGCCGTGCCCAAAGGCTGGCCACGGAGGTACTGGAACACACAGTGGAAGATGAGGCCCCAGACGATTCGACATCTCTGATGCAGTGGCTTGACCCTGATAGAGACAGCCAAGAAGAGCTTTACCAGGCATCGGTAGATACACCAACGGAGACAACCCCTGTGATTTCTTCAATTGATAGTGCCCGGTTTCTACCGCCTGGTGCTCCAAATCTCGACTTTGATTGGATGCGCACCCTTGCGCAGGCAAGACGCTATGTCACTGAGTATGGATTGGGACCAAGAAGACCAGGCCTAACTGACCAACTGGTCATGCTGCTTGCCCACTCCCAAGGTGTCACTAGAGTAGTGGTTGCATATTGCCCACTAACAATCCTCCGGTCTGACGTGACCATATCGCACTTTGAGCGCTGGTTGCAAGAGTATACCTTCTGCCTTGATCCAGCGACCTCCAGGATTTTCCCGGTTGTCACAGAGCTTTATCAGAATCATCCGGCATTGATTGTTACGAGAAGTCTGCCTAATGCCATGGTTCCCATAGTTGTGCATATCCGACTACGACCGCCGACATTCCTGGTTTACCTTGCGAGAGCACAAGAGCCAGTGGTGACGATCCAGAGATGGATTCAAGCGCAGATGGAGATTCCGGCTCATGCGATGACCTATAACGGAGCACGAGTTGACTATCGTAATCGAATTGACCCGATGGCAGGAGACGTGCTAGAAGTGCGACCAATTGGTCTAGACGAGTACATGAACCCAGAGCCATCGACTACTGATTCGGGACCAAGCCTTACTCTCAACTCCCACAACACCTGGACATCCGAGCCGGGACTTAGTGGAATAGTTGTACAAGGACATGTTGCTAGTGCTCGGACGCTGGACCTTGATCAAGACCTACGGCCGATTTTGCGACCAAGAGATCCTGAGCCCGATGACTATGACATGACTGGCTTACTGCAACTGTCAGCTACAGGAACGAGCAAAACTACTCGAGGCCCTGTTGATCTGTACAGTAATTACACGGCAGACGCCTACAAGCTCTGGAAGCCAGAACCCACCCGTTCGTTACGCCCTCCGGGCAATGCGGTCCACTGGCTAAGTAAGGACCTTGAAGCCATGGATAATTACCTTCACTTTGCTGGCCATGATTATGTGGTCGATGCCACGTATTGTCCCCTCCGACGTGAGAGCTGGCCACTGTCTATGCAGGAAAGACCTCAACCTGTCACGATCCAACTGGCACAGATTCTTCCAGCCACTGCATTTGATGATCCTGAAAAGGATGTTGCAGAACAACAAAGAGACATCCAATTACAGGTGCAGTTGCCTGACTTTGGAAGATTAATCGATCAGTTGTTCCAACTTCGAGCCCAGCCAGAAATTGATTGGGAACATGTTCGGAGCTATTTGCCAGAGGAATGCATTTTTGCCCTCGACCACACTCTATGGTATGAGACTGGACTGCTCACTCAGGTTGATATATATTGTGATGGATCCTATATGCCCCACACCTGCCGATCTGCGGCATGGGCATTTGCAGCATTTGGTTCCCAGACTGATGGACGAAAACTTCTGTGCTGCCACTGTGGTCTCGTGGAAACGGATCCACTCAGCTGTGGATGGACTGGAACAACTGAATCATCTGCTAGATCCGGTGAGGCCACTGCCCTGATCCGAGCGATAGAGTGGTCATTTTATATGGCCAAGGATGTACCACATACAATTTACTATGATGCGATTTCGATTGGCGAAGGTGCGTCGGGACAATTTGGATTCCAACAAGAAGATGCGATGCTGGTACTCCTCAGAAGCCTTTCACTAGCCCTTGATGCCTTTCTGCCAACACCAGTGTCATGGCAACACGTGAAAGCACATACGGGAGTTTTTGGCAATGAGCTTGCAGATGCCTTGGCGAAAACGGCCATTGGACAACAGCTCGAAGATGCCACCCATGTTGATTACGTGCCCTATATTATGGGGAAAAGAAAGCCGATAGAGACTCTCTGGTGGCATTTCGAAGCGATTAGTCGGAATGGGCAATACCCAGACCTGCAAGGATGTTGCCAACGTTGCCACCACTTGTTCGACCACAGAACCCAGAACTCGACTGGGTCAAGCATATCAATGCTCAAAATGATGGAGTCCATCGATATAAGAAGCTCCAGTTGTCTGCTATTACCTACAATGTGTCTAGCTTACAGCAGAATAAAGGTAGCTACTTTGTGTCATACCTGCGGACTCAAGCTGATACCTGCGAGTACGATATTGTCTTTTTACAAGAAACTAGGTCCAAGCAGTCCCAACTTACCACTTCGCAGTCACATTTTCGATTGAGTGCAGCGGCGGAGAATGGTAAGGGAGGATCTGAGATTTGGCTACTCCGGAACAGACAATCAGATGGGAGACAAATTTTTGCCAAAGAACACATCCGAGTTCTCCATGCGTCGTCTGAAGTTCTGGTGGTAAGAGCCTTGTTTCACTCCATCTCGCTCCTGTTGTTCTCAGCCCATGCGCCACACAGT
Source organism: Durusdinium trenchii (assembly GCA_963970005.1). Classification (NCBI taxonomy): domain Eukaryota; class Dinophyceae; order Suessiales; family Symbiodiniaceae; genus Durusdinium; species Durusdinium trenchii. The sequence goes on from CAXAMN010023572.1 coordinate 745,818, forward strand.
GGGTCGCCACCTGACAAGATCCGAGCCTTTTGGGATGACCTGATTGCTGTACTGAACCAATGGGTGCCCACCAGTACGTACCTCATTGGAGGTATTGATGCAAATGGGCACTTTGAAGTAGCCAGTCTGCCACATGTTGGTAGTCATGGCCTAGAAGAAAAAGGCAACCTGTCAGGAGAATGCCTGCTTAAGCTGTTAAGGAAGTTTGATGCTATGTTGCCTAGCACATTTGAAGAAATTCACTCAGGGACCACGACTACCTGGACAAGCAATGTCAGCGGTGCACAGGCCCGCTGCGATTACCTGCTTGTCCCCTGCAATTGGCAGAATGCGGAACTAACAACGAGCCCTCATGCAGGATTTGACGCAGGGACACAAGGATTTGATCACACGCCGCTCATGTTACAAGTTCGATTCTTCCACGATGTAGTACGATCACAGCCAAATCGTGATAGATTTGATCGACGTAGGTTGCAGTGCGCATCTAGGCATGAGCTTTTGTCAATGTTCTGCAACCCACCTGTCATTCCGTGGAATCTTGATGTCGATAGTCATGCGACAAGACTCTCCGCCTGGGTGCGACAGAAGCTAGCAGAACATTTTCCAGTCCAAGGAAATCGACCACGTAAAAGCTATATCACTGAAGCCACGTGGCAAATTCGAGCTGGCCGGCTTGAACAAAGAAGAACCCTCCGAGATCTCAGACAAGAATGTGCCCACCTCTCGGAGAAGATGGGATGGGGAGTTCTCAAAGGAACGACCCAGTTCTGCCGGAAAACTTTGCTGATGTATTGCCTTCGCAAGCTGATTCAGATCTCGTCGGTTCGGGCCAAGTCGGCACAGGCAACACGAGACCTTGGTAAGGCTTTGAGACGTGATAGGACACAGGCTTTGGAGAAGCTAGGTGAGATGTCCAAGACCATGAACCAGCAAGAACTAGCTGGAGAACTCCGCGCCTGGGGTATCCAGAGTCGCAAGAAGATGCCATTGGAAACTTTCCAAGCTGTTGCTGAACATTGGAGACAGTATTTTGCCGAACAAGAGGATGGTCTACCTCTCACTGTCGAAGAATATGTGACCAGAGGAACTGAGATCCAACATGCTGAGTTGATAGACCCAGCTTGGGATGATTTGCCCACACGGCTTGAAGTAGAGGCAGCTTTCAGGAAGACTATGCGAAGAAGAGCCTATTTCATAGATGGAGTCCCAGGAGATCTCTTGGCTGCCATACCAGACTGTCTCACATCGGCATATTTTCCGCTCCTCTACAAACAAGCCTCTTATCAGAGAGAAGCTTTGCTGCATAAGGGAGGGCGCTTAGTAGCTGCCTTTAAAAAAGGCGATGCCACTTTATGTCGAAACTATCGCAGCCTGTTTGTTTCCAGCGTGATCGGCAAAACACTTCATAGCATTTATAGGAATGAACTTGGCCAGGTGTTCGAACAAGAACGACTACCAATGCAGATAGGCGGCCTTAAGGGCCAAACTATCACACAGGCCAATCATACCTTGCAGCTGTTTCACAAGGCGGCGATCCATGCCCAAGAGAGTGTTTTCTTTTTGTTCATCGATGTCCAAAATGCATTCTATCGTCTGATTCGGCAACATTTTACGACCACAGCAAATGATACGCGATCAGCTGAACAACTTTTCCAGCAATTACGACTGCCGCGTTCTGCACTAAGTGAGTTCATTGAACTCCTCAACAAACCGCCAGCACTTGAAACTTCGGATGCTTCGCCTTTTTTGCGCAGCATTTTCGCAGAATTCTATCGCGCGACATGGTTTACTGTTGATGGATCGCCCACAGTCACAGCCACCAGACGAGGCAGTAGACCTGGAGACTCCTTTGCAGATGTCTGCTTTGGGTTCACTCTGGCTAAAATCATGAAGGAAGTTGCAGAAACTTTGTCAGAGCGATTTCCATGCCTGGCCATTTCATGGAGCGGTAAATTGTCACCATTTCCATCTGTCGTACCTGGTGGAGAACTAGGACCACTGATGCCGATATGGGCCGATGATATTGCTCTAGCGGCCAAGCATTGCCAAGCCAGTACACTCCTGGAGTTGTTACCAGATATTACCACAGTTGTTCTGGATAGGCTTGCCCTTGCTGGACTACAACCTAATATGCAACAGGGAAAAACTGAAGTTCTGGTAGATTTCCGTGGGCCAGGTAGTGTAGCAGTCCGAAGAAATATTGCTGCGCAAGACCACCTCATTCAACTGCCGACGGATCGAATTCCGGAACCGCTGAGACTTGTTGGAACATATAAGCATCTTGGCACAGTCCTTCAAAGAGGAGCAGCGCTAGCTAAAGATGTGCAGATCAAATTTGCATGCGCCCACGATGTATTCACCAGATACAGGCCACAACTGTTTAGCAACCGACAGATGAAGTTGACGATCAAAGTCCAATTCTTTCATTCCTTGATCCGAAGCACTATTACATTCAATAGTGCTACATGGCTGCCGCAGACGAAGAAGCAGTACAACCAAGTCCACAATGGATTCCAGAAGTTGTACAAACGACTTGCTGTAGCCCATTTTGGCAGAGAAGCAATTGAATGGTCAACTATGAAGGTACTGGCAGAATTGTCACTTCCAGAACCAGATGTCCTATTGCGGAATGCAAGGTTGCGATACTGGATGCAAGTGGTCCGAACAGGCCAAGCCCATTTTTGGGCGATGATCCAGACTGAACAGCGATGGTTTGCCCAATTACAAGATGATTTTCTATGGTTGCAAACTAGGTGCCCGGAGGAAACCATCCCGCAACTTTGTCAGGAAACGCGGGATGAGATCTGCGCTTGGGCTTTCCAAGCGGTGCGACATTGGAAATCGGTCGTTCGCCGAGCTGTCTGTCGAGCGATTGCACAACAGAAACGACAATTCCAATGGGAGAACTGGCACAAACAGGCCCTTGCAGATCTCATTGACCATCAGATGATCCCTACTGAACTTGTGCCACGTGAAACCGACAGATACTATTGTTTGTTTTGCCGTGTCACCTTCCAGGGGCCAGCAGCGCTGGCAGTGCATGGCCTCAAAAAGCATGCGCGACTGAATGTCGCTCGCTATTTTGTGCAAGGACTTCGATGTGAAGCTTGTCTCAAGGTCTATGCAAGTGAACTACATACGATCAACCATGTTAAAAGAAGTGCGAAATGTTTGCAATTCTACAAAGGGAAACCCCTCCTCCAGCAAATTGGTCCTGGAGTTAATAGTCGTGCTGCCAATCAAGCTTGGGAAGCCTTACCTGACCCATTTTTTGTTGGAGAGGGACCGAAAGAACTGATACCTGCTGATACTGATGATTGGGAACCAGGGGTCCAGCCTGAAGTTGACCGTCTCTACCAAGCCTGGGATAGTGCTCCGCTTACACTCACAGGGTTGAAAGAAGCCACGCAATCGACGTGGTTATATCCCGATGAGCTGCGTCGAGCATACCAAGCATGGCAGACCCAAACTGAAGTAAACGAAAGCCTGACTCTTAAGGAGCTTCAGACGTTGAGTCTGTTTGGGTCAAAGCTCAGTTATCATTGGCTGACGGACCAACTAGCCTCTGAGAATCCCCAGACGACTGAGGCGACGAGTTTCTTTCAGAAATATGCAGAATCATGTGAAGCTTTTGCCTACCAAGTCCACAGACAACCTCGCTATAAACCGGGGGTTTTTGCGCATTTGTTTTCAGGACACCGCAGGCAAGATGACTTCCAGAGCTGCATTGAGAAAGCCCACGCAATTGCCATTTCGATTGACATTATTTTCCACCTAGAACTAGGTGATATGGCTCGACCGCAGACATTTGCTCTGATTGCCCGAGCAATGAAAGAAGGAATCATCCTGGGCTGGTTAGCAGGACCACCCTGTGAAACTTGGAGCAAAGCACGAGGACAGATCCTCGAGGACGGCAGACCAGGCCCACGTGTTTTGCGCAGCCTGACTGAGCCACATGGCATGTCGTTTCTCAATAAGCGAGAGGATGAACAAACCACCATAGGGAGTCTGCTCCTCGGTGTAGCGGCCAGACTGCTCATAGTTGCATTGCGCACAGGATGCAGTGCCATCCTCGAGCACCCGGGAGAGGATGAAAATACCTGGAATTCAGTGTCCATTTGGCGTTTGGCCTTTTTCAGGTTTCTCCTCAAATTCCCCAGATGTCGGAAAGTGCGAGTACTCCAAGGCCATTTTGGAGCTTACGCAGTTAAGCCCACTGATTTACTACTTGTGAACATTACCCCGACAGCTGAAGAACGGCTTGTCCAGGGGCGTACGACCCCCCTTCCGAAGTTTGCGGCGATTGGCTTGGGTGAAGACAAGCAATGGCGGACAACACGCCTCAAAGAGTACCCAAAGGCTCTTTGTCATACGCTTGCAGAAATATCCCTAGCCAGTCAGCCCATACCCGCAAATGGTCTACCCATTCCCACCTGGTTCACTGAGGTTACAGAAGCCTTATGTGCCGAGTTTGATGTTGAAGCCTCTATGGGTAAAGACTTTTGCGATAAAGGAAGGGACTCCCATAATTAGACTGCATGGCGATCACCGGCAATTTGCCTTCGATGTGCGCAAGAGGAAAAGAGGTGTTCTTGTTTGGTGTTCGGTGTTTCACCCCATGGCTGCGCTGCGCAGGTTCCCCGTGTTTCACCTGTTTTGGACCGACACCTGCAGAACCTCCGACTCGTCACTCCGACCGGGGACCGGTGAGGTCCACAACTTGGCGATCACCGAGCCGGATCAGCCGGGGAACTCCCGTTGGATCGGAGCGGGTTCGGCGGCGAGGGAGGCAGGAGAGGACATGCAAGGACCGAATGGCATGGAACAGGTCATGTCATGGTCAATGTGTCATTATTTTGCCGAAGTCTCTAAATCTGATTTTTATGTCAACCCTGTTGATCACTATCTTGGACATGTTCAAGGCTTGGGCACTTTCATTCAGATTTTGGCATCATGTCTGGCTTGCTGTCTCCACACGTCTTGCAAGACAGTCTTCTTTGGGGTTGTCAGAATGCCTCAGAGTTGTTAGAATTGTTGATGCCCAGGAGTTTCTTCATTTTGGGATCCATCTCCTCATCCGTCGAATGATTCATGATCCGTCGAATGTAAGTTGCGGCGCATGGACCTATGACACTCTCATGGTGTGGCCCATGCAGTGAGTGGCAGATCCGGAGGCCGAGCTTTTGGGACTCAGAGCTGCCAAAGACCGTGCGGAGTGAGGTCTTTGGCCTTCAGCCTCTCCACCTTGGTGAACAGCAACTCGCCCTGAATTTGGGGGTGACCAAAACAGCTGTTTTGTCAGAGGGGGCTTGGATTTTGAGCAGTTGAGTTGATGACTACAACGGAAGAACTTTGAGCTTCCTTCGTGGCATTGAGTCGATGGTGTAAATATCAGAAAGGTGCTTTGTTGGCAATCTCTTTTGAACAGGAGGTGAAACACCAGCAGTTTTTCATGGGAGTTGGATTCAGTGGTTTTGTTAGAGGGTGGATGGGGTGAGTTGTTGACACGATCGAGTTGGTGTTTGCATAAAGATGCCCGCCATGCTTGAATATGCTTGAGTTTTGGGCCATTATGTGGAAAGATTCTTTGCGAGCTCGGGACACGCCCTGCTCAATGTCATGAGCAATTGTAGTCACCGTTTTTGTTGTTTTCCTCAATTTCTGAAGAAATACTGGATAAATTGCGAGGCCTTCAACAGGGCAGTTATGTTTTGAAAACGCTTGCAGGTACATGTTGACAAACACTAACTAAACATTAAACAGCTTGTTAATCCAGGTTTCTGAACACTTTTGGTCTCTGGCTGTTATTTTCCATTATTGCTTTACTTGCCCTTCCTTTTCTTCTTGATTTGTCGGTTGCTTTGCTCTGGGGCTACTCTCTTGTCCATAGGACATGTTGGCTCCAAGCAAGAAACCTATCATGCATGACACACACACACACACACTGGTGCACTGGTGGAAACGAGCAAACTACCCAAACTACCCTATGATTAAACAACAGGCTCCTGCTCTTTGAATCTTGTTCTTGAGTATTGTTTTTCCTGCCATATCCATTTCTCAGAGACTGGAGTGGAGTTCATTGTGATGAATTCCTTTATGACTTTCTTATACTTTCTTAATGGCCAAGAAAATCCCAGGTGATGACTCTGTGCTTCGGGGCGTTTTTCAGTGCTATCCGCAGGCTGGCTAAGCTGGCTCAGCGAGTCATTCCGGGGTGAACCGAAGCCGAACCGGACGAACCTCGGCGATGCTCAGGCGAGATGCTGGCCGATGTGGCCTTTCGCAGTAGCCACTCAGTCAAGATCAAATGAAGCGTTCTTGTTCGACTGCAAATTTGGTGATTGACTGGTGACTGGAAACTTATATACTGACTGACTGGCTGGCTGACTGACTGACTGACTGACATTCACAGAAATTTGCTCACTGACCGGACATCGATTCCATTTGCAGCTGATGTTCTGAAACAGATTTTGTGGAGCCATCGTCCTGATTCGAGATACTGGTACTGCTTGCCTGAGTCTTGCAGACAGACACAGAATTCATCATGCAGCTTTTGGGCCAAGGTGAGGGAAGTATACTCTATGCTCACTTGTGCATATTGAAGCACAACGCGAGAGCCTCAGACTGTGAGTTCTTTAGATCCACGAAGGTGTGAAGGTTATATTATATGGGTTCGCCATACAGAACTAGAGGCTCCCCCGTGTTGCCCGCTTGGAGAGGCTTATCTCCATGTTCTCTTTTCAATCAATCGTAGCTCAGGTCCTGTTCTTCTGAAGGAAGTACTGTACCCCAAAGTGGGCCACATGGAGCACTGAATCGGGACAGTGATCGGGAGCATTGTCCTCCCAGTAGTTGCGAAGGGTGTCTTTCAAGACCCAGCGGCAGTTGCAAATAGGTACCCTGATTCCAGGGATTTAAGTCAGGCTCTATGGTAGGTCTTCAGCAGTGTATCCGAGTATCCTAGTGTATCCCAGTCCACTCTGCTTCCCAGGCTTCATCCTTACATTCCTACGTCCTCGCCCAAATACAGGCGCGTTCCGAATGTCGGTTGGCGCCGTTGGCGCGTTCAGCGGCGGCTAATCGGGGCTCCACTGATGCCCAGAGTCGTCACGGCTTTGCTCAAGATGGGCCAGATGAAAACCTTAATCCCAATGCCTGACATGCTCATGTTGGGCTGAAGATGTTGGCATGAGACAGTGTTTTGGGCTTGAACAATTTGGTGGAAAACACAGGTCCTCTGTGTTTTGAGTGTTTTGGAGCCTACCTTCATACAGTATACATCTCATAATGGAGTGCCAGCGTCATGATATCTTTGTTGTTCGGGCATTGCGGGTCGCCAAGCTTGTTTGACTATTGCGAAGGATGGTGTGATCAGCAACATCGCGGTTGATGGAGACCAGCAGATTCCACTCGCCATTGCCCCACATTGTCCAGTGAGATTCGACGCTTGAGACAACATGAGACAACAATATATGTGGAACATGCTGTTTCACAACGACTTGCAGAACCTACAAATGGCATTGAATTTGTTTTCCTACAAACAATGTTTGAGCTTTGAGCTTTCATTGTCGGTCTTTTTAAGATGCAACCTTGACTTGTATTTCCATATAATATTTACCGATTTATGATTGATCGTATAGCCACAGCAGTTTGGGAGCATTGGTGCAATGGTACAGCCTCTATGCTCTAGTCAGTGAATAGCAAGATACATATTCAGACAAATGAATGGCTGGTGCCCGTGTTGGATGCTTGAGGTTGGAAGCCTTGCTGTATAATATACTTTATGTATGATATAGTTGAAATCCATTCCCTACGACGCACAAACCGCCACTCTACAAGCCAAGGTCGCATTGACCAATGCCGGAACCTGAAACTCGTTGGATGTTTTTTGCGCCCTTGATCAGATTTGCACGGAACCCGAAAGTCCATTGAATAAGTCCTACAAGTCCTGCTCATGGGTTTCAGGTTTCACGCATGTTTTTTGTTTTTGAGTTGCTCGTGTGCCCTCAACATGTTCCTATCATTTCCTATCATGCCATGTATTCCGCGAATCACATGGAGTAGACTTTGGACACTGGAATTCCAAGCTCCACCTTTGTCCATCAGAACGTTTTGCCAAAGAAAGTGGACTATGTTGGCCCCTGTTTTTGACATTCATCCCCAAGGCTTGTGATAAAGCCAGCCATGTTGAAACTGGGTGAATGCCCTGCCAAGCTTGCGGGCCAGCTTGGCGAAGGGTCTTGATTCACATCAGGTTCCCCCCGAGATTTGGTGGGTGGTCTCTGGGCAATAACACCAGGAAAAAAAACGTGTGACACAACTTCTTGAACCCTCCTCCAAAGCGACTCGTCCTGCCCACCATTTTTTGGGGAGCCAAGGCACGGAAGGAAGTTCTCCTGGACTTCATGCACTATGTGTACACATTAGATCTCGATGTGCTGGCCTCGATCTGGCGATTTTGCGGTGTGAAACACATGCAGCTAGTGCTGCGTTCGTGACCTCTTCTGGTGACCTTCTCGGGCAGATGGCCAGAGACAAGGTGAAGCACGACGTACTGGTCAAAGCATTATATTAACTATAATTACTCAACTCCCTCACATGAAGACATGGTTTGTTGAAGCGATTTCTTTGCTTCGAATTGGCTCTTTGTTGGCACCTCGGGGCCTTGGGCTCCGGTCAGGCTGCGACCATGTCTCTCTCCAGTTTCTCAGTGACCGCCTCAGTGTTTTCGCCACGGTGAGTTTGCCATGCCGCGCCGTTGGAGAAGCGAAGAAAACAGACAAGATCCCCAAACAGAATGTGTTCAGAACGAGAGCAGATTCACTGGAAGGACAAATAGAAACTGCCCCATGGTTTACCACATTGCAAGTGTTGAATAGATTTGGTGCATCCGCAGAAAAGAGTTTCCAAGGAAGTGGGGACACCGCTTCCTGGCATAACCACGAGTTCTTAGAACAGCACCCACCCGGTGTGACGGGCTGTTCTTGGTTTGCCTGTCACCGCACCACCCCTTGCTTTGCAGTGACCTGCTGAAATCCAGTCTATGACCGTGCAAAGGAAAGGATCTTTGACAGCAATGTTCTGAGGCATGCTGCCGCAGTCCCCAAACTGTTCCCCAAACTGTTTGTTGTACCTCAATGACGACTGTCGCAGTTGAACACCAGCAAATTTGATTTAACTATTATCGGACGTATCATTGGTACCCAAGATAGACAGACACCAAAGATCGGGCCAACGAGCACCCAACAACCAAAGGAGCACCCAGCACGAGCACCCAGTGCAATTGTTTTAGTTGCTTGAGTCTACTTGTCCACCTCCTGTGTCGCATTTGACCCTCGTCTTGTCCTTGTGGTGGGTGTGGCCATGTGGCTGCGCGGACGAGTGCAGTGTCCAACTCAGGCGGTCCTGGAGCTGTACCACCTGGGGGATCGGTGGCGCCGTCTTGCAGTCGTTGCCGACGGTGGCCAGTCGTCGTTGGTTTTCAGACTGGCCCTAGGGCTCCAAGTACCTTGCGAGAAGGTGTTTGAGTTTTGGTTTAGAGGGTCCAAGTCCCTTCTGAGGAAGTACGGTACGGAGGTGTAGGGTGGTTCCAAAACCCATGGGACCCAGGGAGATGAGATGTGAGATCTTGCCTCATCCGACCCTCCGAGCGTTTTGACGTCCCACCCGTTCAGCGGCCCATGCAGCTGGGAACCAGCGGGCCCAGCGGCGGGGCAACGAACTGAAGAGTTCTTCATGTGTAGTTCGTTGGGGACCTGGGTAGTTTGTTGTCTTCCTGGTTTCTATGCAACATGCCATGTCCTTTTCCAAATGTCTCAGGCACGAAGAAGAAGGCCGTGCTCGAACAATTCTATCCCGCCTTTCTTTGCCTGACCTCTAATTGCTCCAAGCTTCGGACAGCCCCAAAGTGGGCAAGAGAGATCGGCATTCCTTGCACAGCCTCTAGTGAAGCGGGCAAAAATCTGGAGCAGGTTCTCAACACTCCCTGAGATGCAGGACACGTTCATTGCTGTCCTTGATGAGGTGCTTGAACAAGTCAATATTGCATGGACCTTGAGTCAAGCTAAGAACCGACGAACCTGCAAAACCTTCATCATTGTTCCCCTGACATCCATAGTGTCAAGTCTATTTCTCATTGTGTCAAGCCTGGAGAAAAGCCCTTTCACCTGACATCCATTCTTGGTCATACCATCAGCGCCATGGGACGCCCCAAGCCGCCTCGCCTACCTGGGCGCGAGGCTCGACGGTACCTGGGACCCAGTTCGTGTCGTGGCCATGGCTGGGGATGCTTGTGTGATGGTATATATATATAAATATACTTGTAGTAATAGTACATATATATTTTTTAGTGCTGTATATAAATACTTATGCTGTAATATGTGCCTGAACACATTGAATGGTAAACACTGACATTGTTGCAGTGTTGCTGTTTGCGACTCTGTACCGAGTTGCTGCTTGCCAGGGTTTATTACTATGTGTCCTGGATGTTTGCCAGTGCTTGCCTGATTCTTGTTTCCCATTCAAGGGCAGTCCATCCATGTGCCGCAAGGTTCGTGAAGACAAAGAAGTTGAAGATACTGTGTGAGACGGTGATCACAAGCCCATGAACAAACTTCTTTTTCATACCCTTGGTATGAAAGAAGGGTAAACAGGGTATATGGTGATCGCAGGCCCTACCCTTGGCAAACCTATGAATCAACTGTCATGAGTCATGAGGTGAGACCATTGGTGGATATGTTCTTGGGATTTCTGTTGGTTTCTGACATGGCTTGTCATGCAAGAGCCAGGAAGGACCCCCATGGGACACCTACTCGGAACATGGATTGCTTCATATCAGAGTCCTGACCAAGCACAACATTTGTTGACCATGTTGATCTACGCTCCGACTCACTAACATAAAAGCGGAAATCACCCTGTTTGTAGAGGAAGATAGTTATCCTAGGGTCAGGTTCCACTTCGATGTCAGAGAGTATTTTGACCACGATCGGACACGGCAGTAAGGTGGGATGATCCTGATAGTGATGACGACGACGATGGTCAGCGCCTGAGACAAGATCTTTGGTGGATTCGCTGGCATGATCGGAAGGTATCACCGTGGCTACTGTGGCCCTTAAGATCATGAAGGCTACAGGGTTTGGTCAGGAAGTTGTGGTTTTAGGGCTCTCCGGTTGGTGCTGGCGTTCTTTGGTTTTGTGCTGTGTTTGGGTCGAGCACGCAAACAGAAGCGCGGCAATGTGTGGTTTTACAAAGCGAAGAAGGGACACTCCAGAAGATGTAGAGTTCCAATCGCTTGAGAGGAAGTTTAGTTTGGTTTAGATCAGGATGTCCTAAAGAGGCTTACTGACACAGGTCAGTGATTGGCCATCTAATGCGTCTAGCATTCCCTTCGACCCGAGGTCCATCATGGTCCATCCCGCTTGGATCCAGGTCAATCCTGTGCTACCCATGAAAGCCAGGCTACGCGCCGCCCACTTCCTATTCTCAGCTTGCAAGTCTTACCTCCGCAGCTGTCCAAGGTCAGCCGGAGTTCCACCCACAGACAGACCAAGGACAGGGTGGAACTCCGAGAAGCACTGGATGGCCAAGAACGCCAAGAACGCCAGAACAAGAAACATGTAACATGACAGAAGGAGAGACAGAGGCGTACCCCCTGAACCAATTTCTTGGCTGAGTTTCCAAGGGGTCGATGTGAGCTTCAAGTAGCACGTCAGAGGGTTCGAGTCTTTAAGCGCCAGATGCTGGAATCCCTTATGCAGATGATATACTGCTGCGCTGATTCTGTATGCCAGGTAGTCGAAGAGACTTGGTCCATGGACCACTGTTGTGACAAACCCATGTTGGTGTGCTTTGGTCAGAACACGGGTACCACGGGGTAATAGTGGTTGTGGGTCAAAACCAGGATACTTGGCTGAACCCACCTGGAAAGAAGCGTTTCGGACAATGTTTGCTGTGAAAACACATCAGGGGTCTGCTGCGTCACTCCAGAAAGACACCACCCAAAGCACGATATGAGTGACTGACATTGTGTGGTTCCCCAAACAACACATGGGGATGGGTCAGTACCTGCAGCCCCGGTCCACCATGTAGATTGACCTTGAGCCTTTGCCAGGACTCCAAGATGGTGACGATGACAGTGAGGAGGAGCCGGGACTCCATGGAAAAGAAGTGGGTTTGGCTCAGAATGAAGTTGTTTAGCAGCTAGATTCTAGATACTAGACACTATCCAACTCAGCATCAGAAGCATAGATGAGATATCCTCCCCGACCAAACTAGTGGCAGATGCATCCGCTGCACTAGGACTTTGCAACCACAGGGCTTTGTCAAGCATGCGCCCTCCCCTGACTATATCTCAAACACTCAATGCATTGCATCTTTACCTGCATTGGAGTAGCGGGAGTAGTTTGAGGTGTCACTGTAGGTAAATATGCTGCACATGGAGTGTTTGGGTGTTCAGGTTTGCAAGCAGTTACACCAACCTAGACGGTGACTTCAAAAACTGAATCCTGTTTAGTTTACTGTATCCGGGAGCACACGGATGAACACACGCGTTGTAGATGTGTTTCGGATGTCCCCTGGTTCTATGCCATAGACACACAAATTAAATCTGCCAGACTAGGTTAGATTTAGTCCATCAAAGGCAGGGATTCGTGTGGGACTTGTTCTCTTTCAAAGCGGTTCGCTCACCGAGAAGCGGTTCCGTTCCGCTCGTGCTTCAGTGCCGGGCCCCTCAGTGCAGGATCTGAAAGGTAGCGATTCAGAAGGAGAGAAAGGCGCCGACGACAGCCTGGCCAAGCTGGGCGGATTGGAGGCTCACCTTCATTGTTCCAGGTCCATTCGCACCTGGCTTGATTGAAGCGATCATGACTAAGTAAAAGACGCTCAAGCCAGGGGGTCTTTTCAGCCTAGCTTTCGCCGCCTTTCGCGGCTCTGCAGGGCTAAATGCTGCACTTAGTTGATCGTCACTACACCCTCCAGTGTACCCTACAGGTCAATGACCTCATTTTACTGGAGTTGGTAATACAAAAACACCCTTCAAGCAAGCAAACGACCTGGTATTACTGGGTCATTGGACTTGTAGGGATACACTACACACCACATGAATCATTTCCCCGGACTCGTCCCGCTCCACGGAGCTGGACCTTTGGGTCCTTCCCACCGCGACGGCCCGTGCGGTCCGTCGTCGCAAAAACCGCGAGGCCTTCACGAAACGCAAGAGGCCGGCAGCCAAGGAGTGGACGGTGGAACTGACGGGGGGAGCCCAAACATGAACAACTGACTGGTCCGAGCCTTTTGGCTGCTATGCCATATCATGCTTTGTTTTGGTGAGTGTATGTTTGGTATGATTTATATGTTTGTTTGTGTGTGTTTTTCTCAATTGATGTTGTATGGCTTAATGAAGCAAGATGTGACACATAGACAGCAGACAGGCTGGTTTTCCCCTGTACACCTGGAAGGGGATAACTATACTATACTTAAAGGCTTAGTCAAGTGCCTTGACGTTTTTTTACTTTGAGTAAGGGAGACGCAAAGGTAACCTACAGAACCAATCAAATTTACAAGGCCATGTTATCGCTACTAGTAAGGACGCTACTAGGTGGAGGCCATCGCTATTAGGTTGGAGGCCACCGCTACTAGTAACAAGGGCATTGCGGCATTACTACTAGTAGGCCATATTATTCACTCTTTCCTGCCGGTGCGGACCCGCCCGAGCCCGGCACAGATGTCTTCTCCGCAGGAGCAGAGCCAGGATGAAGGTCTTTGGGATCCACTGGCAGGGCTGGGCTCACGGAAGAAGCCGATGCTCAATCCTGCAAATCCCAGACGCTCCAACCACCCCAACTGATCGGTAGATATATTCTATGCACTGCAGATTCTCCAGACCCATGCCGAGCTAACCTGGTGATTACACCTTTAGAGTTGGTCCCCGCGGGGTGCTAGTGAAGCAATAGATCCAAGCAAGGAATTTGCAGTAGAAGCTGACTTTGATATTTCTCTCTCTCTCTCTCTATATATATATTTATAGACTTATTAATAATTATACAGTAAGACCTTGTTCCAACCAGTGGCTTCGGATGTCAAAGATTGCTGCTCAGCACGCTTGTTTGCATTTCGACAGCGGTTTCTTATCAGACCAACGCTTTGACGGGACTGGTTTTGTTCTTCTGGCCCGCTCCAAGGGGCATATCTTTGGTAGTGCTTGTGATTCTGCCCTCTCAGTCAACTCGTGTTTTTGGTTGATCGACCGACACGGTGGACTGGGATGGCTTTAGAATGGGGGCCACGGTGTATTCCACAGATTTCTGCTGTTTGCCACTGCCTGCGGCACGGCGGTACGCTAAGGAAGAGCGGCGCCGCGCCTGGTGTCTCGGCGCCAGCGAAGGCATCCTTTGGACGAGGCCATCGTCCTCTGAGTCTCAAATGAGTTGGAAGAAACGCAGACGTGGAAAAGTCATGAGGATGAGGATGGCCTTTATATCAGGCCTTCAACAAAACAACACCTTGTATTTGATCACAGAGATGAAATCCATACTGTGTCTTGGGTTTCTTCTCCCGAAAAAAGAGCTTGAGACAGCCTCGCAGTCACTGGTCCAGCTGAAGGTGCAGCCGGGGACCAAGTAGACCCAAGGGCTGGGGCAATGGGGTACCCAACCGAGGGCCTACCGGGTCAAAGTTTTGAACTCTTGCACAGTGGGAGAGCTGAACAGGAAAGTTTTTGGTTTGGTGAGCTTACACTATTACATGTGTAGACTCAGGGTATGAATATATGGAAGCAAGTCCAAGTAATTACGTTTAAACATAAATGGATTTGTTCCAGCGATTCGAGGACTTCTACAATCCATTGAATTTGATGGCACATTGATTTGCCTGAACCAAAGCTGACATGGCTTTAGAATCCTTTTCCCCTGCCACACAAACTCACACCCCATCTCAATCCAAAACGCCCAAATGATACGCATGTTATGTTTCAAAATGTTTCACATGTGCTTGTGGGTCAAAATGGGTCAAACCAAAAAGAACATCTACACACCATTGCACACCATTGGGTTTCAAAGGAGTGGTGTCCGGTGTTCCACTATGTTCCACCGTAGATCTCCTCTCAGGGCCCAACGGAACTCAACGGCGGGGTCGGACCTTGGCGGTTCCGAGGCGGTGATCCTTGTGGGCCTGTCCAAAGCACCGCAGCTCAACGGGAAGACCGGCACCGTCGCGGCTGGTGTGGATGGCGCCACAGGCGGTGTCCATGTTCCCAAGGATCCAAGCCTTTAGATCGGTGTCAAGACCGAGTTGCGGAAGGCATCACAGCGTTTGAAAGCGTTGGAACACATCCGCCGATGCTGGGTGATGTTGCGGTGAACCGATGGACTATAGGCTTCACCCGGCGGACGCGACTCGACCCGCAAAGCGCGGGGCCGGAACGCGACGCCTACGTTCTCCTTCCGCCGACGCGACCTCACCAGGCCGATGCCAGGTGCTGCTGCCTGACCATTCCGTGAAGAGCCTCAAGGTGGAGAATCTCCGTGAGGCGAGGCTGGAAGAATCAAGACACGGCCGGGTGAGGCTGCTGTGCCGGGTGACAGGGACATAGACATCCTGTTTTGGGACGTGGACCAGATCCAAGGAGAAACGGAGAAGCAAACAAGAAACAGGGGAGGAACACAATACAGCTATATACAAATCTTGGTCAAACAAAACACCACCAACCTCTGGAGCTTTTGTTGCCTATCAACTGGATTGCTCCAAGCTCTGGCAGATTGAGCATGTTCAAGTCCCAAACTTGGGCTTTATAGATGGTTTCTAGATTTAATCAGAATCTCATTGGATCAAACATCTTCCAGGTCTAAAACGGAATGCATTGTTTTTTGGGTGACAGTGTATGTTAGTATCTTATGGGCACCTTGAACACTGATGGGCCGGACAGTGGTTCCGACAGCATCCAATCGAGACGAAGTCTTCCGTCGACCCCAGACGAGACTCGAAACGTTTTCAAACATGCCATGATCAAACCACTTTCAGACTCGAAAAGCTTGACTCAATCGGCTTAGATCTGATCTGAGATCCCACGTCGACGTTTGAGGTTGTTCAATCAATTTGGATTCCACGCAACGTTGTGTTTTTACAATTTGAGGTACCCACTTACCTCCAGATACCTGGAGGGTGTTTGAGTCAATCCGTCCCCGGCTGTCAATCCAGGTGTTGACTGGCGCAGTCGTTCGCCTTCAAGGCCGGAGGGGCCTGCGGTCCTGTAGGGTGGTCCAACCCTCCGAGGGTCCATGGCCGTCCGGTTAGGGTTTGGATGGAGATGGAGGAAATGGCCGTGGACATCCTGAAAAGCAGACCATGTGGGTTTTTGAGGGTGGATGTGGCCCACAGATCGGTGATTGGCCGTGTATGGTGTTCCAGGCCAAGGTGTTTTCATATGGCTGTTGGTCAAGTGTTCTTTCCAGGATTTGCTACTCAAGTTCAATCGTGATGGTTCAACCGGCCATGCACCCAGAAAATCGGAACCATTGCATACCATTGAAAATGAATGAACATGAAGTGGTTACAGAATGTTACAGAAGATTACAGAATCATTTTATGGCCCAGAACGAGGAGCGCAGATAGATCTTGACTCTTGAAACTGTTCCACCCATCACTCTTCTTGTCCTCTTAAGCTCGAGCACCAGGTGACCACTTCCACCGGTGTCCTCGCGGCCAGGTCTGCAAGCCGCCCCGGAGCTCAATGGCCTCACCGCCGAGTGCGGTGTCTTGGACCTCACCACGCAGCGCTACTCGGCCCGGTGGCCCCAGGGTCGGGTCGCTCGCGCGGGGCGCTGGGCGATGGAGGGCGATGGCTTTGCAGAAGTGGAGGTGTGAGAAGGGCCAAAGGGCCAAAGGGATGGAGGAACCGTGAGAGTGCGAGCTGGCATGTTCCTTTGACCGCCTTTGTTGGGCTATGACGTCACAGAGTTTGATTAGAACAAACTGAACATGTTTCAAACTCAGGCCATATGGTTTCAGGATCACGCTCCAGAAGAGAGAGTTTGGATGCATGCTGAACTCTATTTTGCTCGAACTGTGATTGCTCGACAACTGTAAGGTCACCTTGGCTGATGGCAAAGAGACTGTAAAGAAAGTGAAGGAGACAGCATAAGCTTTGCTTGAGTGGCTCCACTCAGTCCCTTGAAATTGCTTTCAACAAGTTCTTTTATCATCTCCAGGTACAAGGACTTCAAAATTGATTACGTGCACAAGCCTGTAAGTAGAATTGCAGATGAGGACCCATAGACCTGTGGATGTCAGGCCTAATGTCGGGTGCCAGGCCTTGGATTTGTCAACCCTTGTCTCATCAGTCACAGGTTGCTTTGGAAGAACTTTGTGCATCAGATTGTGGAAGTTAGGAAGATGGCAGAGTTAGATTTTTCTCCCGTCAGACTTGTGGGTGCTGTGAGGAGCCCAATTTGCAGGTGATTGGTCGATTTCTTCAGTTGGGTCCCTCAGCCAGCTACCTACCGCGAGGTGTGCATCGAGCGCTGGTCGGCTCGGTTTTGGGGTCGGCCCTCCCTGTGGTTGGTTCACAATGGAAAGAGCTTCCAGGGCCAAAACCCGACTGATGCAGGTTCTCTCTATGCCTGATCCTGGAGGTTCCATGGGATTTCTGGGTTCTTCCCTGAACCATCCCCAAGAGATCCGATCCCTTTGCCCAGATCGCCGTTCCGGCGATCACTCAGACGGCGCCGAAGACTCGATGGCAGTGGGAGAGATAGGTCTTTTGGCGAAACGTGGTCCACCCACTCCGAAGACTCGGAAGCAATCTGGAAAGGCACCTCTGACCTCGAATAAGTTCAGAAGTGAGTTTTTTTTGATGCAGGATTTCATCCCATCAGCGGTTCAAGTGTCTGGCCACATTCAGCAGCTGGGCAGATCAGAAGTTTCAGCAAAGCTGAACATCTGAAGGGTCTTTGGAGCACATCCAAATAGACTATGACTATATATGAGAGAATGGTTCAATGAATGTTTGTCATGAAACGATGCGGGGTCCTGCTGTATACTGTATACCGTTCAGCGATCCCTTTCTCGCGATCCGTTTGATTCTAAAGCAGTGAAGGCAAACCTTTGAAGGAGTTTCTTTCACCAAAATACAGGCCACACCTCAAGAGCCACAAGTGGTCCGGGTGGTGGTTGGCATTTGCCAACCCGTTTCGACCGTGTTCACGGAGAGTCGTGAAGCACGGAGCCCCTCCGGTGGACATGGAACTCATCCGAAGCGACGTGTTCGGATTCTGAGGTCGCCGAAGTATTTGGCTGCTCCAAAGAAGCCCTTCCTTTGGAAGACCGTTTTGCAGCAGGGTCCGGGTCCCTGCCACAAGGTGTGTGTTTGAACAGGGATGTGTTTTTGAACGGAAAGCGCTAGTGTTGCAACAATACAGCAATGAGAGATTGGCACGGATTGGATTTGTTTTCTATCTCTCAACTGTCTTTTGCGTGTGGTCTCCGCCATTTTCCGGTGGTTTAGATACTCGTGTGCCGGGGGTGAATGAGATGTGAGCATGTTGTCGGCCAGTGCTGGTGTTGTCGGTCCACGTCCGCCCAAGTGGTTTCAGAGGTTTGATGGCACTGGCACCCTGAGATGTCTTTTAGATGGAGGTCCAAATAAACCATAATCAACCACTGACCACCAAACTTGGGATTGCGCCATCTACTCAGGCAAAGATCGGGAACGCCAATCCTGGTCAGCACGCCTTGCGCTGATGACCGAATGTGGGCTTCCAACTCCACATTTGGTCGCTGGCAGCCAATTGGTCCGGTGTCCAAGTTTTGGAACTGGTTTGTGGAGTCCGTGGTGGTGTTTTCAGAATTTCCAGTACCCTGGCCCTGCCCAAGACATCCCAAGACCATGTGTGCATATAAGAGTTGGTGAGCCACAAGTCCGTTCGGAACCTCGACGAGGAGATCGGCCCAGCGGTACCGGTCCACGAGGTCGACGCCAAGTCGATGGTTTCTCCCACCACGACGCCAGCGGAGCAGCTGCCTCTCACCGAACAGGGCCGTTTGGCCTGCCGCCTTTTGGTGGCTTGGGCACGAACAGGATGGGGCGCAGGCACAGGATGGGCCAACTGCTTAAGCAGCTTTGACCTAATTAGTTGGCTGTGGGTCAAAACCTGGAATTCTCTGGTGGTAGGCCATTCTGTTCATTTTCGGTGTTCAACCAAGGCAATTGTGTATCATGTCCTAGCTGTAGCGGCAGTATGTTTTCCTTGCTCCCATTCAGCAGACAAATGGGAGTTGGCATGCTGGTTGCACTACTCCGTAACTTATAATCAACTATGGGAACCATATCTACCGCCTATGCAGCGTTGGTATCCCTTTGTTGGACTTTGTAATGACTTTGAGTGTTGGAAACTTCAGGACATCATCCTTGTGTTTTGGACCTGTCAATTTCTGACTTGGAAAAACATGCTAAAACATGTGCTTTAAAAACTACTACATCAGGCGCTTCAAAAACTCAAATGAGCTTAACTGGGGTTCAAACTGCGCTAAAAATTATCCTGGTCACATTCCAAGTGGGAACCAAACTAACTACATGGCTTGGACCTGCCCTTTGCTCGGAACCAGAGACGGAGCATGACAAACGTCCCTGGAAGAGATACACAGACCTCCTGCCTATGGTTGAAAGAAGCATGTGGTGAAGGTCCCCACAGTACTTTGAAGATCGCACAAGGAAAGGATGCTGAGAGCAAACAAGTCATCTCTTCTTCCCTTCCCGTCTCACTTGTACAGAATTACATATTATGTATAATTGAAAGTTGTGTTGCCTTTTTTTCTGGAGGAGACTCTTTGCATCAATTCCGTCAGGTGTCAGGTGCCACAGCCGCGGGCATGCAGCATGTGTGGATTGGATTGTGCATGAATTTGCAACACAGCTGGCGGTCACTCACCAGCAATGTTTCTAATGCATGCACAGATCATATATATATATATATACACCTGGACTGTCCTGTCTGGAGGTCCCCGAGTAGTGGGCTGGGGCTTCCATTGGTGACCCCGACATGAAGGTGCTGGTATATTCATTTATGCAAATAAAGAAGATGAAAAGTAAACACAACAAAATCAAACGAGGGCTCTGAAACCCTTTGGTCGTCTTACATGGCTCGTCTTATTTAGCTTTCAGTGCGCGTCTTACATGGCTCCTCATTCGCTGTTGACCTCCCGAAGCTCATGTTCACCGTCAGGCCGTTTCTCGCGAGCGCGATAGCTGCAGCGCCTTGCCAACGACAGAGGACGGGTTCCATCGATCCGGTGCGCTCGGTCTCTCCGGGTTCGGTGGGGGACGATCCAGGACGATCCAGGCGCTATGGGAAAACACAACCCAAGAACTATAGTGGTTGAAGCTTTTTTGGACACCTTCGTTGGTGTTTGTAGTGAGCTCCTCCAAGAATATCATATACAGTATCTATATATTACATGTTTTACTTTTTCCACCGTGTGGTGAAGATGCTGATGATCTGACAGTGAATTAGTGAATGCGGTTGCGTGTAATTACATTTAACCGTGGACAGTATAGCGGTATTATACTAATGTATACAGTTAGAAGTTATATGCTTTATTTGAACTAGCAAGGCAATATATTACACGGGAGAGTAATATATCACTACTATAGTTACTATAGTTACAAGTACTACAGTACTTGACGTTTTGTTTGCTTTCATTGACGACTGGGTTTCAGTAAAAGGTCCCCAGCTCCAGCCGATGGCTCTCTAGGGCCACGCTGTTCTGGCAGAAGACCCATTTTGGACCTTCTGGACCTGATCAACCCAGAAAGGCACCATTTGTGCTGGTCCAATCTTTTTTGTCGGAAGCAACAATATTGGTGTGTTTTGGTTGGCTGTAGTTCTATACATATTTTATACTATATGTACAGATTATATATTTTAATATACAGCATACATGTCACATTTTCATATCCGAATATTATTATAGCTGGATACGTCTATTACTATTATACAGGGCTACTGGCAGGAATAGGAAAAGGAAAGCTCGGAAGACCCGACGAGGACTTCCGCCGCTTGCGGAGCCTTGCAGAGGCCGCAAAAATCCGCGGGTGTTCTGCTTCGGAAGGTGACCCCCCAACAAATCGATAATAAGCCCATGATACTGTTTACATATAGTTTTTTTTTTTTTTTAAACATATTATATGAGATATATATGTTGTGGGTTTGCAATTGTAACAGGCTTTATACATGAGGATATTATGATATCATAGCATACCGTGTACATGACCTGGAACTCGATCTTTGGCTGGTTTCATACCTCAATGATCCTCAATGTAGATCGACTTGGATGTGTTTCCTCTAGCCCTAATGCTCTCCTATTCAATGGGCATCTATCGATGAAAATGGCAATACACTCAAGAAGTTCAACAGGAAACCAAGACAAACATGTTAAACTGAAACCTCCCAGCAAGACGCATTTCGGCAAATGGATCTGCTTCCCAGCTTCGCTGCTCCAGCGATTTGGAGACTTGAGGCGCTGCACCGGAGAGATCCCGAGACGCCTAGCTACTTCTTGATCCCTGGGCGCTGCACTGAGGACGCGTGGTGAGCTGCGAGGAAACGAATGTTTCTGGGAAGGATCTTGAACGGGTAGTGGAGGAAGGTCCATAAGAGGATTGATTTGTTTTTCATAGGTTCATAGACGTTGGTCGACTGAAATCAGCTTCCTCTGTTTGACATTGGCTTGCGTGAGCAGGTCGTTTGCAGTTGACACATGTAGGGCGCCGAGTCGGTCTCATTCGCCGAAGCGGCGACCGACTCCCAGCTCCTCGGGACGTCTCCCGGTGTGGAGGTCCTAGAGATTGGTTGTCAATAAGTAGGCTTTCAGCAGATGAGATAATCCAATGGATTTCTGGGGTGTATGTTCGAATACTCCCAACATTGGGACTGGTATAATTGGCTGGCAATAAGCTGATTCATACCAGCCGTTCCGAACCATTACCAGCCCTCGAATATATAAGCCCGTTGAGAAGCTTACCTTCTATACTGGTAGGAGTGCAGGTGTATCTCCAGGTTAGACAAAACCTGGCATGTTTGCTCAAAAAGAATGAGATGCTGCACTGAAGAACCTCATTCTCACCCAATGGCCGTAAACGGTTCTGCGAGGACTTGAACTGCTTGCGCTCTTCAGCATCATTGGCGTGGCCCTTCTATTTGCAGCTTTGCCAGGCGACTCCTCTCCCAAGGAACCGCGACTCCTCAAGGGTTAGTGAAGTGCGCAGTGAACAACTGGAGAAGAGTTCTCAGTAGGGTACGGGATAGATTGTCTGTTGAAAACCGGACAGATTGATGCACTTGTACTGTAGGTTTGGGGAGGGACATTGAGCCTAACTCAGCCAACATCAGGGGTGGCCTAGCAACATGTCCAATGTTCGACCTGTCATGTCAAGAACGTTATACAGAGCCGAAGGTCTAACAAATAGAAGAATCTGACTGATCTTGGCTTCCTCCCTCATCTCAGGTTCCAGAGATTCCCAGAAAAAGAACGAATAGTTTTTGTCTCGGCCATATCCCATCTGTGAAAAGAGGCCCGGGTGATCCCGGTGGCATAAGCATGAATAGTGTTTTCTCAAAGAGATCTCCCACCAAACCAGAGCACTGGATCAACTCTATCGAAGTCAAGTTTGTTGGAATATTGTCAAAGTCATGTTTTGTCGTTTTATGTCCAGAGTATACCTGTCAGATTTCCCCAGTTCCTACAGTCCCAAGCTTCGTGGTGATTGTGCAGCACCAGTCTGCCAGGCGGTGGTCTGCCTGGAGACCCCACACCACGCTCACAAGGAGCGCGACTCGGTTTTTCGGGCGAGAAGATCGGCGGACCTCTCAGAGTTCGTGGAGGATTTTTGGACTCTGGACCATACTCCACTATCGAAGTTGCCATACATCTGGCAAGAACCAGCCAACTCGCTCAAGAGTCCATCCCTGGAATTCCAATTCGACTGGCAGCTTGCACTTGCGCAAGCTTGAAGCATGAATCCGATCTCCAGAAGGTGGCTGATGCAGAATCATGGAGTCGTTTGGAGCTGGGTGTCAGCACTCTGAGGTGTCTGGATACGTTTACGAAAGGTTGTTTGTACCTTCCCAAGACCGGGTTGCCCGACATTCTGTTTGAGGAAAACACTTTCCGAACAACAGTTGGTAGTTGCCATGCATCTTGGCAACAATGTAACTACCAACTACCAACTGGTACTTTCAGCAGCGGCAGCAGCAGCAGCAGGGGTAGTAGTAGTAGTAGTAGTAGTAGTAGTAGTAGTAGTAGTCGTAGTGTACTTAACAGTTGGTAGTAGTGTACTGGTACTTCCAGTCTTGACATGTTGAACAACCTGACAGGCCTGGACGCGAATGGATCAATTGCTCGCCAGCAAGGTGCCTGGGAGTAGCTGGGATGCTCCGCATGGCTTTGTTGTGCCCGATGGTGAAATGACCCTTGCCACAAAGACTTGAATAGACAGCCAGTACACAACCACCGAAGGTACTCTGAGGCTTGTAAGCCATCAAGGTATTGAGTTATATTTATATATATATAGGTTGTATGGAGACTTATTGGATAAAACCGAGGGTGTCCTAGTTGTGTACACGATGGTAAGCCCAGAGTGAGTTTGAATGAACTTTCTTGACAGGCAAAAGTGCAGTTGCTCCAAGCAATGTGATTGTATGTTTTTTATTTACAAACACACAAGATGACGTCAACACGCACAAAACAAGGCATGAAACACTTTCAAAATTGTTGGAAGAACATTGGACTTACTTTGGCCGGGTGTTACATTCTACGTGTAGTTTTGGAACATTGTGAGTGGTTGGATCTTGGAATCACCATCCTGCCTGCATCGCAGGTTCTATCTCAGCCAGTGTACCTCCTTGGTCGAGGCTGGAGCTGCTCACAGTATATATAGCTACTATAGTGACCAATTCGATGTTTGAATTTGTTTGGCCCCGTGGCATTTGTGTGGCGGCATCGATGATACAGGGGGACCGAGGGACATATATTGCCAACATTGACCCGATGATGCCTTATGACTGATGGGTGTTGCGTGTGCCTTGTTTCGTCAGTCGAAGCAATCGGTCGGTTTGTCATGCTCAGGAAGCAGGCATGCTCAATCGTGTTCAATAAGCAAAGAGAAAAAACATACCAATCATTTTCAATCAACTTACACATGTTTGCGTGTTCGTGGACAGCATTTAAACATCGTTATATTCCAATGTTTTTTTCTTTTTTTTATGTCCTTCTTGGTGGTCGAGTTTTCGCTTGCTTTCGCTTGCGACCAACAGAAGGACTTCGTAAGGGGATAGCCCAGGTCTTACCTGGTCGCTGGGTGTCGCCGGTCGTTGGTTCAGGGAATTTGGCGCTGAAGAACAAAGCTCCGGCGGAAAGAGCCTTGCCTGGAAAGGTCGGGACGGGTTGAGGCGATCGCCTCGAAGGCTTGGGCGATCGAATCGGTGGGCCTTTTGTTGTTCAACCCTGTTGAATTCGAGGAATCATATAGACAGTGCTGTTCAGGATTTCTGGAAGACCACGGTTCCTTTCGAGCCGCAAGCTGCTGCCGGAAGAGATTTGCGATCATGTATGGAAAAGACGTGAACAGACCACGACTCTGCGTTCCACATTCCACGATTGTTGGAGGGAACGTGGGTATTTGGATCACTGGACTTGTTTGGAAATCTTAATTTGTCCTCAATCTAAAAATATTTTTCAGGGACGATGTTGTTGATTGTTCTTTACGGACCATGTTCTGCCAAAACCGTGGATTTGTTCTCTACCAGCAATGCTCGCGCCCAAGCCGCACCCCAAACCAGGCCCGCGACCGCGCCGCGACCGCGCCGCTCCGCGCCACGTGACTGATTGGATCGAGGTGAAGGAAGCTGGCTACTGAGCGACCGCGCGGAGGAGGGGTGAACCGGAGCCATGGGAAAACACGTCGCACGTGGAGCCGTTTTGTCCGGAACGGGTGACAAATGGGGTCCTACAAGGACAAATTAGTCTAGAGATGTCTATAGGGGGTCTTTGCTTAGGTTTACAAGTCTGCAGGGTGATGATTAGTGCAGGCTGTTTGGTAGTCAGGTACAACATGATGCTGGAAGACAGCACACGAGTCAGAGTCATAGTTGAAAGAAGAGGGAGCAAGCAATACTAGAATTGCACTGGATAGTTCATTGCAGGTGTTCCCCTTCTTGTCCTCTCAAATATATCTGAATAGTTTGGCAATTTTGATAGCTTCACCCCTTGATTCAGGCTGAACACAAGACCAGCCCAGCCCTGTCAACTGCAATTCCTTACCAGACAAAAGAGGGCCTCCCGGAGTCTGAAAAGTGCCGCGCGGAATCGCTGCATCGCTGAAGCTTCTGCTTCTGCGGTCGCAGGAGCTTCAGGTGGGCGCCTGTTCGGACGGGCAAGCGCTGCCCGCCGAGCGCACGCTGCTGGAGCTCATGGCCGCCGCCTTGCCGGAAGGCGAGGATCGAAACGCAAAGGGCGAACGCGAGGATCGAACGCGAAGGGTGAGACAGGGTGAAAAGGACTTGAACAAGAGGGGTTCTCCAACCATTAAGATTTCAGGTGCTCAAGCAGCACTCAGGTAAGTCGCAGTCCCAAACGAAGGGCACTGAGAGGGTAATCTTGACAGTTGACGAGCTTGCATGCTGCTTTTGTGTGCCAGTCACTGGTCAAGTGCCTAGGCCCGTAGGCTCGTTCATCATGTTCGAAGGGCGAACCAACAAAAACGAAGAGTTTGGAAGGGAGGAAGATGGATGAAGTGGAACGAGATTTGGTGGTGGATTGACAGGAGAGGTCTTAAGAAGGAAGATGTGGACGTGTGCTCAAGCAGCGTTTCTTGGGTTGCTGTGCAATTGAGAATGTCTTTAGCCAGCAGATAACTTCCATCAAGGCAGCAACTCAACAACCAGTCAAAAATGAAACTGAACAAGAAATCAAGCCGGAAAGCTCCGAACCACAATTAAAGTGCTAATTGCTGGACAACATATGATACTGTACGCTTTCTTTTGTGGTCTTGGGAGGCTATCCCACAATTTTAGCGACTATATACTTGGGACATGTCAGATTGCTCAGCTGATGTCCAGGCTGGCGAAAGGGGGCCGCTGTGACCTGCTATCGCTTGTGATAGCAAAAAATGGCATCGGGGCGCTTCTGCTTGTGTGCGGGGTGTGCAAATCTGGTAGCTGTTGAAAGGGACTGGTTGTTTTGAGAATTTGGTGTCAGGGTTGAGGGGAGGATGTAGCCCTAGACTTAACCTTCAAAAGTTTCATTTTTCTGGCGGACTGACTTAGTTTGTTTTTGGGCACCCGGAAACAGCAGCCTCTCGGAAACAAAATTCTTATGTGATGTTGGATGCCTTTCAAGCTGAGCTGCCGTTCAGCTTCTGAAGCTCAAAAACGGTCCGGCGGTCCCCGAGGCACTCCCTAGTAGGTCGTTTGAGGCGGTCCCGCTTTCATCACCGAGAAGAAGTCTTGTGTATCCCATACCTGAAACACAAGTAAGTCATGTGCCTTGAGCGAGCGTCAGACAATTGGCCAGGTTCAATTTGACGAAGCTGCTTCCAAAGTGTCGACGTTTGATACGCCAACAGTTGGGGAAGCAGAACCTGCAGCAGTCTCAGAAGAGGTGAGTCAATTGGAGTCCATTGCTGAGAGATGCGGAGAGGTGAGAAATCACCGGAGTTTTTTTTCCCGGAGCATTTTTATGTCCGCTTTGCTTAATTAGTGCGGAACTAATTGGGCCTTTGCTTTGTAGACTTGGAGCCTCATCTAAACGCAAACATTGTGATGGTTTGTGCATGCTTTGGAAGATTTAGGAATCCATTGCCCCCAGAAGTTTGAGAATGGCCTGATGGTGAAGCAATTGTTTCTATATTATACTATATTATATATTATGTTCACCTTCATCCACAAGCTGGGCAGAACAAGTATCCATGAGCAGTTCCTTTGCCTTTGGAGGCAATCTACTAAACAAACCTCTGGATAAATGTCTGGCGGTTCGGAGTTTGCCGTGCAGAAACGAGACCCAGAGATTCACAGTTGCCCCAAAGAGTGTGCTTACTGTAGCATTGAAACCAAACAAACAGTCCACCACTCCCTGCATGCTTGGGAACATGTTTTGTCGGAGTGTGTCCATTATGCACGTCCTTTCTGACATTCAATAGGCTTGTCCTTCCATCCAGGATTCCAGTCCCAAAACAAGAAGATGTTTAAACAACACATGTGCTGCGTTTGAGTTCCCCAGCCCTGTTCCTCCGCACTGTTCCCAGGCGGCCTGGCACGCTGAACCTCTTTGATGCGAGGTGAGCCGTGGACAGCGGGTGGCACGTCAACCCGGCACTGGGTCCATAGGAGAAGCCGAAGACGACGGACATCATGACTCCGAGTCCGGTTTACGTGGAGGGCACCATCTGTTTGTAGAGGTGTTTTTTTCCCATGGATTTCATGATCATCCGAGTCATCGGTTTCCATGCCATGGTCTACAGACGTAACCATGATGGTTGCAGGGAGTGTGAGTGTAGACCTGGAAATCGACGTATACCAAGTACTGTTCGAAAAGTAGGGGCCTTTTTCCATGTTGCTGGAAAGGCCATAGCGGCTATAGGGATTGTCCAAGAGCGTAATCTTTGGCAGATCCATTGGAAGATTCACTCAGTGTAGCTGTGCTCGCACAGCGTATTATCCGCGAATTCCTTGAGGGATGGTCTCTCTTTGGGGGGACGAACACGACACAGATGACTCGCCCAACAGATGGTGTCATCCAAGATGACGCATCAGTCACATCCAATCAAAAATGGTGTTTTGAAGGCGGATTCCTCATGTCTTTTACACCTTCAATCCTCCAGCCTCAGCGCAGCAGCGCATCACATCGGCGCGTCGATTCGACGTGCTCAGTCGCCCGTCTCAGGCCAAGCTCAGTCGTCCTTTGGAAGCACTCGGCGCCCATGGGGGCGGTCCGGAAAAGCGGGCGGCACCGGTCCGCTCCGGTTGAGAGACTTCTCCCGAAAAGACCCTGGAGGGGAGGGGCTGGTGGTTTCATGTGGGTGCACGCCTCGTCTTGCCTCTTTCAAAGGTTTGTGTTTTGCTTTTTCTTTTACAACCAATGGCCAAATGCAAATTTAAAACATTGGTCTAGAGTCTAGTCTATTGTTTACAGCTTCAAGTTCTTGGGCATATAGACCTGGACGTGGTGAGTTGCTTGCGTTGTTTGTTCATCATCCTTTTCCGTACTTCAGAGGTATCGCATGGTATCGCTGTGGGCAAACACCTATGTTGACACACCCAGCAGTGGGAGTGGGCGCTTGTTGCGAAATGTTTCCTTATGGAAGACTGGAGGAAATCAGGAGCCTGACCTGAGAAGACAGTGTTTAACATCCAAGTGACCCCTGAACATGATCCTTTTTCGGTAACAAAGCAACTGTGGCAACCCTTCAAGACCACAAGACTCATTCGATGTTTGTCAAGTTTCTTCCTAAATCTTCTCATTTCACGTCACGTCCAATTACCTCCTTTTGCCCGTCTTTCGTCTCATCTCCCTCTGCACGATCACCGCTCCACAGCGACCTCGTCCAAGGCGCGCGGGAACGCGATGCTCTTCCGCGGCGGCTTGGACGGATTCGCTGGGACTCGACGCGGACGGAGCTCCTGACTCGGAGAAACTTCAAGGGGCGGCTTGCCCCGCAGAAGTCCTGGCATTGCGTTTTGCCAAGGACTACTTCCAAAGAGCATTTTTAGCAAAGCCCTGTAGAAGAATCACGAGAATTGAGGCCTATTGAGGCAAGAGTCTTGAGGGAAGTATAGGAATCACGTTGTTGCTGGGAATTGGTAGGACATGAACGAGAAACATCGTGAGTCAAATAGTAACAGCATGTACCCCATACACTCCATGTATGGAATACATGCCTACATTTACCCCCCTATATAGGCATATATGGAATACATGGAGCGTATGGGTACTGGTAACAGGCATTAGTTCGGGGTTCGCATTGTTCGGTGACTTGGGGTATGGTTGTGTGTGCTTCTACTCTAGCATGAAAGCTTCCCACGCACAAAGAACATCCATTGTGCACTGCACTGTGTCAAACGGAACAAACGAGGGAAAAAACAACACATGTTTATAAAGTCGATGTTTCATTAGCGGGCCAGGTGGAGCGGTTGTCATTACCTGGGTTTTGCCAGGTGAAAGCGTCCATCCGAGCTGGCTGGCGGCTGGTCGTTTCAAATATGTTTCTATAAACATAAACATAAATAAGTGGCAAAATCCTGCCCAACTGGCTCCCGAACCGGATCCGATGGGATCTCCGGTGTTTTTTGTTGGTTTTTGTATTGCTCCACATGTTTCTTTTTGAGCTTCACTATCCCGGATCCCAGGCAGTCACATGCAGTCACTATATAAGGAACCAGTGTTTTAAGTCTATGTTTCTAGTCTTTGGAACAACTGGTTACCAGCAAACTAGTGGTTTACCTTGATCCACTGGCTATGTCTTGTTCAAGCATGCAAACATGACCTCTAAAGCAGGCTCAAACCGATCCCAGCTGATCCTCTTCTGAACCAGGTTATCACGACGAAGTGCCACCACCGGATGAGTGCCTGGGTGCACCGGAAGGGCGGGCCGCAGCTTTCACACCTTTGGAAGACTGGAATCCACCACCGGAGGGGTGGAGAATCCACGACCTGAAATTGAAGCTTTGAAAGCTGGGAGAAGGCGGAGAATCCAGATGTTCTACACCTGCCCGAGTCAAGAAAGTGTGAGTGCTTGTGATGTTCAACCTTACATTTGCTGTACTTTGCTATATGTTGACATTAATTGATGATAAGCATCAAGGCTTTCCTACAAGTCTCTAGGCATCAAACAGGTCATATTTTTGATGAGTGGTGCGTTTATACAAGTGCTTTGTCTACATAGCTATATAGGCAGGGTGCCATCACCACCCTAAAGACCATTTGCTTTCGTCGTGAACAGACGGCCATTACACATCATTGTTTGCACATAGACATCATGGACCTGTAACCAGCACCAACATCACACCTTTGTTTGCAGCAGCTTTGTGTGAACACTATCACTATTGCTAAGCCCTCAACCCTAAGACCCCAAACCTAAAACCGTGACCTTACCCTGTTCACCTGGATGATGTGCGCAAGTAGTATAGTAAATGGTAGTCCCATGTATTGGTCCAGCCTATTATTTATGTGTATAATATAGCTTTTAATATGACAGTATGATGTGTTCATGGCCCATCGACCATGTTGAAATACCTGAAATTCTCACAGCAACAAAAGCTGAGCGACAATCATGGATGGAACCTCTCAAGTGTCCTTTGCTGTGGCTTAAGACGTGCTTTCTTTGCCTATTTTTTCAAGCAGGTTTTGCCATTGAAGCCTGCGAAGGTCCCACTATGACCAGGGAGGGTGACCGATTTCGGCCTCCACCCGGATCCCCACCGGTCGCCTCCCCAGGTCGCCCGTGCCACCGAATCCCGCCCGGGGGCCCGTGCCGTTCATGTGGCGACACCCGGACGCGACACCGAGCCGCGGAACGCACCCTGTTTGCACGGCTGATCACGGCTGAGGAATGGCCCGGGTCGCCTGAGGGTGATGGCTGGGGGATCTTCTTCTTGCCCACTGGCCAGGCGCTGGTGTCCGCGCCTCGAGATCGCGTCGACGTCGAAGAATACAGGGAGTATAGCGGGTAAAGCACAAGAACTATATGTAGTCAACCCTTGTCAATCCAACAATCCATTCCAATCCTATGAAAATGTGGAAACAAAAACTGCCAGGTTGCATCTCCATCAATCATCCGACAATCGAGTCGAATTCTTTAGATTGAGTCTTAATACAGTATAAGGCCACATATAGGATTGGTTGGGAGTAAGGACTGGTTCGGAGTGGTCCTTTCTGGAAGGGGGATTTGTGAGGAGCATCTCATGATTATGTTCCGGTTGGTGTATTCCATATGATGGGGGTGTTGTATTCAGTTCTGCGACACCGTCCTTTCGGAGGGTTGGTGTCAATCAGTGAGTCAAAGAGTCATGATTCACTCTCCAAAACTGATTGCTATGCTTTAGGTGCCTAAGTGTTTATTGGGCGTTTGATCTGGTGTCCCCTTTAGGGCGTGGTTTCGAGTCTATAGAGATGTTTAGAGGTCAGGTCAGGCATATCGTTCAAGCGGTGCTCTGAGCCGTTTGGGAGATGGCACCTCCCCAAACAATAAGTTGAAAAAAGGAGTTTTCTGTCCTTTCCCAGCTGGTAAATATGGCAATCTCTACTGTATATATATAATATTTTTTTTGGGGGGGGGGGGGGGGGGGGGAATCTAATTGCTGATGTTCGCATCAGAACCGATGCGATTGGACGCGGCAGCGACGCCACGCATCACATCCACAGCGTGTCGCATCACACCAAGGTTGGACGACGTGGCCTACCGAGAAACGTTGGAAGCCCGAACGACCGCATGGACGACGTTTCGCCCGGACGTCGCAAACGAAGACATCGAAGATGACAGATCTCCAAGACTCGGACGTGCAAAGGATCCAACATGTATATAGACTTATAGGCTTTGGACCAACGGTTTTGGATCCTGGCATGACGGATGTTGATTGGTTTCGCAATTGTTGGAAGGACTACATATTACAACAATAATTATGGAATAAAAGGGATCATATGATATGTCATAGATGGTGATGCAAACATGTTTCGAACATAGTTCATGTCCACCTCATAGAGTGAGCACTGCCGACCCGAGGCTGGCACGAGGCACACTTCTTGATCTCCAGGAGCACGGCATAAAAGCTTGCGAACCTATCACATGAGGGTGATGTGGATCCATTGTGAGATGGATCCACTAACTGTTGGACGTTGATCGATCTTAATGTCGGTGTTTTCCAGTCTGTCGAGCACTGCTGAAGGCCCCCTGGATCCCGGTCTCGGTTCTCCACACAGACTGACGCCGCTCTTCAGATGGTTCATCCCCTTTTTCCACTTTGTAAGTGGACTGGCCACCAATGTCCCTTTTCACTTCCTTAAGCAAGTCCTGTGACCTTTGATGTAGTGAATGTGCGTCACATGGCTGACACCCTCTTTGGACATTTGTTTTGCATGTGGCTGAAGACAAACCAGGCAAAACGAACACAACCAAGCAGACGAACCACCCAATACAGGGTTTTCCCACAAATCACCGTCAGGACAGCCATATATTGAAGACATATATTAGCAAAACAATTTTCAACAGATATCAATGAAAGAGACATTGTCAGCATGTCATTCCTATGCAGAGATCTTACACAGCTGCACACGTCTATTACACATTTACACATTAAGGTATTGCTTAAAACAAATGTCCTGGAACAAGGCAGGTTCTTCTGCTTGATCGTCGCTTCAGATCACCGACACCTGTGACCTCGAGGTCATGTAAGCCTCCAACCTAACTCATGTACAGTCTCAAGACTTTCAATCTTTGGTGATTGTTGTTCGACTGCGTGGAGTCTGAGGGGCAACCAGGAAGCCATTTGAACCAATCCCGGCATGCTCTACGCAGGAACCGTGGACACCCTGCCTAACCTTTTTTGTTGGGAATTGGCGTCCTCACTAATTAAACCTTTGTATTCTAAGGGAAACGGATTAGGAGTCAGGATACATCTTAGTTGGAACCTTCTAGTTGGGATCCTTTGACGCTGAAGGACATCGAAGCTCCCATCAAGGACGAAGATGCCACGATGCTTGAGGTGCGGTGTTTGGAGGTGGTTTTTCGGTGCGGACGCGGAGAGGCAGAACGGTGTTTCTTTTGGAATCACATCGAGTCCATACGTATAAGTCCCAAACTTCGGGGAGGGGGAGGAATAGTCTGAAGCATCGCAAGAGCATTGGCACTTCTGCCGCAAAGTTGCATGGATTTGTAGGACCCCTCTCGAGGCAAGGGTTGTGACAACCTATGAA
This sequence comes from Durusdinium trenchii, assembly GCA_963970005.1. Classification (NCBI taxonomy): domain Eukaryota; class Dinophyceae; order Suessiales; family Symbiodiniaceae; genus Durusdinium; species Durusdinium trenchii. The sequence goes on from CAXAMN010023572.1 coordinate 778,770, forward strand.
CTCCACGTGCCAACTGGTCCAAGCAGGTCATGACATGGGACCCAACAATTCAGAAGACTCAATGGGTGGCTTAAAATGTGGGTTTCGAGATGTAGTGGTCCCCAAACAGACAGAAACGATAATATTCAATAGTTGGGGTCACTTTATATTATACAACTACAATGTATTATATATATCTGTTTGTTGTTTTCCACAGACATGGCTCCCCTGAGCCACAGTTCGGGAAGAAGTACCAGCCATTTGTGGAGTTAAAGGAAGAAGAATAGCACATGGCTAGCCCAAAAGTTCAATCATTATGACTCAAATTGCTTGTGTCGTGCGATGCACCAGCATTGGTTCTGGCCAACACGGCTCTAACGAGCCGGCCGAGGAACACATGCGTCAGATGTTGAACGACAAGGACTGCGGCTGAAGCCGCTGCCCGTTGGTCAAGAGCAGCTGCCCGTTGTGCAGCCGTGACTGTGTTTCTGCAGATCACTGATTGATGAAGGCCACTATCCCAAGAAGTCGTTTTAGAGCCCAGCCATTCTAGCCGTTTCCATCCTTTTCCATTCTTAGGGACGTTCGTTGTTTAACAGCTGAAATTGGTGGCGTGTGAGTGGCCCCCCCCGCAGGGTTCTGTTCCTCTCGTGCACCCCCTCATCGCTTTGACATGGGATTTGGATTCAAGGCGCAGGTGACGCATGGGATTTAGACTCACCGCTTTGGGTGGCTGGCTTTCAGCTTTATCAGCTCTACCGCAGGTGAGAGAAGTTGCGGAACCTATAGTAGCCTATTCGCGGAAAACGAAGCGACGAACGTCGAAACCTCCCGACTTAGAGCTCAATTTAAGGGCATTGTACCAAGTGCGATCATGGTCCGCACATTCTTTCCAACACAGTTCTCCGCAGGAGAGCTGCGACGTGACGTTGGCGAAGCGCTCAGGGTTTGAGTACAGATTTGATGTGAAGGTGTGGCACAGGACTGACAAACATCCTGGAACTGCAGATCAATGCACATTTTGGAGTAGGGAGACGACGACGACCCAACCGATAGGTCTCTAGTCTTTTGACCGGAGATCTTTAGGTGTTTCCCTATTTCAATGCACACCCACATGATGGTTTGCTTCACACATGATGTCTAGCCCAGCCCATGCCAGCCTGGGAATATGTAAGGATGGCCTCTCCCAACCGGCACTGCAGCAAGAGTAACTAAATTATTCTTGCTGCAGTAATTAATTGTATACATATCGTTTACTAGCAGCTTGTACTAAAATAGACGCGAGGAGCGCAAAGTAGGCCCGCCGTGATCCACCGACAGGTTGCCAGCGAAGCACTCCAACTCCATATTATCACACATAAACTTTGACCATATGTAATATATTAGATAATGTAATACAGTGTAATACACATATTAACTGAGTTGATTAATTCGATGGCATCATAGTATCATAGTATCCACTGACTGGCCGTATGACTTCAAAGTCTCTAGGGTGGTGGGAGGGATGCCAGCAAAGTAATTATGTGGTTTCTTGTTTGTTTGCCATTTTGATGTTGCTGGTGCGGCAGCTCTGTTTGATCCCCGGTACATGGAAACGTCGAAAGTGGAAAGGGTAACTGGACCAGAGCGATGGTAGACAGGTGATGGAGAGAGAGTGGAAAGGACGTGTGTGGGGTGAAGACAAGAAATACGAGATGGGAGAAATGGGACATAGGCCTGGGGATACATAAAGCATGTCCATAGGAAGAGGCACCCGCCCCTTTGTTTTGATAGATTCAACATTGACCCCTTCCGGCAATCCTCAAGAGACAAGCACATTGCCCATGCATAACAGACACGAGACACATTTGCGTTGCTGACGCTGTCGTCCCTTTTTCAGCGGTCGGAGCAGGTATATTGGAACCCCATGGTGAGCTCCAGAACCAGTTCACTTTAAAGCCCTCAGGGCTGACGACCAAAACAGCATGATCCAGATTTGGATTATGAGAAGAGCCCATGGCAACAGACAACAGCTTCCGTTATGATGGATAGCAACTGAAGGTTTCCCTATGGTTTGATGCGACAGACCATTGGTGTGACTTTATGGGAAGGAAAAGGACCAGCGCTGAGAAGCCGGCGGCCGGGGGAGAACCAACACTATATATATATTATACACGAGAAGCTTGCATAGTGACCCACCAACGCCACAGGCGTGCAATATTTCGGACCGTATTCAGACCATACCTCGTGAAAGGGGCAACTGATGTAATAATTCTTTACAAACTGCAGTTCAGTTCATGAAGTTTAAACAGCCTTTCTGCAACAAAACATGAAACAAATCGTAGCACCGACAAAACACGTCCCAGAAAAACACGTCCGCACCGACAAGTCCAGTCTTGCCACCTCTCCACCGTCCCAGGCCGCTTCGATCCCCGGCTCCGATCCAGAGAGCTCAGAGCTCTGCGCGCAGAAGTGTCTCCTCGCGAGTCGCCGCGTGGCGGAGGAGTGGCGGCTGGAGGTTCTTTGGTTTCTGGCGGCTGAAGGGCCTGGCGGGCCGCCAGTTCGGTTTCGAGGAGCCAGTTCGTTCCATTGGCGTAAGGAGAAACATGTGTCGTTCATCGGTTCCATTGGCTGTCCGGTGGACCGGTGTTGACAGGTGGTCATGGGGGGACTGCGCAAAGAACTCTAAGCCATATCAAATCATATCAAGTGGGGATATTTAGTGGCTTTGCAATCCAAAGTCCATTGTTCAATTGGAAACTGAATGCATCATCATGCTCTAATGTGTTTCTACTATCCAGTGACTGGGGCAAAATCCAAACCCATCGACATAGCCATGACATCGCATGTGGTGGGTTTTAAGGGACTTGGTGGAGTGGGTAGGCTGGGCATGACGGCAACATATTCAGACACAGACGGATTTCCTCTCGTGATTGAACAAGGACTTTCCTCACCAAGCGGGACACAGAAAATCACATATGGCCATGCAATAAATATTCAAATCCCAAAGACTCTTGGAAGTTCCCCATCCAAAAGAATGTGATTGATCCAAGCGTCAGAGATCCCAGACAGTTCTGTATAGCTCTGTTATTTATTTTTCTACTGCCAAAACTGAATGACTCAGTTTGGGTTGGATTTTTGTTTGAACATGGTTCCTATCATTTCCTATCCATTGCATCCACATTGCATCCACTGCATAGGAGTCTTTGTTCCGCGCCTTTGTTCACATCCGCTAAGGATCCTCCTACTTCCGTGCGTTGTTTTCCTCGGAGTTCCGGGAGCCACTCGACCGGCGTCGGGGGTTGGTCGATGCTTGGCCAAGGAAAGTATGGAGGGCAAACTGTTCATCCTTTGCAGAGTGAAGATGTGTGGTTTATATAATGTGTGTTGTGTTGTCCATCAAGTGTGTGGATTTCTGGACTTCCAACCCTGGCCTGCACCCCTCGCGGAACTTGTTGCTGAGTGTTTTTGTGTAGTGCTTTCCCTGTGTTCCAACTTCAAGGCTGCTTCCCAACAGATTTCACCATCGATGCAGGGCAGGGACCTTTTTCCAGCCTTCCACTCTGCTCCAAGGCGAAGTGAAGGCCGAGTCCTTCTAGAGGAAAGGCTGCGGACGTGCGGCGCGACACCGCGGAGGTGGTGTCCCGGCCCCGGGACAAATTCGATCCCAGACACTCCATGTGATATAATACAATTTATATATAGTGTATATATATATATATAGTAGTTATATATACATATATGTGTGTGTGACCTTCCCCCAAAATGACTCCGACCAACTAGGCATGCTGAAAATCCGGGGCTTGCTCCAGGGCCAGGATGTTCTTCATTTCTTGGAGGTCGGGCATGTCTTTAAGTTCCCGCGAGAGGAACATCAAAATTGAGGTATTGTTGGAGCAAACGATTGGTTGACTCTCTGTAGAATGTTTCCCCCAAAATGATTCCAGGAAGTCTTGCCTTGCCTAGCACTTGTTTTGTTGAGGATTCAGAGGTGGAGGGTGGTGGGTGCTGGTTGCAGTTGAATGCAAGACTGGTGTCACGGTGTCAGTATTTTTCTAAACATCACTTACTGCAATATAGCCAACACTCTCCACTCCACAAAGTATAAAGTGAATTAAAGTGAATTGAACCACAGTAATGAGGTTCCGCATATTCAGTGCTAAGCTGTCAATGGCTGTGGGTGGAAGCCTAGCACTCCAAAACCCTGCTATCCAATTCGGAGAAAAGGACGTCCTGGGCAAAGTAGGGTGCGGTCAGAGTCGCGGAGTCGTGCGCCCCTGACGCGAGCAACCCCACGTCGCGTGCCATGAACCACATTGAAATCCTGTGAGGATATCACCTTCGAACAGCTGCTTTTGCTGTTGAACTTCATCTACGCTGACGCGCCTTGGAACGACGTGACAAACAACGTCCCACGCCCGGTGTGATGAACATCCACATCTGACGCCCGGTTTGTTCTGACAGGTGTGTCCAAGTGAGAAGTTCAATCATATAACCTGTTGGAGGGTGCCGGTGAAAGTTTGTTTGGTTTGGATGTCAACGAGGCAACAACCATCATGTTAATCATGCCCGTGGGGCAACGTGCAGCAATATCAGGGATTTTTTATATTCTGGTTAATGATTTCTTTCGACCCCAGGCTTTGATCATCGTTGAACCCCCGCCCTCAAGGGGTTCCATCAAAGTCACGAAGCGCCAGAATGAGATGTTTTTGTCAGGGTGTCACTCCAGCATGGTCTTTTTTGGGTTCTGGGAGTTGGCCAACACTGACGCCAAAACCTTGGGATTTCTCAGGTCAACTGGTTCTTTCCCACCTCCAGCTCCGGCTCAGCCTCACGCGCACGTTCCTGACGCTCCTGACATCTCCTGAGGCTGTTTCAAATTCAGTACTGGTAGCTACCAGTGAACCTCATGCAGACTCACTGCACGTCTTTCCCAATGTGAGACCCGCTTCTGAGGACTGGGTCGTGGAAGATGCTGACTTTGCCTTTGATATGCTCCCCATCGCCGATCGCTTTTCAGTCTGTGCCTCAGACTGCCACGGTTTCTCCAGACTAAGTTTCGACCATTTTTGACCCATCAATTTGAAGGAACCTCAGTGAGCACTGATTTTTTGCTTCCAAAGACACTTTGCTGCTCTATCAACGTTTTTATCCAAATGTCCATGTCATCTCTTCAAATCAAATTGTAGCTAGAAGCTACTAGGTGGAGGCCATCGCTAGTAGGTTGGAGGCCATCGCTACTAGTAGCAAGAAGCTACGAACATAGTGATGCTTGCTAGCTCCCCGTGGCCCTCCCTTCACATCCGAAAGGTCTTAGACCTGAAGCGTTTGTGCGAGCGGACGCTGATCGGGGCGGGGTGGGTGAGGGGGGAGCAGGGTGAGACGGGGTGGGAGGCGGGGGTAGAGAGGGTGGCGGCGCTATCGATACAATTGAACACGTACAATGAGTGGATGGTAGAAGCCCACCAGTACCACCTTGCGTGAAGGTTCAGGCGGTAATGATGAGCATGCAGTATGCAGAGTGTTTTGCTGTTTTTCTTATTGGGATATGGGATTCAGGATCCTCAGGGTTGGAATCTGGCTGGTTGGCTGGCAGAGGTATCCCACAAGCAATCGATCCTTGACATGGAATTCCAACAACCATTAAAGTTGTTGTTTCACCTCAAAAGACAGAATTGCACAGAACCTTTGTACACAAAATTGTACACTCGCATGGTCCAAGAAACATTTTAGTTTGTTTATGTTTATCTTGTTGTGTTGATTTCTTTCAGGGAGTTTATTAGGTAAGAACACATTGTCCGTGGTCACACGTTCTAAGCCTGGCTTCATGAATGAAGGTGTATCAGAGTTCACGACACAGTTCTCAAACAGGGAACCGTATTAGGCACCCCGTTCTTCAAATCGGTCATCGAACCAACCAGAGGCCTTAGTGCCTTGGTCATCGAACCCACCGATCGCCCCAAACCAAGGCCGATATAGTGCCTTGGTCACCTTTCGGTTCAGGCGATGTCGGTGGACAACGTGGCGAGAATCTTCGCCCTGGCAGACAAGTATTCCTGCAGCAGGCGGGACGATTTTTTCAGAGGACATCTGAAGGCGATGGACATAGACGAGAAAGGAAGCGTGGACAGAGTGGGAAGTTTGATCTGGGCCTGGTTTTCAGAGGTTTTCAGCACATCCGGACGTCTTCATCCAGTTGTTTTTTTTTTTTTCTGGGTACGAAACATTTGTCTATGCCCCCACCACCCACACTGGGTAGCTACAAGCACAGCTACCAGACATGGGGGCACGCACCGGGGCAACCGGCTCTTAAGGGCTACAGCTGCTCACGCGCACTGGGAAAAGAAAACACACACGGCCGGGGGAACGGGATGGCCTCGGTGGCGTGATATGATGGTTGCATGTGCACGCACGTCACGTCCGACGCGGTCCGACACATATGAAAGTGAAGAAACTTTGAAGAAACTGCGAAAGTCCTCTTTCACAGGAAAGTCCTCTTTCCAGGGGGCCATGTTGTCCACTTCCATGGAATGTGAGTGGCAAGTGGATATGTGTGGGGAATGATCCACGTTGGCGCCAGTACGATGAGATGCTGTTGTTCGACCGTGTTCTTTGCCGATGGTTGGTGGGTCCTGGGTCCGTCCTCAAATTCGCTTACGTGCAAAGAGAAGCAACAAGCCTGGCTGGCTGCACTTGGATGGTTTGGTCCGGTTTGCAAGACTTGGAGAAACACGGAAGGGTAGATGTTTGAGGGCCTCATTTTGAGACAAAGCAACTTGACTTGATGAACGTTAGCTCAAACTACATACAACAATCAGGAGACAAAGTACAACAGCAACAACAACAACAACACCAACAGTGGTAACGGCAACTGCAAGAAGCACAGTCAAGCACTTCACAGGCACTGGATGGCACTGTACCCATCGTCCTGGTGGATGCCTCATCCTGCCAGCCCTTTACTCAACCCAGGCTGCGGAGCCGAGCGTTGCTCTTCATGACGGACTCGGCCAACTTCCATTTGGCGCCTTGGCCGGCAGCGACCAAATTTGGCAGATGGGGTGTTTCGGATATGATGGGATTGATTGCCGTAGGGCTTCTGGAATCACCTTCGACTTGGCAGTGTGTTTCACCGGCAGTGTGTTTCACCGAGCCCAGGTTAACGACGTAAACGTGAACACGCGTGTGTTTGACCGAGCCTGTCACGTTCACTCGTTGAGCGAAGTCGATCGCCTGTCACGCTCCAAGCATGCTCGTTGGTCGGAGGTTCGTCGACGTGGGTTTCCTGGAAGCCTCCCTCTAAAGTCTAGCCAAGCGTTTGTGGACCGTTTTGTTTTGTGTTTCCAGGACACGTCGGATATCCATTCCATGCTTAGTTTTTGTGTGAGAGAGTGGCAGGAGCTGAAAACATGTTAAAACGTGCGACCTGACATGTCGTCTACGAGGTCGTTTGTTGTCGTTTTTCATTTTTTACAAAGCACGCTGGGACAACAAACGACCTCGTCTTTAGATGGTCGTTTGTTGTCGTTTATTTGTTGTCGTTTTGGTACCATATACATGCATTATATATCATTATATGTATACCATATATGCAGAGCATCACACTGGGATGGCCGTCCGCCCGTCAGGTCATGAAGACCACCAGCTTCGCGGAGCTGGACAAGGCGGCGGGCTTGGTCCCCGGCGGTCCGGGCGCCGAAAGAAGAAGAGTGCACCTGGTCATTTGGGGCAAAAAGACAAGGGAAACTGGTGGAGAAAACAGGCGGTTTTGGTGGATCACGTTCTTTGTTGTGTGTGTTTAGATCCGTCGGGATCTAGGAACAGCGAGGAATGGTTTCTTTGTTCGTGGTACGTACCTTGCTCTTGTTTACCCCCTTGAACATGGAGGATGACAGGGGATTGCTACTTTCTATGTCCATGGATGATGATGGAAGACGGGATGAGACTGCCTTAATCGCAATTCTATGGAAGCGATTGTTGGTGTGTTCAGGAACGTGTGAAGGTCTTTATACAGTGAAGCTAAGCAACACTGCAAAAATACAAAGTCCCAGAGGTGCCTCAAATCACTCTCAGCTAAGACTCTCTACTGGTCACGTGCAAACAATACACAGTGAGAAGACATATCCTCTTCATAAGTTTATTGAACACAAACCTTCAGCCTCTTGCCAGCTTGACAGGAGCTGATTTTACAAATCCTGCACAGCCACAAGACAGCGCCGGCGCCGCATGCTTAGTGTGTGTTGACATGGGCCGGATAATTTGTGTTTGCATTGCTTAAGATGTCCTTCCTCAACTGTGGGACGATGTTCCTGAGGGAAGAGGGATGAAGAGGTTTTATGTTTGCCAAGATTGTGATGAAATCCAAGTTGTCGGATGGAATTGATGATGTACAGTGAAACAGATGCTTACAAGCCATGTGTCGGTGTACTGGGGAGATCTCCAGCAAACCACTGCAAACAGCAGCTGAACGCTCCCATGTGCGAAGTCCAAGTCAGTCTGCCCGGTTGCATCCGGGGAGGTTGTATCCACAGGCATTCCATGGCCCACTCTCTTTCCAAACACACAAGAAAAAACACTGGAGGCATCGAACCTCTCACATTGGTTTCAATTCCAATGACTTGCGTAATGAACAGGATTGAAAAGCTGGAGTCCTTCTTTCAGTGTTTTGATGTGTCTTGCACGGTATTGTGGGCTCTTCAGCGATTTGTAGTGTTTCTTGGAAGATTCAAATCACCAGCTTTGATTAACAGTCCTCTTTCACCTAATAGCTTCTTGTTCCTAGTAGTAAGGCCAGGAGCCCCTAGTAGCGTCCTTGCTCCTAGTAGCGATGCCAGGAGCCCCTAATAGCTTCTTGTTCCTAGTACAACCTCATTGAATGCCTGTTTTCCCGTGTTTCCTTTCGATTCCTCCCTTCAAGAGGCCACGAGGCCACGCCAACCTCGGATCGTCGCCTCCCCGCCACCGCCACTGCAGAACGGCGCCTCCTCCCAGGCCGGCGCCTCCTCCCTCCGAGCCCCTCCCTGGTAACTCGGCCACCTTGTCCAAGGCGGCCCCGCGCCGCACGGAGTCGTGGCGAGATGCGAACCAAAACGGTTCCCTGAATCGAGCCGAGCCCTGGGCGGTTGGTTGGTGCCAAGTCATGTTTGTGTGCTTCTTGTATTTTGAGTGTCTTCCCAGGGCGCAAGTTGACATTTAGACTCAATCTAGACTCCACAGCACGGAAATGTACATTTTGTTGTTAACATTCCATAGAAGGGATAAATGACTGATTCATTAATGGGGTAGTCAGAAACACATCCATTCTTATTTGGCACCTAGACACTTCTGCGAAATCATCCTTCATACCAGAATAGGGGTGAATCATCACTTTTAAACTAATTACTGTAGTCATCCTCACAAGAACAAAAAGATATGTAGAAGCCATGTTGCAACCCGCACTGGACTCCCACCTTGCATGAGCATCATTAGCAGGTGCTGACTTTGTTGTGCTATGTTGTACTGAAAGATGATTGGCGAGGCCATGTGTTGCATTCGATGCCGTTCCGTGCATGTTCCGGAGCAAAGTTGAGGGGCATATGCTTTGTCATGACATCAAACCTGTGACGGTGGATCTCCTGTGCCAGGCTGGTCAGAGCAAGTTGGGGCGCCTCAGGAGTTGGGAGAGCGCGCTCCAAGCTCTGTGCTCGAGCACCCGGTCGATGGGATGGAACGCTGCGAAGCGAGAGATCAACATATATAATATATACATATAGTATGACATTATCATGTAAATATTTAAATATATAATATATATTTATGATATTAACCATATTACTACAATTGTGGAGACTGTATACTATATGTTGCACTATATATATATATATACACTGTATATGTTGGGTTGGTCCATTTACCTTGAAGTCGGTAAACAAGAACATCACCGAACAGCACTATGTTAGAGAAAGGTCTGGGACCTAACCATCTATCTGGGACCTAACCATCCTGTGACGTTTGTCTAAGATGTCATATTCAAGATGCAAAACGATCCAAAAGCGAAGCGACATGACTGTCATGCGTCTCACGCCTGCCCTTCCACCGCTTGCTGCTTTCCTGTGACTTGCCACGATCGACATGGCCCCGACGCACGAGGGCACCGTTCGACTGACGATGGGGTCCACCCTTTGCTGAGTCTCTATATATATATATATTTTTTTTTTTTTTTAAGTTCTGAAAGCTGCAATACAGGAATTCCGGTAGATGCACACAAGTGTCAACATCAGCTTGGAACAGATGACCATGTCGCATTCGGACAACTTCGCTGTAATTTCAGCCACTTTGGGAGGCTCCTTCCTTTAATTATTCATTCAACTGTCTGTAGTCATCGCTGTAACATTCTGTATCAGTATTTTCTTTTTTCTCCACTTACAAGAGGTCCTCAACTCCAATTCGTTGCGCTTCCGAGGATGCGGGACCACCGGCACGGCCGCGGCGGCAGCGCCGGTGCGGGCACTGCCCGTCCACCCGGGGGACAGGCGCGGCCCAGTCCACCCGGGGTGGATGCCGAGATTCAGATTCTTGCGGTGCTTTGTATGATTGTTTTGCTGGGGTGTATGATTGCTTTGTATGATTGTTGTTTGTTTTTGTCCATATTTTTGTTTTTCATAGAATGTGTATGTAGTCTATATTTAATAGTACAATTTTGGTTCATGGGTTATAATTCATGTGTTATGATTTTGCAGTTCTTGTTGGTTTGATGCCTTGTGCTTAGAATTGTAATTACAGGTTTTGTGCTGAGAAGAAGTGACACCATTTGAGTCATATGATTGTTTGTTTGTTTGTTTGTGTTTTTTCTTTGTGCTGGGGCATAAGTTATAAGGGTTAAACGTCGGTGTAGAACAAACAACACATAAGCAACCAAGATGTTTGTTGCTGGACGTTTACAATCATACTTCGCAAGGGTTGCTTTCATGAAGCATGCAGACCTAGATCCACTTTGTTTTTTGTGTATTAGCGATTGATTCATGGTGATTGGTTTGGCAAAAGAACCGACAATGTTTATTTGACGTGCAACAAGTGTGCTGTAGTATTGGCATATAGAGGTGGATAGCTTAGGAGGTTGAGCTTGGTTGCGTTTGGAATGAGGCAACCTGGGACTTATAGCCATGAGGGGTAACATTTGTTGTTACGCTGAATCTTTTTGATGCGAGTCATACAGTCCAGCTAGAACTTGTAGAAATTGTTGAGCGGTTCCATTTTCCGTGTGATTTTTGGGATTGCTTGGATTCGATCAATGTATTGTGTTGTGTGCTGTGGAGACACATCGTTGTCCACAGGCATGTATTATGGAATAGTCAGAACAGTTCAATAAGAATGGACACGAGATCATGGCATCGGAAAAAATTTTAAAAAATATGTATACCTATACTTGGTCGGATGAGCATGACAATGACTGCACTACGGTCCAAGCAACAAATCCTGCTCGGCCTTCGAGTAAAACCATGGTAAGCCTTGTTATTTACGGTGTGTTGGTGGCGGTTTGCAGTTTGTCCTGAAGGTTTGGCTTGGAAAAACACCGTGCAAACCTGGGTCAAAAACCTGGGTAAGTTTTGTGATCGTTTGGAAGACCTGTCTTTCGAACCTGTTTGGAAGACCTTCGTCTTTGTGCCTTGAAGACCTGTCCCAAAACGAACGTCTTCGGACCGCAGGGTGCACAAAGCGGCTTGCGGGGAGGCCGGGCTCGGTCGGAGTGAACTCCTCCGCTTGGTCGTGGCGCGGCTCGGAAGGGCGAACTCCTCCGGTGAATTCCCAAGTGATCGTGGCTTTAAGGGATTGGTCCAGAGTGGTCAGAGGTTGAGATCATGAGTGAGAGGATTGGTGGATGGATGGCATGGGTGACTTTGATCTTCATATACAAGTTGTTGTTTGGCGGATGCAGGTTCTCTCCAAGGGGTGAAAACATGTTTGTGCTTCTTGTGGCCGTTGGTTAGCCGCCGGAATCTCCCTTTTTTGAGAAGCAAGTTTCAGAGACCCAGATGCCACAGTCGTACAAAGCCTAGTCATATGGTACCCAGACACTCCATGTATGGAATATATGTAATATATGCATACATGGACCCCTGAAACCACCCCAATGTAGGCAAATATGCCATACATGGAGTGTTTGGGGTATGTAGTTTCACAGACTCTTGCTCTCTCGCTCTGTATATGTAGACTAGACATGTACCCGAAACCCAGGTGGTAAAGTATACCAAGCTTCTTCGAACGAGACAAGTTTCTTTTTGGAGTTGGGATAGAAATTTGGGCAGCTTGGGGTTGGGGGGGGCCCGGACAGAAGGGGAATTCCACTGCTACTCCATGCAACACCTGTGGTTGTTTTTGGGCAAAGCCCTTGAACATGGTAAAACGTAACAACAACAACAACAACAACAACAACAATTTGAAGTGAACAGGCTAATATCATTTTTACCTTGGTCTGGTACGCTGGGATCCCTATTCGGGCAACGTTGAAAGGCCTTCCAGGTACAAAAGTTGTGCCCCTCCAGGTGATGTGAAGAGTGTGGGACGGACACAGAGACCACAGATAGATCGATGATCACACTGACATCATTATACGTGTGCCTTTGCACCTTATTGCATCTTGCGCAGTGTATATATGCATGTCCATCGTTAAGTTGTATATTTGCGTTGCCACACCCCCTCCCTGGCCGTTTGTTGGTGGAGGTGGCCTTGGATTCATCCCACATCTAAGAGCAAGGAAGTCACTGAAAAAAACAAGTGAGCAGCGTCAAAAACCTCTCACAAACTGTTTAAGCAAGTAGAGAGTATAGCAGATCGTAGACCGGGTTTCCACACCGCTCAAGTGTTGCCCACTTCCGAACTTTCTTCCACCGAACCCAACTTCCAAGTGCCCAGACCAGGCAGTAGCAGCAGCAGTTGCGCTCCTTTGAGCTCTTCACTCGCCGGAGCTCCCGGCGAACCACCGCGCTCCACGCGTTGCACGCGTTCTATTTTTTGCGGTTTTGCGGCTGGGTGTGTTTTGCTGAATGCGGGTTCGATCAGATGGGGTCCATTTTCTCTCCTGCCCAAGCAGGATTCGTGACAAAGTACGAACCCTTCTGCACATTAATGTTCCAACGAAGAGTTTGCTTTCTTTTGGCCCAGAAACAAAGACCAAAGGCTTCATTTTGCCTTGGCCGAGGCACATGTGGAAGCGCAGGTGCCCGAGGCGAACGCGCTGAACGCGCAAGGCCACCGGAGGGTGCGACCATCGGATGGGTTTGACCGTTTAGAACATACACTTAGGACTATACCAGTGATGCCGATAAATGGAATCTCACGGACCATATTCTTCAAACTTCAAAGACTATCGCCAATTCACGCCGAGATTGGCTCACCCACGATGTGTCCGGTACACGACTGCGCCGCCGTTGGCCATGCTCCGGTGGCCGTGTCCCGCAGCAGGACGCGACGCAGCTCCCCCCTGTGGAGGGAGCAGCAGTTCCTCCACCTTGCGGCCTGGCTGGAACGCGGTTTGTGGCCACCTGCCGAAGGCACGCTCGCTGTACCTATAGGTTGTTGATGGTGGTTGGAGCTTCCTCAGGTGTACTGTCAGCAGAGCAGGTTTGGGAACTATTTGTGGAGGTGATATGAAAGTAGGTCCACCGAAATCAGTGGAGAGAGGTTTGGTGATCAAGGCTCTTACAGCCATTCCACACCCAGAGATGGACGTGGAGATCCTGGGACCAAGGACACCAGGGATATTGTATATTGTATATATATTAATATACAGACCCCCAAATAGATAGATTTTGTTCCCCACCAAAAATGTATTGGATCAAGTTTCTATCTATTTGGGGGCCACTAGATGTATTCAATGCATTTGTGTGCATATAGGGTTTGCGCACCTGCCAAAGATTAAGTTGAGCTAGTTCTCAAAAGGTTCCATTGACAAGTAAGTTTCTACCCACCTGGTGCCACTTCCTTTGATTTAATGAATCCACCCGCTTCTTGTCACCAGCTGGATGGAACCCGTTGTAGGAGTTCAAATGCCTGCAGAGCCCAACACTGAGGTTCAGCCCCGAAGCAGCTCGGGGATTGCCAAGAGGCGACCAAGTGAGAGCAGCGGGGTCTGGTCTCGTTGTGCTTTCCCACCTTCAGGAAGAAACATTCACAATTTTGGTAAATTTCTCCATCTCCTGCTCAGAAGAAGCTTTGGGGGACTGTTTTGCTTTGCCCAAGTTTGAGGCTTTGAATCGGAGACCATCCTCTAAGCCCTCTAAGCAGAGAACCGATGGCATAGATGGAAGGAAAGAGTCCGCTGGCGTTGCAGTTGTACTGGCCTTGTCCCCAAATTCAGGACACCCCAAACCATTGGAACCAGCAGGACCACATCCTCCCCAGCCTGAGCTCTATTGGGAATTTCTGCGGGATTTGAGCGAATGGTGAGGCAGAATATGATCTTTTGATATTGATATTGATATCTTGAGTGTTGGCACTTAGGTGGTGATGCTGGAACCTCTCTATAGACTCTAGACCTTCCCTTCGATGAGACCGTTTGCTTCGCATCAACCAGGCTTGAGACCGCCCAGCCAAGAGGCCTTCGGTGGGAGTCTTTGGGCCTGGCCTGGGCCGCCACATCCCCTGTGGACGGACCCCGACCCTGACAGACCACCGGTGGGTTCGAGCATTTTCCTCATACCAAGCCACTAGCGTTTGGGGGTCCATCTATGATCCTTTGCAAACAGGGGAGTATTTCGCGTGCTATTGTGGTTGGGGTGATGGGGGTTGTTGTGGGTACGATGGTTGTGGCTGACTTATCATGCACCAGGTGGAGAGGATGCGACTCGCCAGTTGCGTATGTTGGGCGGTTGGTTCTATACGGCATGGGGTTTAGGCCTCACGTGTGAGCTCTCTTTCGAGGGGTATGGACGAAGAGTTGTGTAATGAGGAATGCGTAATGAGTTGTTTTTCTCAGGTTAAAAATAACAATCATTACTCAATCGTGTGCCATCTTAGCTTGCATTGACTTCCCCGATCCGCTTAGCTTGCATCTGTTTACCCCAAGCCGATCGCAGATCCCCAGACATGCCATCGAGATGAAACATCGCGGATCCCCAGACATGCCACGTGTGAGGGTGCTTTTGCAAGACCGATGGCCCACTGAAACACGACCGATGGAAGAAGAATCCCCCGAAGGACTTGTATATATCTACGTATATAGTATAATATGTATATATATATACCTTATATAAATATTATGTACCATGACCTTCCCAGTGACCTTTTGAGATTCCAGAATGAGGTCACTTAGATCTTGAAAAGGTCACCTACAAATCCTGGAAAAGGTATATATCTGTACCAGGGCTCCTTGGGGTTTCTCCATAGAAGACTAATTTGGGTTGTCCATTAACCACCTCAACTTGGAGGGGCCGGTACAACTTGTGTATGCTTCGTCTACCCCCTCACAACTCCGTCCGAGCTTCCAGGCACCTTTGGCCGAGCTGCGACCTCAGACCAGGTCCATGGACCGTACGCACTCGAATCCGGTCCAAAGAGTGCTCAGGATGAATTCTAGCTATGTTGATTGCACGTCCTCATGATCTTTACTCACACGTCCTCCCCCATGATGTGATGGAATGTACACAGCCATGATAGGGGATTCTCGGGGGTGGGTCTGTGGCGGGGTAGAAATGTATCTTGCAGCGTGATTCGCACTGCTGGGATGTAGGCAGCTTGAAGTTGCTATGCAGTGGAGATGCTTGGCTACTTGTGTAAAAGCACATTCCAAATAATAAAGCACAGGATCTACCCAAAGAAGATGTAGTGTAGGCTCTTGATACAAAAAGCTCCCCATATGGAGAGGCTATCCAAATGGAGGGGTCTTTATTCATCAAGAGTCTAGAGTCTACATTACATTCTGAGACACTGTGTTCAGGCCCCTTTCGACGATCCATGCCATAATCATGCCACATATCACAAGTCCAATCAACGATCCCCGAGATGTAAATTCAAAACAGTTGGTTCCGACGAATACATTCCATCAGCATCACCCCGAAGAAATGGACCACCTCTCCAAAGTGATAGTAATTCAGTCTTCCAACTCCCATCTCACAAATTAGCTATAGCCAGGTGCTATAGCCCTTTTTTGCCTCTGAAGTGTACAGCCTTTCCGACGTTGCCTCCCAGTTCGTCGGAGACAAAGATGTAAACAAAAAGCAACACCACCAAAAACAGCCAATGCGAGAGGTTAGCTCCCCCAAAAAAGAACCGCCCAGGACCTCGGAGACACGCTTCTTTGAGCTGGGCGGATAGGCGCTCCGCAGTGGCGAGCAGCGAGCAGTGGCCGGATACGGCCTCGCCATCGCGAGGGGTTCGGTCGCTTAGGCCCCGTTGCGAGGTGATGCCTAGACTAGAGTCTAGAGTTCTTGTTAATTACCTTCGTAGCAATGCCCTTTGCTCCGTTCGTAGCGTCCTTGTTCTTAGTAGTCAGGCCAGGAGCTACGTTCATAGCGTCCTTGCTCCATTCGTAGCGATGCCCTTTGTTCTCTTTTGGGGGGATGGGACTATAGAAATGGACGTGTACCTAGATCTTCAAATGAGCAGAAATAAGTGCTCGAGGTGTAAACTGCTCGTTTTGCAAAAAAGTGCTCGAGCTGCAAATGAAGAAATGCAAAAACAGGTGCAGTTTTCCAAAGTGCGCTCGTGTGCGCTTTTTTGCGCTCGTGTGCGGAATTTTGCGCTCGAAGTGCGGATTTGAAAAAATGCGCGGGACTCACAAGAAACTGCGCGTTTTACAAAAACTGCTCGTTTATCCAGAAAGTGCTCGATTCTTAAGAAAGTGCTACGAAACGCAGGTTGAGCACTTATTTCTGCTCGTTTGAAGACCTAGGTATGTTTTGGTTTGAGTGAAACTGATCGGACACCCTTGGGTCGTGTGGTTTTCCTCACTGTTGTTTCACTTCTTTGGTGATTTTCCGTCGTCCCGTCGTGGGTACAAGAAAAGACTCCTCAACCACTGAGAGTAGCCGTCCCGCTGATCAATTTCTGTGCGCAGCCTTGAAGGCCGCTTCGTGCGCGAACAGAGAGAGCCAAGCGGGCAATTTCGCTGTAACGAATCGTTTGCGGGGTCAAAAGGGAAGCTGGGGATGAGAAGCAGGACGGTAACAGTGATGCTGGACCTCAGCAATGATCATGGCAGAGGTAGAAGTTGAGTAGATAGAAGAACCACTACAGAATGTTTGTCAGATGTTGGGTGTTATTTGTGCATGGATGTCCAATTTAGAACAACTTATCATTATGTCTATATTATTGTGTCTAATGCAATCAGGTTCATGCATGACATTTGACAACAATATGGGGATGGGTGAAAATGAAAACCAGTTTAAGCCTTTTCTGGAGGAACCTGTTCCATTTCCATTTTGATGTTCACCATCTTCAGCCCTTCAGTACTTGGTATATGCACTCCGAAGCAACTACTTGGTCTAACCCACCCAAGCTCCCTTCCCCGTGAAATTGATGAAGGCTGGGCCAAAGGGCCCAGCAGAGCGTCTCACGTCTCACCGGGCCCCGTGCGGTGGATGGGCGCAGTGCCGGTGATCCAAATGAAGGAGATGTACGTTCCCCTTTCTGCGCGAGAAAAGCCTGGTATGTATTCACATTACAATATGCATCTGTGTATATATATAATATATTTTATATATCAGATTTGATCATTAAATAGTCAGTTTCTTGCTTTCGCTTGGGTTGTCCGGCACTGAGAGTCAGCAGCAGCAATTCACGCATGACTCTTCCAAAGAGTCATGCAGGGTCAAGGTGACAGCAGGGATATGTGAAAAAATATATCGTGCGACGTGTATTGCCTCGTTCCCAGGGGCGTCACAGCACTGTCATGCTTTTGACATCTTTGTATCGCAAGCAGGGGCTTACTAAAGTATTTGATGTTGAGACTCACAGACCAGAGAAGGAGCCAAGGCAGCCAAGGAGTCTGAAAAGAACACTGGGTTATGGCAATGGCTTCAGCACTTGAACATCCAGTGGTTTTCAATGCCTTTGCTGCTGATGGTATTTCATGAAACCATGGGATTCCCTTTTAACCTCCAAGGACATGCACTGGGATCAACAAAGTGATGTTTCAACGGGCAACTGTCCCTTTCCTTGTTTCATTTCTTGATCAATACCCATCATTTGGTGAATTGGGGTGATTTGGCATGTGCCTGCACCGCGCAAGCACCTTGCGCCGCTGGCCGAGGTTTGTTTTTGACATCATTGAGTTGACCCAGAGTTGACCCGAAAACGCTGGTGCGTCTTTTCAATCTGTGCACTTCATTCCGCAGGATTTTAGTTGGAGCTCCCATTGAGAAGACAGAGAAGACAGAAGGCTCCAATCTTTATCCGCGTCACAACAGCAGGAAACGTGCCAAGAACATGGGATTCAACGAGGATAATGCACCTGTGGATGAAACCAATCATCACTCCACTCACAGACCTAGCCACGCGCACGCTGAAACTGCGCATGCAGACTTGGGTACTCATCACCGGCTAGCCAGCAGACTTCGCTCCGGGGAACTAGTCAGCTTGTGCCCACAGCTTCCAGCTTCTTTGACATCTCTGAATGCCCGCAGCCTCGCAGCTTGAGGAGCATGTCTCAGGCACGGAAATGCAGTTATGCCCCGGCTGGGAGAGTTAACCACCCAGTAGCCCTGGGTGGTGGTTGTTTGCCTTGGTCCGCTGAAGAAGGATGCTCGACTCAAGAACTCATTAAACCATGAGTGAATAGTGACAGTCAATTGCCCAATGTCAAGAGACCTGATGAAACATGCTGCATGCCTCTCAGAACAATCTGAGAAATAATTGTCCAAGGTGGGTTGGAGGGCCTTTGTTGTTTTTTGTGTTCCGTCAGATTTCCCAAGGAGGTCTCATTGGAACGGATGCTTTGGGATGCATCCTTTGAGAGCTTTGTTGCTGCTTCTTCAGGCCGGGCTGGTATTTGCAATTCGATGAAGCAAATAGCTGAGATTGAGATGGAAGACCTCTTGGAATGTTGCCATTTTCATTTCCCTGAATCTGGTTCTTTTGTGCGTGTGTATCTAGCATGTTAAACAACATCGGAAGCTAGGGTTGCTCTCTACAGTTGTTTTTTGTTTCCAAGCAGCAGGGTAAGCGTTCGTGTGCATACCTTGACTTCCACATCGGTATGAAAAAGCTAGCTCGGGGCTTTGAAGTCCATCCAGGTCGCAGCATCGGCCAGCTGCGATGCAAACGCTGCACTGTCAAAGTGCGAACAGGCATGGATTGGATGAGAAGAGGGGTCTGATCATTTAAGTTGAGATGGTGGTGTGTGGGTGTTTTATGTTGTAGGAAGATGATCTTTCTGGCTAGAATCATTATGGTTAGTAAGCTTTGCATTTCTTTATATGTGTTTCATTCATTAATCGGTCCAGGTCAAGAAGCCGTTTTTAGACCTGGATACAATATGCAGTTGCCGTCTCTGTAAAAGACAACACCACATTGGACCTTCCTATAGCAGGTTGGGCAGTTGGCAGACTCTGTGAGCCGCCGGAGGGGTATTTTGAGTTCAGGGCAGGTGTGGGTACAACATGCGAACCGGACGGATGGGTTCCATGCGGCGCGGGACACCGCCGCGGTGTCCGCCGCGGTCCGGCATCGGAGCTTACGCCAACGTATTACGCCCTTCTCCACAGTGTTTGGGAGATCGGAGATGGTGCGTGGGAGATCATCCAGTTCCACACAGTCAGTGGCGTAAGACTTGAGGTGGTGCAGGAACTGGATTCCTTCCGTTTCGTTGAGCGAAGAATCCCAGTGCGAGGGGATCATGGAGAATCGAGTGATCCGGCAACGAGTGGTTTCCGGACCCGGTGACACGGCCGTTGGAACTGCGAGAGCCAATGGAACTCAACCTGTGAAGGATATTGGACCGATATAGACATGTGTTCTTCTTTTCACTAAGTTTGTTGAAGGATTGCGGGCTGGGGTGTTGACATGGGCTGACCTACTACCCAAACATGAATCTTCTGCTAGCAAGAGGAGTAGCATAATGAAAGGACTGCACACTTGCAGAAGACCCTCACCTTGACAGCAGGTGGAGAAGATCTCCATTGCCAGTGGCGCTGCAGAGCCTCCGACCTCAGATGATGTTGTGTTTCGCGATGCGCAGGAGCGTTTCAGAGAGGGTCCTATAGGTGAAGCCATGTGAAGCCCCTAAGTTGCAAGATTCACTTCAGTGAGAGGAAAAGGCTTTTTGGTGATTCGAATCTTTCACAAAGTCCTTGTGGCTTCACCATTGTTTTGATAGGAGGAAGGCTTTGTTCGGTATGACAGGAACGGACTTCACTCAATAAACTAAACAGCCATTTACAAATTTGAACCAGGTGAAAGGTTATGACCGGGTGCATGGTGATGGTTTAACATGTGTTTCGACCAGGTGTTTGACTTGGCCATCTGACTGCATTGAGACTTTCGAACCCTTGCTTCCGAGTGGAATCTATCACAAGTTTATCAGGAAGTAGCAAGGACGCTACTAGTAACAAGGGTCCTTACTACTATTAGCAATGATGCTACTAGTAGCTCCTGGCATTACTACTAGGCACAAGAAGCTACTAGTAACAAGGGCATTTCTATACTAGGAGCAAGGACGCTGCTAGTAGCTCCTGGAATGCTCAAGAGAAGATCGCTTCAGACCGTCAGTTTTCGGTGAAGATCGTCAGCTTTACCAAGGACAATTGAAGCCCAAGATGTTTACCCGCACCCATGAACATCATCCACAAAACACATAGAGTGGAACAAAGCTCACCAGATTGAGTATTCCCAACCGAATGGGATGTGAACATCATCATGATCTGCTTAGTCGCCCAGGCACCGTGCCCTTTTTTCGTGAGGTCCTGCTGTGCCGCACATGGGCGACAGCCGGATCTGAGGTGCGAATATCGACGGGTCTTCTACACCTGCATGCTACAAGAGGGGCGGTGGCCTTGGACACCCTTACCACAGGTGGTCCGAAGCGGTAAAGAGGGCGCACGGTATTCTTGGTAAGAGAGATGATTCTTAACAATAGCTCAATTGTTCCGTGAGTAGAGATCATGTGTGACTTCCCTCAGAGAATCATGAAGAGCATGGACTTACAGTCCATCAGAATATATGGTTGCTTCCGGGCAGCAGAACCCTTGTGTTTCAAGGGTTTATAGGTTTAGAAAGCAGTTGTTCCATTCTTCAAGTCCCAGGTCCCACGGGACACGGGACGTGGGCAGCACAATATCTATTTGTTACCCGATGTCTAGTAAACATAGGGTCAAACATAGAATTGTCTTCTAGCAAATGGGCCAGAGGTTTCTATACTTTCATAGGGTTTCTAGCAAACATAGGGTTTCTTTGAACCAGATCATTTCTACGTTTGTCGTGCCTCGGTTTACACTTACTTTCTCTCAGCTCACGGAAACGCCACTTCGCGGATAGGAACCCAGCTCCTGACTCTGAGGTGCTATTACAACCCAGCCTGCAATGATGGTTTCACCGCCGTCCTCGCCTGAGGAACCGCAAAAACAGTACTATGATACACGATGTTGTTTGTCTTGCAAAAACAACCACGTTGCACTAAACAACATGTACTGCATTGTGGTTGCTCAGCCATCGCTTCAGTTCATCGCTGCAGTTCTTCACCCCCCGTCCGATACCCATCCAATCACTCCCCAGGTGCATTGCTCCGAGCTTTGCGCGGCGGAGCCCCTCTTAGCCACTTGCGTGGAGACGCCAAATCGACCAGCACCGCAGGCCGTTCGTTTCGCTTTTTTCGGTCGGTTTGGGTTTCGAGCTGTGGGAACAGCCCGATTTCTTGAAGGCGAAGGAGTTACTCCATGGAAAGACGAGAAGGGAGTTTTATCGCTGCACCACGTTGTTTGGCGCCTCAAGCGGACGCACTGGCCGGCCATCGGACCACGATTTGATCAGTCCTTTGACGTTCAGATGTCGTTTCTTGGTGAAGCAAAGCTTCACCAAGTCTCTGCGGCTTGACGCAGGGACTTCGCTCTGCGAAGAAGACCCAACTCTCGTGGTCCACCCGATGCAAAATTGCCTACAGTGTCGGGCGTCCTGTGGCAGGACTATCATCTTTGTCCACATCTTCCGAAGGCAGGGGTGCAAGTCAAGGTGAATAATGGTGAATATGTATTCGGTGAATTCTATATATAGTGTATGCATATATTTGTGATATGTGTATGACATATGTGCTTTCCAGTCGGAAATACCGTATTGTTCGGGCTGGAAAGCCTATTGTGCATAGCGGCGTCTACGATGAGAAGGCCAATGCACGCAACAATTTCACTGTTCAATTTGAATATCAAATCCAATTCGTCAGCATGGGAGTGGAACCCTTGTTTGTAAGGAAAACAGCCTTCCAAGTTCCATGTGATGTGTTCGTCAGGACATTATAGGTGGGAAGCCTTTCCACCTTCGAGCGAGTTTTGAAGAACAACAAACATTCTATTCTCTTTAAGTGCAATTGGGGATGAGCATAGGGACAAATTACGCAGGGCCCAAACCTATATCATTGCTCTCGCCATCCTATGTTCCGACCTAGGGAAGATTTGATACATAGAGATTATACAGATCATGCCCCACCTCGTCCGGATCTGAGTGACTCCATAGAAAGCGTACAATGGTGTGATCTTGTTGGACATCAAGCCACCTCCTCCTATCACTCGGGCGGCCCATCGGTCGATTGGGCCCAACGCACCTGGTCGGTGACACCTGGCTTTGAGAGGAAAAGGATGGAAAAGGCGATATCTATAAGGGTACCAGGTAGGGGGTGGGGGGTCCAGATGGTTCCCAAATTCTTCAGCTTCCGAACGTCCGAATCGATTGATGCAGGACTTGGTTACCACTGCGCCACCAACCTTAGAGGATTTCTTGGCGGCCCCTGCACTGCCCTACACCTTCACCGTCCGGAGCGCCTGGCTGCAGGGGCCGAAAGAGAGTTCAGTGGGTTTGCCCTAGCAAACTCAGAACTGGGTTTGTCAGATGTGATGCACCAGCCCAAACTGAGAGTGTGTCGGCATGGATTGATCAACTTACTTTTTTTGATCAAGGGTTTTGTTGGTTTTGTCAACTGCTCGTTGGTTGGAGGCATTTGTTTAGCGCGTTTTGTGGCCGCCTGCACAGCCTGTCGGCCGGTGTATGGCTGACGTTCCGGTGAAGGTCCAACATGGCCAGGGATAGCCAAGGTAGAGTGTAGAAGATGCCAACCATTTCCATGTTTTCTTTTGAGTGTATACAGCATTCCAATTCAAGGACCACCCCAGATGTGCTTTTGGGACCCTAATTCGATTTGATTGTTGCGGGAATAATAGCATTTTGGAGTTCATTTTGTTTGACTCATGAAGCAATATAGGCCGCACTGCCACAGCCGCTTCCTTCCCGCAGCTTCAGCCGCTCGATCGCCCTCCCGAGCGCGAGCCGCAGCACCGCTGCGCAGCCCTTCGCGGTGCGGTCAGGGGAGGTTGCTGGATCTTTCGAGTGTCGAATGAGAAAAGGAGTTGAAGAGCATGGCCAAATGCAATTGTTTTGGCTGTGCTCCTTCTTTTTGATTTTTTGTCGCTGCACACAAAGGAGACCATTATGGGAGCGAGTGGTTGGTTTTGGATGCATCGGTAAATGATTTGCCCTGACAACCAAGTTCGATGATGACACGATTCCTCATTTCCCAATGGGTATTGCTTTCGAGCCAGCTGAATCAGTCAAATTGTTTTCTATAGAAATGGAAGTTGCTGCTACAATCATCCAGACTTAGACGAAGTCACCGAAAAAGGGCAACACAAAAATCCATGATACACTCGGAGAGCGCATGGGTTTGCAGAGAAACACCGGATTTGCGCTTCTTCAGCCGGTCTTAGTACACCCGGCATAGACGGGTGGTCGTCCCGGCATAAACGTGTCGTCCAGGGTCAAAGCGAGTTCTTTTTCAGGGAATGGCATTGGTGTGAATAATTAGACCCCCAAATAGAGAGAAAGGATGAGAAATGTAACATCCCTTTCAACATGTATTGGACACCGTGTCAATATCTATTTTGGGAACCACTCTAAAACCTTACTTGCCTTTGATTGATGATCCCGTCTGAAGGAGAAGACTGATCATCTGATCGTTCCTGGCCCGGGGGTCGGCGGCTTCGGCGCAGGTCCATGGCAGCGAATTCCCTTCGGGGCGGTAAGAATGTCTATGGACCTCATTGCTTGCAGTCACTTGGACAGAGTGCTTGAGCAAAGCGAGTGCAGGACTAGAGAGTAAAGGACCCAGCGAAGTCTCAGAGTCATGGGGAGTAGAGAATACAATGAGAATACAGTTTGGATTTTGTTTGGTTTGCATGGTTCGTTTGCAAGACAGGATCTCTGCAGGACCTGAAATATCCTCAATGTTTGTTCGGCATTTGCAAGTCAATGGTAAACCGTAAAACCCTTGTGGTGTCCGAAATGGACTCACTCACATGTTGCCTTTAGGAATAGCTCTGTGTGTGTGCGTTCCCATGTTGACAACGAGCAGGCACCAAGCGTTGATACGGACAAACACATCAGTGTCAACCCTTAAGGCTAGGGTGATCACAGTCTTCTTAAAAGATGATGCATGATGATGTTTGGATGCCTAATTTATTGCAGAGAGGTCTTCATTCAGAGAACAACCTCCCAAATGTAACAAGCTGCTTTGTTGTTGATATGTTTGGCATGAAGACAGTAAAAGCAAAGCTGGAATGTTTTGGTGATGGAAATGAACAAACACATTCAGCTTGGAGTCCCCTACTACTGGAAGGCGACAAACTCCTTTACGCGGAGAATTAGCCCGCAACCTCTTGGCCTGGACAAATAGCTGTAGCTACCTAACTCATGGATCCATGTTGGTTTCAACAGCAAGAGATGTGTAACAATTCACGGATTCCATGTGAGTTTGTGTTTGAGTGACCCCCAATTGGCTTGAGTCTATGTGGTCGGTCTATGTGTCCTCTTCCAGGATGCCTCTGGGAGGTTACCCTTCCAAGACACACTCATGTGGTGGTTTGACAAGTTTGACCCCTGACCGCTGATCTGACTGCTTCAATCGGAACGGCTTTTCCCCGGGATTTCTCCCATTTCCGTCTTTTGAGGAGACACGTGAAGCAGGAAGAAAACCCCCGGAACCGACGTACTCCATGTGACCCGCTCCGAACGTCTGGGACGTGGGACGGCGGAGTTTCCGTCGAAAGTAGGAGTTGCAGTTGACAAACATCAAAACACCCGTTGACGAGTGGAAACTGGGAGCTGGGTTCAGGTCTTGCTTTAGTTGGTCCAAGGATTTCATCGCACCCTGCCCAGGAGCAACTGGTTCGAGGAGCGCTTGGAGCCTGTGAAGCATCAGGTGGCGGGTTTGTTTCAGACGCACACGGCTGAGACACCAAGTGTGACATGAAGGGAAGTCTTGGGTGGCTAGAATTGTTATGAGTTATAATCTGTGCATTCTGGAGGAACGCGTTGTTTAGGTTTATATAGTATTTGTTTGTGTTTTAAATTGTTCTGCCATCCACACTTGGGTGCTTTTGTTTCCTCTTTCACCTTGCACACCTTGCAAGTGATGGCTCCACCATCCCAGGTTCAACATCAAATTGTTTTGCATTGGTTAGGACTTGTTGGCCATATTTTGCTGGCAAAAGATGTTTCAATAGTAGGGCGGGTTCTCTTTGACCATGTGACCATATATGAGTAACTCAAATGAATTCCAGTGTTTTTTTTTTCCAGGCAGCTCTTGAGAAACTTCATCAACTTCCTGCTGCTTCAGCAAAGACCTGGACAAAGACCTCAGAGTCTTACGGCGAGCAGTTCAAGGTGGGCATGCTTCAGCGACACTCACGAGCTTTCCAAACGGTTCGGTGCGACCAGCTAACTGCCTCAGGTCGTCAACTGCCTGTGTGACAGAGGGACTGGACATGGACTGGACCATGGATGTGTCAGGTTTCGACAGGCTCGAAGCCGCAGAATATCCAAGGAATTCCGAACATGTCGTTGGAACGTCTCGAAACCGCAGAGACTTCTCGTGGAATTTTGACATGGTTCTTCACATGTCACATGTCCCTCCCCCATGTGAACATGTTTGTCAGGGCTTGCACCTTGGATTGGCGAGTCGACCGTCGCAGGAGGTCATGGACAAGAAGGGCCCCGCCTTGGAATCCGCCCGAACCTCAAACGTCGACGGACCAAACTCCCTCAACCTTGGGGGACCAAGTTGATCCGGACGTTATGAAAGGACCAAATGACGGAGTATTTAAAAACAAACACAACACATGTAAGAAATTAGTATTCGCATGAGTATTCATGCCATAGGGAAAGGTAGAGGGGTTTTTACACAACATCGAATGAAAGCAAATGGAATGACGATTCTTAAATTGTTCTACTATTTGTGAGAGTGAGGACTGTAAGGCATAGATGAACGCGAAAGTTCCCCACAATCAGGGAGCCTGATTACGTATTGGAGGCTCACGTGGGGTTTAACGGGTGAGCCTTCGGTTGGTGAAAGTCTGAGATGAAACTGGCGGTTCGTTCCTTTTGTGTTGTCTGGATATTCTTTGTTATCGTGTCGAATCCTAAGGGATAGAAGGGTTTGCAGGCTTACTTTGCAGCACCATTTTCTTACTTACACCAAGAGACTTTCTTTCACCGCTCCAAGACCAAATTTAGTAGTAGGTTCTCTAATTTGTTTGGTCATGCATTCTTAAGTAGGTGGGCAGGTTGATGCACAACCCGCACAGGGGACTTCGGCATCTGACTTCGGACAAACCGAGGCAAGCTGGCTTAGCTACATGAAGACTGACGCGGCAGACATGTGACCGAAACGGACAAAGCATGGAGTCTGTGCAGACATATTGTTTTTTGATCGGTATGGTTCAATTAGAAGGAACACACATATACACATAGCTCATCAGAGCTCTATGACTATGTGACTATGTTCGAAACTCTCTTTTGATGCTAAATAGAAAGGAACGGACAGGATGTTGACGAGTTCAGAATCCAAGATCCACTGAGGAAGCTAGTTATACCTGTTGGTGGACACCTTTGTTGGGCCAATACAAGCACGTTATACCTGTTTTAGGCTAAAGAGCTACTTCACCAATCGTGGGAGGCTAGTGTGAACCAGATTTCAACCAGTTTAAGGATGTACTAAGTTACTAGCAGCAAGAAGCTAGTAGGTTGGAGGACATCGCTAGTAGGTTGGAGGCCATTGCTACTAGTAACAAGAAGCTACTAGCTTCCTTCCATCCGCTGTGGTCATGTCACGTGCGGTACGTTAGAGTTTGAGCCAACAAGCCTGATTGCCATTGCAAACTATCCCTGCCGGACGATTAGGGCGTGTTCCGTCCAAAATTTGTCAAGAACTTGTTGGTCAATCTCAAAAGAAGGTTTCCATCGTTGGTATGTTGAAGATCCAATTTGAGTCCGTCCCCCGCGCAAGCGCGCGCCCCGGCCTTGAGCCCCCGCGATGTGCTCCCATCCAGGTACGCTTCGACTCATGTGAAGTCCTTCCAGTTGGAAGCTGAGGACTTGCTCGGGCCATTGTGACCACATGATTTTCGGACCATTGTTGAGACAAAACAATTTATATAGGCGTGAACCTTTCGTTGGCATTGTACTGTTGGGATCGTGTACTGACACAGAGAGAGAGAGAGAGAGAGGGAGAGAGTGTGTGTGTGTTAACGTTGGAGGTTCTACCCCAAACACACTTAGACATGCTGCACATGCCTCGACTGAGGCATCCGGGCCTCATGGTTGACTCAAGTGAGCTGAAATTGCCGATGACAGTGGAGCAGCTTGAGAAGCAGCTGGGCAGAAGAGGGAGCTGCAAAGAAGCTGCAGCAATCAACCTCACAGAGGAAGTCGCCACAAAAGTCCTGGCAGTTTCTTCGTTTTGGAACTGTTTCACCAAGAGGGTCCAAACCTTGGCACCCCAAAAAACGCCAAACAAAGTCTTTTCGGGTCTTTTTGGTATGCATGTCCGTCGATGCCTTGCTTCTCTCCCGGCTGGGATGGTATGCATGCTCAAGTCAACCATCCCGGCTGGGGGCCAACGGTTGCTTGTGCCGGCGCTCGTGCCAACGACCTAGGTACCGGGAAACCTGGACCAAAGGAGATGCAGTCGCTTGGCGGACGAAGGGACCTGGACGAGCGGGCAATTTCTTCTGGATCGATTACATCGGAGTTGTGTTTCTGATATGTGTCTTATCCCTAGAGCTCCAAGTACCTCCCTAAACACCTTCTCAGAAGGTACTTGGAGCCCTAGGGATAATGTCCAAGTGTCCAACTGTCCAACTCTATGTCTCATGGCACGCCGCCAGGGTTCTCCGCATCTCCGTGGTTCCACGCATCTCCTCTTCACCGGGTTCTTCGCCCAAGGATCGTTTTCAACGAGGTTGACTGGACCAAAGAGACGGTCGAAAAGGAGAGGCGGACACGTCCGTCCGTCCGTCCGTCGCCTGCCGGTCGGAGCGCAGGTTGAGACCGCTCCCCGCCCCGGCGGTCTCGACACTCACAGGGCGGGCTCGCGCTAGCCAACTGCAGCACCACCCAAAAAGGATAGTTTTATTGGGTAGTCACATTGGTGTTTACAAGCCACCCAATAGGTGCCGGTATATTAATATATTTATATTCAATATTGTTTCTTGATCTGGCCAGTTTCTGGATCTCATTTCAACACCACGGAGAAAGACTCCCGTGCGCGTCAGGCATGCCGTTGTTGGAGCTCCCCTTGCCGTAGTTGCATTCGCGTAGCTCTAGGAATTCGTGAGAAGCCGCAATGCAGGATGGGGCAGCTTAGTTGGCTTGTGGAGCTATCTAATTCAAGTCAAGATAATTTGGGACAAAAACAAGTTGAACAAAGGATTTGGGCATTGGGATGGACCAATTGGTTCGGTATCTCAAACCTTCCCAGAGGCGTGCCCCTTCATCCGCAGGTTAACATTACAGTTAGAACAAGGGGGTTCCGCATAGGTCTTTGTTCACGCAGGAGTTGTCCATCATGAAGAGTTCCAAACCTTCAAGTTGTATTTATTCCTTACGTTTGTCCCCCAAGCTGTATTTGGACGGACCGCGTTCTGGATGAAGCTTGGCTGAGAATTCTCAGCCATCCCTGATGTCCAATTCCTGTGGCTCAGAATGAATCAAGAAATTTCTAAGTTCATTTTTGGAAGCCAACAGAATGAACTTAGAAACTGAATGACCTTGCAGAACATTACCTTGCAAAAAGTTCATTTTACAGAATGACCTTGCAGACAGCATGAGGTAGAGGCTTCTGGGCACAAAATGGGGCGCATGGGTCAGCGGGCTCTTTGGGTGCAACCTGTCGTTTGTGTTGGAACCTTGAGCCGAAGCTGGCCATGAGACGAATCTTTCCTCAGCAACGGGGGCTTTAAGGCAATGGATTTGGGACCCAACAAGTATCAGCAATGAGTGAACGAGCCAGCATTGTTCTGAGAAACCGAAGGTCGGGAGTGTTGGGCCTCATCCTTTGTCTTCACATGGTCCGGAAACGTGGTGTGGGACTTAAATCAATGGGATGAACTGATGAACTCGGATGCACTGATAATGAGTTGCTTCTTGGCTTCGTAGCCCTACCCTGAGAGTGGAGATGCTCACAGTTAGCCCTGAAAGAAAAACACCTGCATCCCCACCACCTGAATCAAGATGTTTGTCTTTCTCCCAACAGTCAAAGCAAAGAGATTGGGGAGTTTCTCCACTTGTTGGCGCTCACAGTTTCGCATCAGTCTTGCACCTTGCAAGATTCAAAGAGTTTCACCGTGGTGCAGTGGCTCTTCTGTCGCTGCGTAGAACCTATGGTATGGCCTGCTTTTTGCCAGTTCAAAAAAGTATTTGCTCTCTTGGAAACCACTGTGTTGATGGTGCAAGTGAGCTTCCAATGTATTAGTCAATGAACCTACTTCTGAATGTGCTGGAAGAGAGCAGCCTAGCTGTGAATGCCGCTGAAGAGTCAGTGTTACAGCTTTGGCAAAACACAACATATCTGAAGAAGCTATATACACACACACAAATAATTGTTGTGTACCCCAGAAGAAGGTGGCTATTTGCTGATCATAATAACACTGGAAGTTAGTCACCAGGAGCGGCTTTGCTAGTGACTTCAGTGACTTCATACTCGACAGTAAGCGGATCATAAGCTTCCCAAGAAGGAAGCACAGAAGCAGAAGATTGATCTTCAAATAGAGCCTTAATTTCAAAGTGATTTAGAATGATTCAGATCATGTGGCTTTGCGCACACACACACACACAAAAGCAATGTTGTTGCATGGTAGCAATCAGCAAACCAGACAGACAGGTAAAACCTGTGGTTTGTTTAGATCCTGTACATATAAGCTAATACCTTGAGAACTCATGTTTTTGTTCCACTCATATGCGGGGCAGATATCAGATATCCTTCATTTCTTCAGAATGTAACACACCGCCTCAGGTTTGGATCTCCTTCAGAGCAGTGGAAAGTCCAAGCCTCAGCGATGGTCTGGATCATCCAATAGATGTTGTCGTGTTCAGCAGGCAGAGAGCCGCTACGATATGCAGCACCTGTTTGATGAAGGAAACGTTTTGTTACGCTGCTTGGACACAGACGCGCAACGCCATACAACACTCAAAAGCTTATGCAAATCAGAATGGAACGCAGTGTATAATCTCACCACCCAGTCACTGCCTCACCGCCTCGCACGCCGAGCGGCAAGCTCGCTGGAGGCGCCGACCCTGCCAGCCTCTTGCCAGCCTTGCTACCAGCTGCAATCGGGAAATCTCTTGGGAGGCGCTGAATATGCCTCAGGGAGAGGGGAGCGTGATTCTGCTTTCCAGTCTAAGTCTTGACTGTTGTCCCAGCGAAGTATGTGGTTTGAACGGTGCACGTTAATATTTTTCCTCCAAGCCACTGTGACACTGATCGCAAAGTTACTTCTTCCCACAGAAACGCCCGACTTTATGTCAACAAAACATGTGGCTTTTCCACTAATGACATATAAGTACATGTGTCCAATGTTCACCAATTCAGTGAAAGTGTCCGATGTTTTCTTCAAACAGATGGAATGTCATACAACTTGTGAATTCATATGCATGCTTTAGAGAGCAGAATATCTTGTGGTTTTGCTCAAGAATTTATATTAATTTATATTTTGCACGAAAGCTAAGCAAGAGTTTAGTATAAAGATGATCTTTTTATAGATGACATAAGGTCAGTCAGTCAGGTCAGTGAATTTTGGATGACCAGGACCTTTATATTTCTTCTGAGGCATCAACATTGACATCCCAGTTTGGAAGGTGAGGGCAAAAGGGTGGATCAAGACGCGCAACCCACGACCCAAAGCAAGGATGAAAGTCATGAAGGTCACCCGTTCGCTGCATCCCATCTGTTTGGAACCTCTCGTTTGCTGGACGAAAAGGGCGCGCGAAACGATCCATCGCCGGGGTTCCCGGATCCTTTGGCGTCGCAGCGGCACAGTTTCTTCCAGCTGGATCCTTTGGCGGTGGTCGTGCAGGAGATGAGTCACAGCAAGGCGTATATCGCATGGGATTGTGGTGTCTAACATTGCGACGGACTTGCCGTTGCAACGGTCTACGTCTGACGGAGTGTCGAACTATGATGGACTTGCCGGTCGTGTGGACTTTGCCGTCTTGCCGGAGTGTCAGAAGCAAAACTGAGGTTGTATCGTCCTTCGAACTGATTCCGGAACCGATTCCTGGACTGAAAAACAGCAACCCACTCACAAACCGACCGGACCGTGCTTTCGCGATGTTCACCGATCGAAGCATCCACGCCACACGCCCCCCCTTAGCTGACAGCCAAGAGTTTGTTGCCGTGGATGCTGCAACCCCCTCAGGCCTTTGGAGGGCCCCCGCCCCTGGGCCCCTCAGGGCCAGAGAACCTTGTTTGTGATCTTCCTGCACTGACAGCTTAGTCACGAACAAAGTCGGATTCAGAAACTGCACTGTATTCAGAAACTAGTCTTCAGAAACTAGTTCGTTGTATTCGGAAACTATTTCGTTGTATTCAGAAACTCTTGTATTCAGAAACTATTTCGTCGTATTCAGAAACTCTTTTCGTCGTATTCAGAAACTATTTCGTCGTATTCAGAAACTATTTCATCGTATTCAGAAACTATTTCGTCGTATTCAGAAACTATTTTCGTCGTATTCAGAAACTATTTTCGTCGTATTCAGAAACTATTTTCGTCGTATTCAGAAACTACTGTTCCTCATGCTCAGAAACTTCTATTCCCGAACTAGGGTGCAATGTGAACAATCGCACGCGTGGACAGTTGATGCGTTCTCTTGCATTCAGGGTGGGG